>OX104066.1:27813776-27890481 GCA_944474145.2 Dicrocoelium dendriticum | reverse complement strand
ACTGTGAGTTAACAGAAGCCTTTTTTGTATGGGTGACAAATGTAAGAGTGGAAAATATTCCGAAGTACATTTCAAAATCATGTTGTGCGTTAACTTAAGAAAACAGAAGCTAAAGCCCCTGGTTGTTGGTAAAGCAACTAGACCACCTGCGTCCATAAACCAAAATACTGAAAACCTTCTAGTCACCTGGAGAGCAAACCGATCTGCGTGGATGACTGCTGCTATACTTGAAGAGTGAATCAAAAGTATCGACAAAGAAATGAAGAAGAAAAAGCGTTTCATTATCCTAACAGTCGACAACTGTCCTAGTCACATCACTGTAAAAAAATCTCACAAATATTCAACTTAAGATTCTGCCTCCAAACATGAGCACACAAATTCGACCTCTGGATCAACAAATTATTCAAAATGCATTACCGTGTCCAACTCATGCAATGGGCCATGGCAAAACTGCGCACTAAGTATTCTCAAGCGGAAGGAACTTCATCTGTTGCTTCAGTTAATGTCTTGCGCGCTGTGCTTTGGATAAGTTCCGCTTGGTTCAAATTCAATCAGAACTTATACGGTAGTGTTTCAGAAAAGCCGAATATTTTCAATCCCTCGAGCATGATGCTGTCGCCTTATTAGATATTCTATATCCACTGGTAGAATTCAACGAATAGATTTTAAAGAATATGTTGAAATGGATGAGGGTTTGGTAAGTTGCACTGAACAAGACCCAGATACTATTTTCCATGAGATACTGACCGTGGTACTCCCCTGTGGACACAAAGGTAAAGCACAGATCACGCTGATGAAGAAGACGAACTGAGTTAGGAGAATTTGGAAAGCATAGAAAGCCGGAAAGAAGATGAAGTCAGACAACTTTTAATGCAAATGAACTCTTGCTGGGGAAACATTTCAAAGCATTTCGAGTAGTGTGGTTGGTGTTGAGAGCAATTTCTCAGTTACCTATGTGATAAGAGAAACAAAGATTGACTTTTTTCTTAAAAATGATTTGTGAAAAGCGCATCGCTTTTTGAGTTATTATACTACTGTATGCTTGAACAGCGTTTGCTGTTACATTTGACCACCTCTAATGTATTCAAAACCTCTTTAATGTAAAATAAATTTCATGCAACACCTCACAACGGGAAGGTAGGTTACGATAAGTTTTGGTATAGAACCTCAGTATGCTGACCACCTCTCTATGTTAACCACTTTGATCCAGTCGCTTGGGTGTTCAACTTAATGGGGTTTTACTGTATTTGACTGTAATCTGTATTATAGCGTGGAATTGTAGCTCAAATCATCCTATCCCCTGTTGTCCTCAGTACCTCAGCTTCTTCGGTCGCCAAGCGCATTGTTCGCAGTCGGCCTGAAGATTTGGAGGATCATTGCTTCTACTGACTACGGTGAATTCCTGCAGCAGGACAGTGAGCACCTATTCTGGTGGTCTGCAGAAGTTGCCATACTGGTCAACTCGGCCAAGTCCTCGTTTATGAACCTGTGGCGGGGTGGTAAATTGTGTGCCTACACCCTGGCCGGCCACCAGCTGCATCCCACCAGTTCCGTAAAGTATCTAGGTGTACTCTCACTCTGTGATCTATGGCCTGTCGACAACACGAACAGACTGCACAGAAACAGACTACACCTGATTTGGGCACAGACACAAATCTGCAATTAGTCTGAAGAGCTTGTTACCCGTCTATTCTCTTCCGTAGCACGACCGGTACTTGAGTACTGCGCATCCGCCAACTGTCCCATCACAATTGTTAAGTGGTTTAAACTGGAACGGGTCCAGCATGTAGCTACCCGGCACCTCCCCAGATTACAGGATATGTCGTATGAGGACCGTAGGAGACTAGGGTTGTTTTTCTTGTCATACCGTTGGCTTTGAGTTGATCTCAAAATGACGCACCGGATATTGCACCTGGACCACTTCCCTATGTTGATGCCGCTGCTGCACATTAGCGCACCAAGCAGCACACACGGACACCGGTACAAACTAGTGGTACCGGATTTAAAGCACATAGCTCACCCTCTATGCTTTGAGCGTCGAGTGCTTAAATATTGGCACAAGTTGCCGAAGACAATACTCGAGGCGAAATAGGAGTCAGCATGTAAGTGATTCATTGACGCGCACTTTGTTAACTACAGGTATTTAGAGCATTTCGCACCCGGATAATATGTAGCGTAGCTGCAATATGCTGTCACCGCACAGGAATCAGTGACGTGGTTCTGCGCATGTGCCCGATCCACCTACCATGGAGCAACAAATGTTTATATTTTCTCTTTGATCTCAGTATTCATTATTCAGTAGGACAAACCACATTGGTGCCCTACTATGCGGTGGTAGTAGATAGAAATGGTGAGATTACCTTCCCGCAAACACAGCGCAGCTAAGAGAATTGGTTGATTCCACAGAATGTACTTTGTTATTCGACAAAGTATTGTCAACCTACTGTAACCAACTTAAAAGTTATGCGAAATATTTTGTAATTTCTGCCGCCCAATAGAAACCATCTTCATTCATAGTGATCGCTTTTCCTCACCCATCAATGAGGCTTCGTTTGCTCAGGTACAGAGTTTTTAAAAAGATTTCGCTTTGTGAAGCACCTGACTGTTCTTATAACTGAACAAGTGGACCACTTCAATCATGTCTATGTCTAGACAAGTCTGGGAACAACAATTGTGGTGATAATTTGCAGTGAATGAAACAGCTCAGTAGAGTCACCTGTCAAATCACAAATGCTGAAATGGACGTAGAAGATTTAATTCGCAACTTCCACCGCAATAACATTGATTCATTTCCTGACTTAACCGCTCCACCGTTTCAGTGGTCTACGGAATCACTGTGTACTGTTGATGTTACGTCATTACACAAGAAGCTAAGCCAGCTACATTCAGGTAATGGATGAGAACCTGACTGGTCGTGTACCGTCTCGCAGAAGCAGTGAGCAAATTCCTTGGCCCAACCTCTGTCTATGTTATGCAAAATTGCTTGAAGCACTGGTGAATCACAGACGATTGTTGGATTGTTTGCATAACGCCAGTATCTAAGAAATGGACGGGTAAACCTTGGTCTATTGCATCCAAACGGGAGCTCTGAAGAACGCAGACCCAGTCCCATTTGGATTATCCATCTCAGATTGCGTATAAAAATTCAAGGTCCACACAAGAAGCAGTAGCTTTGTCTAATGCATTCGGGTCTATAGCCGCTAGACAGCCAAATTACTTTTCTGCAAATTTGTTATAACATAACTGTATGGCTTAAGCCCTGAAAATTTAATATCGGTCACTCATCTGTGAATCCATTAGAACATGTTTGATATATGAAACATCTCCTTGCTTAATATTAGGGAATAGAATCTTTATATTTGCCCCATTTGTTCAAGTACGCATGACATGTAACTATGTATAAAATACGCAAAACCTGTTTGCTTGTGTCAGACATTTATTCATTGTCTTTAACAGCACATATCATTCAACTGCTTTGGCAAACAAATGCGCTTAAGTAGATCCAGCTTTGTCTTTCGTGGACTGGTTCTAATTAGTAGATCAAATAAATTCAAGCAACTTAGCTTCGAGAAAATTTTCAGCCAGTGCTATTGCCAAAACTTATGCTTTCCCCCCTTGCTGATAATTTATGCAGGTAAGGTCGCATTTATTTCTAAACTGGTCACTTTGAACTTTTATTTCTTAATGGCAACAGCAGCCGTTTTGTTTCCCTATTGTCCTCTAGCGGACAGATAGCTAGGATGATTGAACAGAAACATGTCGGCTTAAATCGGTCAGACAGCCATTTTATATGCCTTCATTAGTAGGTATTCCGTTCAGCCGACAGTGAGTGTGCAGCATCGTGCAACAATATTTGTGGAACAGTAAAGAAAAATCGGCTGAAGATCAATTATTAACTTATGCGCAGTATATTATAATATTAGGTTAAATATATTTTAAGTAAAAATGTCATCCAATCCCCAACAGTTAGCTTCTTATTACTGTGTCAAGCGCTGCTATCAGAGCTCTGGCTTTGGGATCAAGACTTAAGTTGTCAACCGCAATGTGTCGCTTTCCAGTTTCAGGTCAGGCTACCACTAACAGACTAGTCCAAATCCGTACAAAACCGATCGATTGTAGAAAGCTGTGGTAATAGAAAGCAGCTCCGAAAAGCTTCACTTTGGTAGCGATCCCCTGATTGAAATGGCGGATGTTCTCTTCAAAATTTACCCAGGCTACCATTAAGAATCCGTCTCGAACAAGTAACACTAAAATCAGTTATGTTTACAACTGATACGACCAGACGAGCTCATTGCGACAAGGGCGTAGTTTAATTTGATGTGCTGGATTGCGTACCTGATTGACTATTTCAGCTAAGCTAACGGTATCATCTAAGTACCTTCAGAGAGGCCTAGGTCCACCAGGTCCAATGTCGGAGCTCAGATGGAGCGGTCGATGACCATCCTACTTCAAAAGCCATGAGGGACAACTGGTGGCACGGCACATGCTGTTAGCTAGGTTAGCACAGAAAACCATTGCCACGCATTTTCTCTGGCGATGGGATGACTCTGCCTGTTTTGCTATGGCTTACTACTGCACTGTGTTTCAGGGACCGAATGCGAATCCTGCGAAATATCTTTAATCACATTTTGAGTTTGACTTGTTTACAATTGCTGGATGGGTCAGATTGTTTCTTTAGAGCAGGGCGTTTCTAACAAAACCTGGCTGTCGGAATAACCAGTCTGAGAGTAGCATATGTCCTAGCGACAATGTCGCCCAGACTACTTATTATCCTAGTGATTTTCCTCGTTTTATTTATCTTTTAGACCTAAACAGCAAGAGACGGCCACTATCGGCCGACGCAGAAATCCTTGCTTCCGAGTACTGAACACTGTATTATGGAAGAAGGTACATATTACATGCGTACAACTTTATCCAAGTATGATCAGACAAATTTAAAAACAAACCATGAATGCCGAAATGTTGATGGCTTTTCATTCTGATTGTTTCGAAACAAATTTAGTACCTCAAAAATGATATTGGTTTACACTTGTTTTTAAATTCAGCACGCACATGCAGATCAACCAAGCGGTAAGAATAATTCTTACTGTCATCAAAATTTCAAATAAGGTGGCAGCTTCCTAATCCATATCTGAATTCATGAAGCGACAACACTCTTCGTATATTCGGCAAGATTGAGTCAAGGATACATGTTAATTATGGTGTCCGTAATACCCCCAATATACATACTATAAGCATTCAGCACGAGTGGATAACAGTGAATATTAGCAGTTCGTATCTCTACTTTGGTTATTAATCTCCCTCTGAAGACAAGTAACTGTTCATCGCTTTCCATTTTTGTTCTAATAGACCTCATTTCGGAGGTTGTGAAAGAAGTATTCATTCATCAACTCTCATTTGTTTTCAATATAACAAAACTTGGGATACTGTGATTATAGCTGTTAAGATGAAGGTCCTATCGGGTCGCCTTTTTCCACCGTGCGACAATTGGAGTTGGGGCACACCGAATGGAAATCTCGACCTACCGTTCGTTTGTCATATCAATCATCCTCTCCAACATCGACCGTAATAACTAGGCGATTATCTTGTCATGGTCTATCACTCTGTGCACCATATAGTTAACACATTCTCAACTAATGTACTGTCATCTACGCTTAGCAGGAAAGGGAAATCGCACAAAACGCGAATCCTGTTAAAAAGGTTTTACTGTATATACGAGGTTAATGGCTAACCCATTCATAGTACAATATTTTATTTATTTCGTCCTAATCAATTTCCCTGGCAGTTTTGTTCGACCTTGCTCTTCTTTATCCGACTCCCTATAGGTTGAGATCAAAGGCTAACGATAATTATCAAATACTTACCTTCAACTTCTATCTGGCTCATGGGTTTTACGTCGCAACGCAGTCTGAAACTATTCAAAACAACCCGATTGAGTCCCAAAATAATCAATGCTTGTTTCCAAAAACGATGATAGTTTTAAGCCTCACGGTATTCTGTTGGTCACTCAACTGTTGAATGGAAAGAGGCGCCAAGAAATGTTTCGTGGACAGCACAAATCGACTACAAAATACCACTGTAACATAAACTGACCTTTATATTATCCTTCGTGAATGAAGACACTGCGGTCGTGAAATCCCCGTCGATGTATTTTTAACAGTGGCAAGGTAGTATATGCAAAACAAGAAAAGGAAATGTAATCTCGAAAAGTTATCACAGTTTACTCCGCTACACTTTTGAACATTATGAATCTTCCCCGCTACTTTAACAAGAATAACATAAAATAAACCTGTGATCAACGTATCCATGTTTGTACAAAGTAGATCATCCCATCAATAATGTGTCCCATGTATGCTCTGGAACACGCTTTCTGTATTGCTCTCCGAACTAAATTATTATTTACAGACGTTTCGTTGCCAGACTAGGCAGCACCATCAGTGCGGCTTTAAGGTCCTGTTTCGCAGAGCCTCGTAAGCAACTTCCAGATCTAAGTGCTTATTGATCGAATTCTGCTTTGAATACCAGGCTTCAACAAACTCACGTGGTGGCCCAATTGTGGTCTTCCGAGGATTTTTATGTGCTCCAATTCGAATAGGTCGCATTTGGCATCTATATGCAAGGACAGCAAAGAGTTCATATCCTGACGGCGGATGGCTAAATTTTGTTCATTTAGCCGTGTACCAAGGTTTCTTTCTGTTTTCCTACGTAGTATTTGTCACAGTCTCGGCAGTAAATCTTATAGATTACACCAGATTTTTCCCACTTGCTAAGTCTATCCTTCAATTTGAAGAGTTTATTTCGTATCGCTTCTGTTGGTTGGTGAGCAAGTTTGCCTCCCAAAGGCAACAAAAGCCTTGCTGCCATTTCCGCGTTTCCGTTGATGAAAGGTAAAACGGTTTACTTTTCTGTTGTTGCATTTGTTGAGGTGCGTTGTGTTGCCCTATAATGGATCAAGCAGCGCGGTATGAAGCCTTGCTGGTACGAATTCCGTTTGAATAGCCTGAAGAGATGATCTTCTTACGCTTGCCTCAGCTGCTGCGTGCTGCATTGTTTCCGTGCCCGTTTAAATACTTAGCACGCATCTGCACTTGGGAACTGCCGGATGATTGCTGTTGTAGTTGAGGATCTGGTTCGGATGTGTTGATTTTCGATAGACCGTCGTTTCGATTGGCCCTGAACCAGTCCTACTTATGAGAACGTACAAAAATGGTAGCTGCCCATCGTTCTCCTCTTCCCTCGTGAATTGGATGCCGTCAAACACACTGTTGATGAGCTCAGATGTCTCTACTAATTCGAAGAGTTTGAGGCTGACGAATGTGTCGTCTATGTAGCGCAACCAAAGTTTCGGTTTCGCATTAGGGCTTGCTATTCGTTCCAGCCCCTGCATCGCTGCTTCAACTACCAGTCCAGAAGTCGGCGATTTTGTCGGCGTTCCTCTTATTTGATGGTAGATTTGGCCGTTGAAATGGAAATGTGTTGATAGACAGAATCGCAGCAACGCCATCAATTGTCCGGCATCTATTTTACTACTTGCGTCGAAATCTGCGGGTTCCTGCAGTAGTGCATCCATTGTTGGTTTCGCCAAGTTGATTTCAATCGATGTGAAGAGCACCGTCACATCAAAAGTAACCATTATTTCGCCTCGTTCCATGGTTGTGGTTTCGAGTTTTGTTAGAAAACATTCTGCCTAGTTGATTGAGTGTTTTTATCCCACATTCAGATGTTTTAGAATTATCCAGATCTGTTTTCAAAGTCTGTAGTTTGGTGCTATAGGTAGCAACACGATTGGACGGAGAGGCACTCCGCTTTTGTGTACCTTCGGCAGACCGTAGAATCGCGGTAGTACCGAAACTTGCGGTTTCATCAGTTTGGGTTCCAATTTTGTGATCCGCCCCATTTGTTCTAGTTTTAGCAGAGTCCGCTTGATGTTGCCTTCTGAAGCTTTTGTCGGATCTTCGTTTATCGGTTGGTATGTGTTAGTGTCGCAGAGCAGATGTGCCTTCATGGTGTAATCGGTTTTGTCCATTAGAACTGCTAGCTTTGCTTTGTCGGCTGACAGTTAACTATCTTCTTGTTGTTTTTGAGACCCGTTAGAGCTATTTGTTCTGTGATGCTGAATATGCAGAAAAACAGCAAAAACCCTGGCACAGGGCTGAATGAACATAATCTAGCCATCTGTCGTCATGTTATGAACTCTTTGATGTCCGTACATATAGAGGCCAAATGCGACCAATTCGACTTGGAACACGTAAAAATCCTCGTAAGATCACAGCTAGGCCACCATGTGAGTTTGTTGAAGCAAGTTATTCGAAACAGAATTCGATCACTAAGCACTTAGATCTGGAAGTTGCTTACGAGGCTCTGCGAAACAGGACCTTAAAGCCGCACTGATGGTGCTGCCTAGTCTGGCAACGAAACGTCTGAAAATAATAACTCAGCTCGGAGATAAGTGCAAAACCGGCATCCACATCCGGAACTGCCGATATTCTCTACTATTTCTTAACCTGGGATATTTTTATTTTTTATTTTATTCCATTATTTGCCCACCATAACTACGTGGCGCAATTGTTCACAAACTTTTACCCGACGCCCGCCGGACCGCTCCATAGCCCAAACAAAATTCCACCATACTGTCTTCGGTTGCAGAAGGAAAGCATGATAACACCAACAAGAATAATAGGGACACAATGAGAAAATGGGTGTAGCAAGAAGATATCTTTTCGTGTTTTTATATGATGCAGGCGAGCGACGTTTATAGATGACGAAAGGAGAAAACAATCAAAGATCTGAATGATCTGGGAATGGGGAAGAAATATAAGGGCTTAAACTCCAACAGAATCACAACCTTTGAGACAGGCGTCACTATCCATTAGGAAGCTTGAGTGTGACATACGGTTTTTTCTTCACATGTAGGTCCGCACAACAGTGATTAGTTGCCACAGGTTCCGCGAGGTTGAGTATCCTGGCGTTTTCATTATGGTGGATAAACATAAAAGCCCATTTAGAGTAAATTTGATACCCGTTCCAAATAGATAACTGGCAATCTATGAGGCCGGCGATTTGGATAATGACACCTGTCCCGATGACTTTTGCCACAATTGTAGCAACCCATTTTGGGATGTGCTCACCCATCCGCTTGCGCAGACACTGGTCTGTTCTGCCGGTATAACTGCTTTCACAGTTAAAGACAAATTTGTTAATGCAATGTGTTGTGGCAGACACCGATTGCGTAAGCTTAACCGGAAGTGTTGGTAGCTTATTGGTTGTCCAAATTGGACAAACTTTTGCAGCACTGAATTTATGTCGAATTGCTGTGGCGACACGTCGTTTGACTTGCATTGCCACATAATTTCCTATGAATGACAATTGGAAATAGAGGGCATTTTTGACACTGCATGAAGCTTTTGTTTGTTCACCTCCATCGTACGACCGTAAAACTTGATAAACGCTGAGGTTTAGCCGTTTGCCTCTAGTGTATGTGAGGTGAACTGCAATTCGGCTTCGACCCATTCAGAACTGCATATGCTACGAGCTCGTTGGAACTGTGTTTTGACGAGGCAGCCATTGTACCAGACCGATGTGAAGCTGCTGCAGTTTTCGACAAGTCCCGCCCAAGTGGTTTTTCGGTAGACAGAATATCGCATCGAGCCATCGTCAGTTCTAGTGAAAAGCACCTCCAATAAGCAGACAGTTGTTGTTCTCTAAATGACATGTAAAATGAGTCTTCGCGTGGGCGTTGTGCATCACCTCGAGAAGACTTTGGGCGGCATTGATTTTGGCGGCGATCAGTGGCGTAAAATCACGTCGCTTGTAAATGCAAATTAGGTCGATGTGTGGGACATAACGTATTTAATTTACATGAAGATGTCTGCTAACGTGGAACCGAGTGCATATCATTGTGCAACATCCGCTTCGTATTGTGTTATTCAGACCGATACAGGAACCCAGTGTATCGAAATATTACGGTATACTTTGTGCGTCGAAAAAGATCATTTTACACCATTTCAGGCATATAACGGCACAGAAAATCGAAAGATCGCAAGAGATGCCTTAGAAATAAAGCGAAGTGAAACAGACAAAATTTTAGCATTAGGACCCAGCGAACAAGCTTGTATTCAGTGCATCATCATCAAGCTAGTACAACCACCACTATGTAAATACAAAAATGAACACGTGAATTACAGGCGTCAATAAATCAAAATATCGCATCAATAAGGCCATTTGATTAGCTCGACCTGTGTGGAGTCAGGGGAGCAGTGTGATAGAGCTGCTTACTTGTGTTAGTCTCGGGCCAGGATAGACAGAAGGTCTGCACAAAATGCTCCTGTGCGCACCAGTCCGATTTATGGAGTCGAATTTCGACTGCCTTTACTGTCAACAGCAGACGGCATCTAACAGCTCTCGTGTGACATCTTGGCAGTTGGAGTGAAACTTGAGTTCATTTTGTGGTTAAAAAATGGACACTACTGCTCTGGCCACATTCGCCTTCACACCACCGTGTAGGCAAGCAGGATAATGCTCTCGAGCTCTTACGGACAGTCGTCTGGTAGTTTTTCCAATATAACTGGCTCGACACGAGGAAGATAAATGGTACACACAAAGGAAACTCGCACGTATTCTTGTCTAGACCGGATAAAGGAGCCGGGGTCGTCCTGATGAATATGTCAGCTTATATCAGACACATATGTACCCTCCTTACTAATGGACCGAAAGTTTGAATGGTTGCTAACGATAATGACAAGACGTAGACAATTAAGATGTTTAAAAGGAAACTTTTGCTTTGCTTAAAACAATAGTGTCATCGACTCGGATGTATTCGAATATACCAGGCCGAGTGTAAGGTGATTCCATGAATACGGCCTGCCCAAGGTGTGTAAGGAAAGTATACCACTAAAAGCAGCACTATATATGTACAACTCGCTTACCATTCGACCGCCAATTGGCTCCTCAAACGGTTGGAACCAGTGCGAAAGGCCAAAGCCGGGTACAATCGCAAGGACACTTTTGAGCTTCTCGACTCAATAAGACACTTTGAACTAACCGAGCGGAAGACTTTTTCATTGGACGTGGTCTCCCTTTTCACCAATGTTCCACTGGAAGAGTCTGTAGACTATTTATGCCAGTTCATCCAGTTGCACAGCGTCAAAGTTGGTATCCCACCAGATCGATTATGACAACTAATGCTGAGATGTACGAGAAACGTCCAGTTTCAGTTTAATAAATCACTGTACCGACATCATGAACACATCCGCGCGTAACGGAACTAACGGCGAACCCATGGCTACCCCATCTAGATGTCGGTACAGTGATTTATTAAACTGAAACTGGACGTTTCTCGTACCTCTCAGCAATAGTTGTTATAATCGATCTGGTGTGATACCAACTTTGATGCTGTGCAGCTGGATGAACTGGCATAAATAGTCTACAGACTCTTCCAGTGGAACATTGGTGAGAAGGGAGACCACGCCCAATGAAAACATCTTCCGCCCTGTTTGTTCAAATGGTCTTAATGAATCGAGAAGCTCAAAAGTGTCCTTGCGATTGTACCCAGCTTTGAGTTTTCGCACTGGTTCCAACCGTTTGACGAGCCAACTAGCGGTCGAACGGTAAGAGGGTTGTACATGTATGGTACTGCTTTTAGTGGCAGCCTTTCCTTACACACCTTGGGCAGGCCGTAATCATGGAATCACCTTACACACGGCCTGGTATATTCGAATACATTCGAGTCGATTAAGCAAAGCAATAGTTTCCTTTTAAACATCTTAATGATATACGCTTGTCAATATCGTTAGCAACCATTCAATATTTGGGTTATTAGTGAGGATGGTACACATGTTTCTGATGTAATCTGACTTATTCATCAGGACGACCCTGACTCCTTTATCCTGTCTAGACAAGAATATGTGATCGCTTCCTTTTGTGTTTACCATTTCCCTTCCTCGTGTCTAGCAAGTTATATTAGAAAAACTACCAGACGACTGTCCGTAAGAGCTCGAGAGCATTATCCCGCTTGCCTACACAGTGGTGTGAAGGCGAATGTGACGAGCGCAGTAGTGTCAATTTTTTAACTACAAAATGAACTCAAGTTTCACTCCAACTGCCAGGATGCCACACGAGAGCTGTTAGATGCCGTCTGCTGTCGACAGCAAAGGCAGTCGCAATTCGACTCCATAAATCGGACTTGTGCGCACAGGAGCATTTTGTGCAGATCTTCTGTCTATCCTGGCCCGAGACTAACACAAGTAAGCAGATCTATCACACTATTCCCCTGACTCCACACAGGTCGAGCTAATCAAATGGCCTTATTGATGCGATATTTCGATTTATTGACGCCTGTAATTCACGTGTTCATTTTGTATCTACATAGTGGTGGTTGTACTAGCTTGATGATGATGCACTGAAAACGCGCTTATTCGCTGCATCTTACTTCCAATGTTTTACGGGGTATTATTTCTTAACTGAAACAGATAACTTTTACTTAAATTCTAGCTGTTGTTCTTGGAACCGTCGCTTGGGAACTTGCTTGCATTCTTGATAATACATCTACAACGTTCACTCCCAATTTCACTCGCTTCTGGCACTGTATCATTTTTGCTCCAAATTGTACACCGCATCAACTCTTCTATTCATCTCTCGGGACAATTTTATGCGCAGTTATGACTGGCTTTTCAGCCTAATTTGGTCGCGTTCCTGTGTGACCTAAAAGCAACTAAGCTGGCGTCGCTTTAGCGCCTTTTTCCCGTCATTTTACTTGTTTTTTCTTCGGTATTATTTATGTGCAATCACAATGGTCACTTCTGCTATTTAGCCTTGTCGACGGTTATCATGGTAACATCTCATTAGTGTTGCCGTTACTGGATTTTTAGTATTTCGCTTTCCATGAGTGCACTGGTTGGCAATTGATTCACTGCGTCACTTAAGCAGATTTGCCAATTCGTGACAAGATATGAGGGAAAAGTAAAATGAAATTAACCATAATAGCAATAATTCTGCAGTACATGAAGGTGGGAGAAGTTCTATTGGAGGATACTGGTATATTTTGGTATGCATCATTAAGCAGCTTCCGGCGTAATTAGTAACGACAGAAGCAGATGCTATAAGTAGTATATAATTTATTCTAGAATGTGTATAACTCATGGAAGTATGGATAATTGAGCTAATAATTATACGTATAGTTTTCTTGATGAGAGGTACTGTGTCTATAACGGCAGTGATCGATTTTCTACGAGAATCCATGCTCTTGCATGAGTTACATGCATAGGTAGAGTATTGGGATATGCGTTTCATGTATTAACATGCTGGCGGATGTTGGAGGCCAATGCCTAGGTATAAAACTTTGATGTTCATATGTCTTTGGGTCCCTATTGGAATAGCTCATAGATGGTTTTTCCCATTGTCACACCGGAAGAAATAGTGAACATACCAAAGATAAAGTGAGTTGGCCATTTGGAAATAAACAAATTTCTTCAATTTAAATGGAAGCTCTTTCAAGAGAAAAGGATTATGAAGTGCAAAATGTGGAAAGACAGCTAAATGATTTGGACGAAAGATGAATTCTTAACTATTATCAGGCCTGCATTTATCTGCATATTCGCGCAATCGAGATAAAACAGTTATTTAATGTTCTTACTTAGGCATTTGTTTGGTTGTTTTAAATGTCTAAACCTAAGCTGAACTTCTGATGGCGTGCTACAACCTATTCCATAGAAGTGTATATTTCAGCGTAAAGGAATTGCTTTTGAGCCGCTTGCGACTGCAGTATATTTAAGTACAGAATCTTGGTTTCTCAGGTCATACGAAAGGTTCTTGTCAAACCGGTCCGTAAAATTTGGTATGCATCTGCCAACGAAATATTTTGCAAAGCAAACACAGGTTAATTTAAACTTTCGAAGCAGAATTGCTTGTTTAGCAGGATATATTTATTTTATAACAGGTTAGATGTGTAACACACTCTTTTGGTGCAAATCTCTGCGTCGCTTCGCATTATGTCGATCACATTTTGTTATGCTACTTAAGTTAGTTGATCCGTATCATAGAATACGTCGTGCATTTACTCTGAAAGCTACGAGTTTAGCAACACTTGTCATAAACAAAGGGCGCATCATTATGATAGCTTGTTAAGTTGTAAGAAGAATATGTAATTTATTCCTTAAACCGCGGGAGTAAGCCACACTCTATTAGAAACAGAAGATTATGCTGGGTCCCACTTTCTAGTGCAACATAGCATGTATACAACTGTGACAGTTAATCGTCGAAAAGCCGCTGGTGCAACTGGGACACCACTATATCAGAGATGCGAAATCGTTTTGTGTCATAGAAATAATATTAGGGATTATCCATTCTGCGTATAAATAATTTCTTCTCTTTAGCACACAGGTAAGACTTAACGTTATGGTTTATGGAAAACAAATAATTTATATGCATCTGGGAAGGAATAAACCTGAGTGAACTTCCTTGTACTACACCAATTGTAATTTTTCTTGTCCCTGATTACCGCTTGCCTATACTGAATAGCTCCATATTCCCACTGGAATATTAATATACCCAAGTCAGTAGTCAGCTTATCGCACACCTGTTGCAAAGCTTTTGGATAAGTAGTTGGTGTGAATATTCATCCAATGCTTTGTTACGCAGTAGTATATTTAACTCGGTGGACGCTTGTAATGACGAGTTACTAATTCGATGATCCTACAAATTTAATTTTTACTCCAACCATCCTACAGCACTTGTCAAGCACATGCTATTTTGCCCGTGATAAATAGTTGTTCATTGGTCATTTTTCAGGCGAACTACAGTACTAACCTTGTTAAACTCCCTTAATTTCGCCGTTTTCGCAAAACTCTAACTGTAAGGTGGCAATTAACAGTTTTAGAGAAGACCACACTGAAAAAGATCCCTTTAAATCAACGTTAGTAATTCAAAGATTCCTCCCATAACTTTGGTTACCTACTTCGGGAAATTTAGTAGGATTGATTTATGGGTCAATGCTTTATAATATCCAGTCTAGACCCGGTTTTATGAGTGGGCCTTAATAATGATAGATCTCATTGTTAAGGAAATATACCAACTTTCATTAAGGTAGTAAACATATTCAGTAATGTGAATTGGATGTCATCTCCGTTATTTTTCAGAAGAGCCGAAGGGAGTCCATTTGGTTCCGGGGAAAAGGCAAATTTAAACAGAACAAATTGAAATATGTGCCTCGTTGACCCACTTGGTCACTAGAAGTAGAAATGCAGTGGGTTCCATCAATATTATTTCTTCCGGAATAATCTATAGATTGACAGGTTTAGATTGCGGTTTCTTTTCCCCAATTAAACGACATGCTGAAGTGTCTGCAAACATTAGGTGTCCAAAGTTAAAGTAACCCGAATGCACTTACCGTTTAAATTTACGGAGCATGTTTCATGAAAAATTTAATTCCCTAATCATGTTGATGTAAATTAATATAGGTTGCCTTTATTTTTAAGATCACTTTTATTGACATGAGTTATGATAACTTTAATAACATTCCGTCTGAAACCATGTCTTAGATTATATGCCGCAGAAGCATATTGGATTTACATGGATATTGTGGGCTCGATCCCGGAAATACTGCACTCCTACGAGGCGTTTCGATGTTATTACCTATCATCAGATAGATTTAGCAGGCGTCTAACCCGGGACCATTGAGATGATAGTTGTGACCGCTAGCCCTGAGCCACCGCGTCACGACGGAGATGGCTTGGCACAACAGATAATCATTGCGCTTGAGGGCTATTTTTAAGTACATATTGTGTTGATGGATTGCGGCACTCAACAATGTTTACCTCGATACCCATTGAGTGAGGCGGTCTTTCGATCACGGGGACCCTAGCTGAAGCCGATAGAAATTGAGGTTACTTGTCGCAATCCAGCAGCACAACGTGTACTTCAAAATAGCTCTCAATATCAGTTACTTGACTTACTAAATAAAGCAATGCGGTGGTTATTTAAAGTCAAATAAAGAAAATCAAAAAATTCTTTTCATAAAACACACTTTGTGTTTTTGCTATAATTATGATAATATCCTACTACTAGTCAAAGTAAAACATAAGAGATCTGGTTGTACCTTCTGTGCATGCGTTTGAACGATTAAGCGTAGGTTGTCTAAAGTGAACAAAGCAATCTTCTTTATGCCCGGTCTTCACAGACTAATAATTGTTGTGTCCCAAGTGTCTGTGTCTTATCTACGCAAATCTGACTGGAAACATGATAGTGGAGTAATTCGATAACCAACCGGGCCAAATTGCTAATGAAAGTTCACTCGTTCGGGAGTATTATTATTGTCGCTGCTCATTTATAAACACACAGAGAAAGGAAACAAATTAAGTGTTTTAGGGCTATTCATTGCTCGACACTAACTTAAGATCATAACACGAAGCTAGTTATTCGATGATATATGAGCATGTTTGGATATTCAAAGGGTGAAGGAAAAGTTAAAATATAAAAGTAAATTCATCGTATTATTAATATAGTTTGTGCAGTTAAAGAACAAATGAGTACCAACTGGTGAAAAAATATAACGGATGAATTGGTCGCGTAACATTGTCGGAATATGATCGTATGCGTAATGATGTTGTGCATGCTTAGGATGACAATTTTATCGTCTTTATCTACCATTCATATGAACAATTCGAATAATCGGAACCAAATTTTATTGCATGTTTGTTTATTGCTTCTTAGTCAAAAGTACTGGATGTCGTGGAACACGTTAAGTATATAGATCAACAGCCGAGATGCGCTGCCACGCTTAACGGAGATGTTCTCTACCAAAATTAGGAACAGGATGGCCTTCTTTTCGCCGGACAAATAGACAAATCTCATAGTTACCAGTGATTACTGGAATAACAAAATTTTGAAGTGCGCTATGTGTGACGATGCACCTTAAATTCTTTATGGATTTGTGGGATAAGTTGTTGAGGATTGCTATTCCTGCAAACTAATTAATAAAACACAGTTTCAGTAAAGCCTTCGTGGCATCGCTACTTTTTTTGTTTTCTAGGTTAGGTATATGAGGATTAATTGAGGTACTAGATTTATGCAAAGACTAGGGTGAACACATTCGGTTTCAAAGAATAAGAAAGATATATAAGCAATCAACTGTTGGTGTTACTTTCTACGAATCAAATATCAATTTAATTTATGCACTACGTCTCTCCTGGTAGAGGGATAATCTGTACCTAGGAAAATTATCAATGCTACAATAAAACAGCTTTAGCAGTTTGAGAGCATTAAAATTAAATCACTGCTATACAATAAAATCTCCATCGCCAAATTGTGTCAGTCAGTGAAACGAGAAGTATAACAGAACTGCTGTAGTGAGCAACAACAGTACTCACGATTAATAGATATTAAAAAAGAACTGACATTTCTATCTGAATTGCAAACTAGTAAGTTGCAAGATGATTGATTGCGGACGAAAATGCGTGACAGTCAAGCCAAATATAACACAGCATTTCAAATAAAAAGCTTGAATTTTAAATAAAAAGCGCTGCATCTCTATTTGTCACAATCTAAACAAAAGTACGAGCAAGGTATTGGATTTTAGCACATTAACTTAGGTTGGAATGTAAACATATAGTAATATTCTGTCTTAAATCAAATTCTTAAGCTAGCCTTTGAATTTTACTTTAAGAAATATGTAGAACTAACATATATCTGGCTCATTTATTTTCCGAAATACTGTGTTCTGCTTTCAAGACGTTAACTTTCGGTAATTACGGACGAAAATCGAAAATGCAAAAACCGAATCTTCGTAAATTACCCACCGTGCCTACCGTAGAAAAAAATAATATTTCGAAATTCTATAAAGTTAGGCAAGATACTAGGGTTTATTTTATCAAATTACACCGATCTATCGAAAATATATAGGCCCGTATACTAAGTGCAAGTTGGGGTTTTTATATAATTTTGATGTCATGGGTTCCAATAAACTGCCTAATTTGAAGACGGCTAGCGATCTTTTGTTGTACTAATAAATGCATAGAGAAGAAAAGATCTAATAGAAAGATAAATATGTGACAAGTTACCGCTGACCAATTAATTAACTACAGCTAGTATATTAACTTGGGTAGGTTCCCACAATCGATATCTCACTGCTTAACATATCGCCTTCACCTAACAAAACTGAAAGATGACCATCGTAGTCTGATGTATGATTATGGCTTTGACTGCAGCCAAACAGCTTTCTATCTGTGCGATTGATAGACGCTAAAAGCAAAGCCTCTAGAACAAACTATGTGTATAATTACTTAAGTAGTTCATAACCTGGGTTATGTTTTCCTCGCCTAACTTAATTTTAAGTTTAAATAAATTATAATATTTTTTATACAGACCCAAAGGGTCGTCAGTTAACCAAATTGATCTTAGTGCGCTGTGACACACCTTCGGTTACGTTACAGTTGTAGTCGTACGTGCGTACAGGTCAACTGCAGTCCGTCCTGGCCAAGGAAGGCTCAACGCGTGAGTGAACCGTTTCTGTGTACACAGTGCTGGTTCGTACAACCGAATGGCAATGGCTTCTGCGGCGTCTAATATCCGCTTACGGAAATACCTTGATCGATTTTCTGGGGCCTGATAGATTACTTTGAACGAGTCAGCCGACTTGGTGGCGTGACCCGTATCCGCAAGATGCGTGGCGATGGCAGAGTTGGTGACCTTTCGGCCTCCATTTCCGAGCCAGGCCGAGTGGTGTTCCTTCACCCTTTCGGATAAGCGTCTTGTCGTACGACCAACGTATCCTGTCCCACAAGAACAGGTAAATGAGTATACACACATTGATTTGGTGTGGACAGGCAGCTTATACTTGAGGTTTAGTCTCACCATTGGATTGCTGGTAAATCGGATTTGCAACCTCGCCGCTGGGAAGGTATTCCTTAGTGTGGACGTGAGACGGCGGGATAGATTCTCGGATACTATTTCCCCTTTGTAAGGCAGTAGTAGGAAAATAGGTTTCCGTTCCGCCGTCAGGACCAAAGGTGCTTCCCTGTTTCGCCCCATATTCTCATTAATAAAATTCTCTGGGTAGCCATTCTCTTTTAGTGTCGCTCGTATTAGTTGCAACTCTTCCAAAAGAGTATCCTTCGAGCAGATTCTTTCGGCCCGGTTCACGAGACTGAGGACCAAGTTTCTCTTAATCCGAAGCGGCACAAAGCTATGAAAGTTTGTGTACTGTCCATTCCAAGTGCACTTTCGGTAAACGCTACGTTTTATTGCACCATCTTCAAGTCTTTGTAGAGCTACATCGAGAAAATGGAAAGCACCCTTTTTCTTCCACCTCGTAGGTGAATTGTATAGCCTTGTGAGCTTGGTTAAATACGCTAGTGAGCTTCTCGATGTTCCCGGAGTTGTCAAGTAGGACGAAGATGTCATCTACGTAACGGTGATATAACGTGAGGCTACTGATGACCGCTTTCAATTTACCCTGTTCCAACATACCCATGAAAACATCAGCGAGGAATGGTCCTAACGGGGAACCCATTGCAACTCCATCGAGCTGTCGGTATATATCCCCGTTGAATAGGAACTGAACATTAAATGTACACCTTAGCAGTAATTCTTTCAGTGCCGGAGTTGGTATGCCAATATCAAGATGGTTCTCCTCAACAAAGTTACAAATGAACTCAATCGTTTCAAATAAAGGCACATTCGTGAAGAGTGAGATGACATCTAGAGAGCACATGGTTTGGTCCTTGATGTTGACATCACGCACGGCATCTACAAACACAAACGTGTCCTTTAGGGTATGTACAGCTACTCGTCTACGCAAAGGCTCAAGAAGTTCTACCAACCATCGATCGATCGAGTGGTATGGAGAGTTTCGCATGTCCAAAACCGGGCGAAGAGGACAGGTAGGCTTGTGGGTTTTGGGAAGTCCGTAAAGCCTTGGAATGACCGTGCCCACGGGGCGCTTACACAGACTTCTGATCGACCAATGGGTTTTTTCCATTGAATTAAACGTCGCGTAGATCCTCCTGTTCTGAAATTGCTCAACAGATATGTGAGCTTCAAAGTCAGGATCGCGAAGGCGGATGTGTGTCTCGATTTCCTTCAGGTGTGTGAAAAACAGCCTATCAATGTGTCCAAGACAGCACAATGCATAGTAACTAAGAACATCGTATGATCCTATAAACTTGCCTGGAAAATTTGGCTAAAATGTCTAAGCATGTGAAGCGGAGGTCATTGTATCTGGAAGGGGATTTCTTACTGGTGTATTAGACCAGTTGGGCTAAACCAACTTACACTTAAACAAGGTCTTTTTAATGTGGATAAAATGCATTACATGTTATCTTATTTTTGTTCTGCTTACTTGATAATCTTCTCCCAACTAATCTTCTCCCACTAATACAAATTGTGGTTAACTTGGGTAATTTTACCGCGCGGTATTTTTAAAAAGTAACTTTCGGACATTTTGTACTTATCGCGTATTCACATTTCACCAATATCTTCCATATGCTCAGTTAGCGAGCATTTACGTCGTCTTATTCATTTACTTTATTTGAATTCGGCATTTCGTATGATTGGCTGTTGTTTGACATCCCTGATGTGGCTGTGTTTGATGTGCATGTTGACAAGGTGCCTACCTGTCTATTACCCACTACCTCGTCCACCTGGCTCCAGGAGACAGTTGATCGTTGCTGGAGGGGACGGGGTGCACGGTCCTTGTGGCCGTGTTAGGATCAAAGAGTGGTTCCATGCACTCAATGTGCAGCGGACTACGGTCCAGCCACCGCCTTGTGTATGCGCTTGATTCCCCAAATACAGCGTGCTTGTGTTTGCCTGTGAAGGATTGTGGGCCGCCTCCATTGAAGAAACGTGGCTCCCATCCACATGCCTCTCGGTCTTATTCCTTCGGATTTACACTGGATATGGGGTGTGTGGATGGAGCTGTGGGTGGTGCAGCGCAAGCCATCCATGGTCCCTCTGTAGGCGCAGGCGTCCTGTGGCTGGCCACAATGACAGGCAAATCCGAAACAGGATGCCGCCAACCATTAGACTAGGAAATGCCTTAACCACACTTTCTACATTCAATTACAACTTGAACAAAGTCTATCCATAAGATCCTATTAATCTAAAGTGGCTATGAAACAAAGCCAACTGGAATGTAGCAAATATCCTTGCACTATTCGGGTGTTACAATCCTGTAACCCTTCCCAGAGCATTATCAAGGCCGCGCATTTTCACGGTACAAAATATGAGTTTATCAGCCGCAAACAGAATAACACTTAGTAAAACAGCCCGCTCACGTTATATGTCAACATTAGCACCTTACAAACATTCGACTAGTAGTGCGCTTGTGTATTGGAATCAGGGTACTTACATCGGTGGTAACACAAAACCTTTGGTGGGTATGACAACTAAAGGCTAATTTTATTAAAGCCGTAGATCCTCGCTGCAGTGATCACCCCGATCATCCTACGGAAACACCTTGCAATTGATCTTGCGCCAGCAATGATTAAACCTACTGATCATATATTGGTCTTCTGGTATACTATATTGGAGTCGCAAGTAACAGCATGTCTAAGCCAACACCCAAGTTGAGCTGGTTTCAAGGTTAAAGACAAAAGATATCCGCTTATTGTGCACTGACACCGTTACACATTCTAAGCAAGCAACGTACACTCAACGTGACTGTTTTCACTCCACTCCTGCAGACAGAAAGTAAACGTTCGCTCGAGAATTTGGTAGCTCAGAGCTAAACGCAGGCCTGTACAGAGAAAACTGCACGGGTTGCACATCGGCAGCCTCCACAGAAATAGAAGCAGCGAAGAAGTCGATAACGGTCGTGTACGGTGCATTTTTTAATCACACGGATTAGCTGAACCGAGTCACGTGACGCTGGAGAGGAAGTTGACATGATCTAACTGAAGTTATTCAATGTATTCGACGTTTAGTTCATTAGATCTCATTTCCAACTCCAGTGTTACGGTATCTGTGACCCTCTTTTAATCTAGGTCGCAAACTATTCGTTTAGCAATAATTAGTGATCAGTTCTCAGTACGTTATGTGACCTTATAAAAATCCATTTTGATGTTCCTCAGGGCTCAGTTCTAGGACCAAGATTGTTACTTGCATTTATCAATTACCGTGCACAGACCATAGTTGCACGCTTCCTAATATTTTCCGACGACATCAAGATATGGTACAAGACTCAGGCAGATGTCTATCAACATATTTTTCATTATGATCTACATATTGTACACTAATGGTCAACCCAAAATCTTATATATTTCAACCACTGCAAATGCAAGGTACTTAACGTACGACATTTCGATACCAACTCTTACAGTTGTAAAAGGCATATACTTTAGTGATCTTCCGTCGAAAGTGACATGGGCGTGCTGCTTCAGGATTCCTTGGGCTGTTCCCGACAATCCTGAAAGTTATCGAAAACTGATAACAAACACATCTGGTTGTGGAGATTCGTGTTTGGAAAAACCTATATCTGTATATTCTGACATCAGTTCAGCGTATAAGATCGTCTCCATGTCGAATACGCTGTCTAAGCCTAGCATTATTAGCAGAAACACGACCTAACTGCACTGGATCAGCCTCAACATCCTGCTTCCAATTACGTCACTGAAATGCGCAACTTCCTATATGAGCATAGGCGGAAAATTTCCGACGTCCTCGCTTATTACAAGATAACATGATTACTGTATACTTGCTTTAAGTCAATGCAACTCATAAACGTCTCTATTTACTGCATCTCAGCAGTTGCACAAACTTGAAGGTTCACCTATTGATGCCAACAGAACAATCCAGCCACCTAGCGTGCCGTAGAAATTTCTTTTCTATTCGCGTGTGTCGCCCCTTAAGAGCTCTCGCTTTATCGGTTGTTTCTACTACTATCTAAGATACTTTTAAATTCGGTTGAACGATGCACTCCGTCACTTACATTGTGCTAGCACTATCTCTGCTTACTACTTCAGGGTAATATGATGGAATTATTACTCTTGTCTTATTGGATTTGAGAAAGTATGTGGTGTGTAGGGCTACGGCAATAAAGAAGATAAGTCCAATCTGTTGACAGTAAAAGTGCTAACTACAATATTCATTATCTTTTTTCAGTAATCTACCAGACCATCCGACTGCATTTGTGAAGCAGTGTTTCTTTCCTCTTATAAGATCATGATAATTTGTCCACCTTAATCAGACCATTAACGCCTCAGTTATAATCAACGCCATCATTGTTCTGAGCGCCGGGAAGGAAATCACTCGAAGATTGGAGGGTCATTTTAGATTATACATTGCGTGATTGGACTGCAACGCGCCATCTCATTGTGGGCGCCATTTAAATTGGAGTGGACCTTGATCACTGCCATCACTGGGACCGTGGCCGAAGCAGGTGGAATTTGGGTGTTGCCCGCACGAAATCACTGCACATCCACGAGGCGTTTCCATCTGATTTGATCTCATCAAGTAGAGATAACAGATCTAAAATCGCATGACAATTGGAATAGTAGCCGTAACCTCTAACGCTTCATCTCCTGGGTTACTAGAAGATAATTACTGGGATTGGAACAGCTACCAAACCTGATAACTTGTATCTACACGTTTGAAATCTGTTGTTCATCCAGATATCTGTAAATATCTCGTTAATGGCACACCTTCCTTCGAAGCTGGCCCCTGTAGTGGAATCTTGTCATCGCCGCTAGAACTGTGGCTCAACATTAGCAGTTACTTGAAAGCAATCGCTAAAATAAAAGTGTGCGAAAATACCAACTTCTCTATTGATGGGATTATGATATGCCACTTGCGGGTCGGAATATTGGAGTATACTTTGACCATGAAAACTTGGCTGCATCCACGGAGTCATAAACCCATCCATTTGCCATGATGAGTTAGGGAACCCAGTACTTCAGTTTCAGTAAGCTGTTGACATAATTGTAACTAATCTTGTTAACAACATCCTTTCATCTAAGCACCTCTGGTGTGTTATTCTGTACTCATGGACAACGGACCCGTAAGACTAACGGTGTTCGAGTAGCCAATCTCGTGTTTGGGTACTAGTAACTAATTCAATGAAACAAAAATACTGCTATTTCTAAATTACAATGCCTTAGATTGTGAAACAAATTAGTTAACATACTTGTAATGGTTTAAATAAGCAAAGCATTTCTACTACTGGAAACTTATAACGTAACAACCACGCCGTCCGGAGAGCAGAGAGTGTACTTATCCTTCTAATGCGAATTGTATAACGCCCGGACTCTACTGCTACCGAGCGACATCTAGTATCAAACTTCTATTCGACCTAATTACCGCCAATATTATGTACTTTCGGGAGCCGAGTTAGACTATACCAAAATCTACATTGTACTAAGGCTTGGTCAACTAGTATTTTTAATGTAAGTCCATTTCTACTAGACTTGGTTCACTGAACATTGTAATTTATTGCTGTGTTTTGCATTAATCTTTGCGTGCACAGACTGCGCACTAATTAGCATAATTTAGACTTGCCAACTTTCTAATAATTTTAGTTATAAGCTGAAGCATCAAGACCCTTCAAGTGCCCAAAAAGCGATTTACTATTGGATTAAGGTGAAATGATGACCACGGCATTCGGAATTAGTCCCTTGATGATTAATGGCACATCGAATTATAGCTCAGTTTCTGATTTAACGGCAGCATTTCCACTGCACTGATACAGCGTATAGACAACCTTATATGCTTTAGTAAATGAGAAGATATAACTATGTTTGTTCCTCTACTCTGACATGGCAAAACTTAATGTTAAGGTGAAAATATGAATGCTGGCCAAATTACCTTGTTTAACTATGCAAACTGTTGGTCATGCGGTGGTGAGTGGTACCGCCGCGTGCATACTATGCAATTGTAGAATGGATCGTCTGCTGTGCGCTATCTAAGCAATATTGGTCGTTAATTTGACAAGTACACACATAACCAAAAGGCATTTACTGCGTTCCATGCGCAAGTTGTGAAAAATCATCAGCACTAGCTGTGATGATTCCTGGAACTTTTCATCTCTTTCAAACGTTTATCTCAATTATTTTGCTATCTTCAGTCCCGAGGGCAATGTAAACTAGAAACTGTTCCCTTGAGATATAGGAAAGTTTGTCTGCCACGTGTTTTATGAATCCTGAGAATGTGTGTAATCTAACCATCGCCTCTCAAAAATTTATGTGAAAGCTTTCACTTACACTCATTTGAGAGCGATTATTTTGGCATAAATGTGTAAGTTAGCGACCATGTTCATTCTGGCAATTATGTTGTTTACCAGGCATGAGAGGATAAGTTATATTACATTAGCTTGGTAGACGAACAGCTCATAACTTGAAAAGTCAATTCCAGCTGCAAGTATTTCGTATGTCTGTGGGCCTCGAATCATCTTAAGCTAACAGTTGTACCAACAGATATGAAATAGCATTTCTTAAACAAAAAAGCAATATAAAATCTTCCAGTGGTGAACCGAAAATACCTAAGTAGCTCCTATCCTTTAAGCGAGACGAAGTTCGAAAGTGATGTACTTGTTTTAAGTTATTATTCTTGAACTATCAGAATCAGTCCCAGAATATTTAAAATAAGTTTGTAAAAAATAGTTTTGTGCTAACGAAGCAAGTGAGACCAAATACTGCGTTATGATTGAAAACGATTCAGAATTCGCTGCCCATGTGCAATCAGTTCATTGTAGTAGATTTTTACATTTACAACATGCAAATTTCCCACTAGATCATTAGAGATCTCAGTACA
Source organism: Dicrocoelium dendriticum (assembly GCA_944474145.2). Taxonomy (NCBI): domain Eukaryota; kingdom Metazoa; phylum Platyhelminthes; class Trematoda; order Plagiorchiida; family Dicrocoeliidae; genus Dicrocoelium; species Dicrocoelium dendriticum. Next base: position 27,864,747 of record OX104066.1, on the reverse strand, counting down.
TACCTTTGTTGTTAGTTAAAGTAAAGCACACATATGCATTCTAAGCTCATGCAGTAAGATGTTGTTTAATCAGATATATAATTAATTTATCCCTTATCCGCTCGCATGTTCCTGCAAACACCAAGCTATTATTGGCTGTCCCACCCATGGCTAAATGGTTGCCTATCTACACCATTTCTCTGTTGATTTCAGCCTTAACGCCATATGTTTATTCTTTTATTCATCAGTTCTCCTGCTGAAAATTGAATCAGATACCCATCCAAATTTAATCCAGCTCGCACTGAGTGGTCAGCCGTGGACCTCGCATGTGCGTACGTGTGGAGCTTGTGAGTGGTGCAAAAGTTCGGAGTCATCACACCCAATGGCCTGAGAGGGACAAGGTGATAGCCAAACGACGGACATCACACGTGCTCAGCATACGAGGGCATAAGTTTAGTTCCGAAACGTCAAAGTGATTTCGCGCTTCCGAATTGTAAGTGGAAACGTCCATAGGGTTCCGATAGTCCGTTTCTACTCAGCGGAATTGTCCCTTCGGCTTTCCCCCAGCTTAGTTGCACGGGAACGGCAAGCAAGCGGGCAAAGGGGAAAAGAAAATCTTCCTCATACTTCGTCCATCAAGTTTGTCCTTACTTTGACGTGTATGGTTTTTAACTTTTAGATCACATTGTGCGCGATGGTATGAAGAGGAACGTACGCCCATCATCTGTCCGATGTAAAGGCTCTTATCCTGAAGACGCATGAAGAGGGCAACGACTGGAAGGGCATTGCATCTCTGTTACAGGTAAATGTAATGAAATGTAAAAGTTGGATTAGAACATTATGATTGAAGGAGCCGACAAGAGATCGTGGGGAGTAGCGTCGAAATTGCCTGTCAGACAATCACTTGGATTACTTGGTGGAGTGAGCGGAATCGAACTCTACGGTTAACTTGGAAACCTTTCGGTTACGACCGAAGTTGGATTTCGAGGTGGACGTGAGCGTCAGCACAATCGCCTACTACCTAGACGGTCGGCACATAATAATGAAGAAATTACATGCAATACCGGAATCCATGGATAGGATGGAGAGCAAAAGACTAGCGAAGTGGTACGTGTTCAGTGGCGGAACTTGGAGGCAGAAGGACGACAAACGGTATGGATCGATGAGACGAACTTCAATGTGTTCTGCGCTCGTACAAAATGGAGTAAAGCACGTAGCACACGTGCGCTCTGTACGGTGCCGAACGCTTGGGAACAAAATCTGCACATGGTCAGCGCGATGAATGAGGATGGTTTACTCGGATATTCTGCCCTAAGTGGGAGTAATAACAGAGATAATTGTGCGCGGTGCTTGCGACTACTGATTGGTATCAGTTGTCATCCATTTCGACGAAAGCTATCTCTATTTGTGATGACGCACCCTCGCACGCCGATCTGGAGCGTACCTTCCAAGAGCAGCCTTACAACCCAGGAAGACTTCCGCAACTGGCACCGTGCTCTCCGCTACTAAATCCGCTCGAAGGCTTTAGAGTATTATTATGGCCTACGTTAAACAAACCATGAGGCATCGATATTCCGGAATGCTCTAAGAGGATCTGGATGTCGTACTGTGCAAAACTGAATGGAGCATGCAGTTCTTGGAGCAGGTTGTTGCGGAAGCACGTGCATGCATGCTGCTGCGTCATTGTAAACAAATGATTTAGCATGTACGAAATAACTATACACGCGCGTTGCACCCACTCGGTCTGTTACCCATTCAACACCATTGTACTATTTATTATTATTGTTCGCAGTTGGTTTTCATTAAGAGCAATGCGGCGCCACCCCGAGTGGGGTACACAGTGGCTTTCTGTTGCAATTGCCTCTGACTCTGCGAACGTTCATTCGGGGGTAGCGATAGTTACTATAAACGGCAATTACAATGGGTTCTCCCTGCAATGATAGACCACCTGTTGTTGACCGGTCGTTAAGTAGTCCATCAATAGTTACCGATAGTGTGAAGACATGTCTCACGCCGTTCCAATTAAGTTAAGTAAAACTGTACATGTGCCTGGGCGTTTCTCATAGATACTGGTTACCAAAGACTTCGGTGACTCACTATAGTATCAATGCATACGACTCGGCCGAGAGTCTCGACATCAAAGTGGGCTACGGACCAAGTTCATCTGATGTTACCCGGCACTCCGCTTTGTGGAAGGTGGCCATCAGCCTCACCAACGCCGGGTGAAACTTGCGACAAACTCGGTCTGTTTACACATCCTGTCATTCGCGACCTAATTGCCGAAGCCTCGGAAGCAGGTGGGCGACGCTCTGTTGGTTGATTATTCTAAATGACTCAAATGGGTTTTCATACACGAAGCAGTCAAGCATGTCTCAGGCGATCCAACTGACAGGCAGCGTTTGAACATTTACTACCAGACTTCGGGGAATATGCTCTGAAATCCTTGTGGACAGCGTTCGTCTAGTTTGACCAACTTACTTGCTATCTAATGTACATTGAAACAAGTAAATGATTGTGGATTTGAAATGAAACTTAAACCTCTCACTATTGGATTTAAACGGCAACTTGTTACCTTGGTGTAAAAGTACAAGCTCAGCGGCGTAATAACCCATTTTCGTAGATTGACGGTGATGGAATCAGAATCTGCTCTCATTTGGGTCACATTTGAATGGTAGCGTTATGAACATTATTTTATTAGGGACGTCGGGCACCGTTCGTTCGGTGTACTCGCGTTCGCGTATGAGTTCCGTGCTGTAAAATTCGTTGGATATCCGTTTTCATGTAATGTAGAGGAAACTCACTGTAGCTACCGAATTCCCTCCTAGAGCGTGAGTCTACAAGATGAGCGCCTGATATGTGCTATCTGACATGAGTAATTAGTATCGAATGAAGAATGACTGCGAGTCCAAAACGTGTACGCTTTTGTGTCTGAGTTTGTGACAAGCGCTTGTTGGGGAGATGAGAGAGCACTGGAGCTGCACATCGATCAGTTTGTTGAAGTGCTCTGTGACGGATTGTGTTCAGCATCAGTGTCGGGAGTCAGTTGTGGTGACTGGAGTTCGATGTGGGCTGGTTTCAGTCGCTCAATACTGGCAGGGTCTTTAGAACCATTTCTGTCCGCAACAAAATACGTCACCTTTTGAGCGATGACTTGGAATATCCTTCGTAAGGCGGTGTCAAGTGCAAGCAAACCGCATCGATGCTTACGAAAACGAAGAGGCACTTGTGCAAGTCTGGGTGAACATGCTGGTTTCGAGAAGTGAATCGCGGTGGCGTTGGACGAATGACGCTGAAGTATGGTTTCAGCCGTACAACATATGATGTAGGATCAACATCGTCGGTGATGCTGGAATCTAGTACTACTACTTCAGGACCGACGGGCCGGCGACTAATTCTGCAGGACAACGACCGATATCTTCATTTAAAGAGTTGCGGCTACCGAGGAGAATGATCGGTAAGCGCTCCGAGTACTGGATGTTCGTTTGTGTCGCAATGAGTGCGGTATTGATTCCGCAGTGAAAGAGCTCAACTAAACCGCTAGCAGCCGGATGATATGCTGTCGTGAGTAAATGATAACAGTCAAGCATGTGGTTAAAGTCGCGAAACAGTGTAGAATTAAATTGGGATCCTCTATTTGTGGTAACATTGGCTGGGTTGCCAAACGCGGATATCCTAGTTTCGAGGAATGTTCGTGTAACCGTCTCGGCTGATACATCTCGCAGTGGCACGGCGTGTGGCCAACTTGTGAACCGATCGGCAGATGTCAACATTGGATAGCGGCAGAAGTCTAACGATGTCGGTATGGACATGTTTGAATCGAGCGTTATGCAGAGAAAATGTTCCAGTGACATTATTTTGTCTACTTTTGGATATCAGAGCTCATGTTGAGCGAGATGTAGCGATTGCTAATCTGCTTGATGGTAGCGCGGTTGCTTGGATGGGAGATTCCGTACTAGAGGTTTTAAAGAACTAGTCGATACGGTTGCAGAACGAATATTCGAGGCTTTCCGGTGAATATATCATAGTAAATTCGAGATTCCGATCTGAAAACATCCAGTTGAGGAAGTTTAATAGAAGGATTGATTTCATCTTCTTAACCCCAGTATCGGTTTCTTGATGAGCAGCTTGATTGCTTTGCGCGAAACCTCGTGAAGACCAATGCCGGACATTGCATCCACTGCAACGTTATGGGCTGCATCAATGTGTCCAGTGTTGGTGGCAAATTGTGATACGTAATCCAACTGACGAATTTCTTGAGGTGAGAATCGACGTGAAGAAATACGAAACGCAAAATAAGAGGATTATGATCCGTAAGTATGGTAAATGCAGTATTTTAACGAATCATCTGCCGGAGTTGGATAAGCTCAGGATCATTGGCTTGTGCGGCAGATATTGTCCCCAGGTCGATGCTTGTCGTTGACAGTTGATTAACTTGAGCATGCGGTAATGCAGCAGCAACTGTGTTGTTGGGACCGTCCATGTAACGGACGTCCACACGGTTAGGTATGGATCTGCTCTAGTTGTTGACTGCCGAGGAATCAGCGTTGGCTTCCAAGATATGGTGGCATGGAGTAGTCTAGCATTATTTTGATCATCCGGAATAGGTTTGATGTCGTTACCACAGGTTTTTTAACCGAGAAACTCAAAGTTGTACTAACTAAATTTGCATTTGTCCGGGTTATTGATTATTTCTTGATGTGCAAAGCGAGAAGTAACCATTCGAATTTGTGATGCATGCACATCGGAGTTCCCGCATGATATCAAAAAATAATTTATGTAAACGTAGAAAAAATCTAGGAACAGGGAGGACCTAATCCATACACATCGAGATAGGAATGACCGAGGTTTACCTCACAGTGAACCAGGGTCTCTATAGTGGTTGCGAGTCGCAACCCAACTGCACAGCGTTTTCCCTAAATTCAGCTTCGAATGGCTTTCTGCTATGCCTAGCGTTGCTCGCGGAGCCCAGTAGAATTATGTTCACTACGTCAGCCGTGAACTACTAGGCTTGGATTTCCAAACCAGCTCAGGCTATCTCCACCTGACGAGTCCAAACCAGGACGAAACCGCGGTCGTGGTGTGCTAGTGTTGTGTAGGGCAAAAAGCAAATATTTCTGTTCCAAATACGGTCCTCGAGAGCGTAATGACCGGGGTTTAACGCATAGTCAACCGAGGTCTCTATAGAGGTTCCGAGTCGCAACCCAATCACACAGCGTGTTCCCTAAATTCCGTTTTTAAAATGGGCTACTCACGTCGTAGTCCTAGACGTAACGTATGTAGTTTCTGATCGTTGGTTGCGATTTACTTTGATTGGCATCATGTACCATTGAACCAGCTGGTTACAGAAGACGTTTTTCCCGAGAACGGTGGTAGAACGCCGAATTTCGCACCTGTTTCCAAAAAGAGGTATAGTTTTGCTTTGGAGACTAAATACGTACAGCAAGCGACTAAGTTTTGTCCGTCATTGCGTTTCTCGGTCACAGAATCGAGTACCAAATGTAATGTAAAACGGCCTTTAAATTTGATTTGGTTCATTTCATATGCGTCTTCGCTTACGTTCCTTATGACTTGGACCGAATCAACTCGTCGTAGTGGCAGCAACTTTGTAGCTCCTGAATGCCCAAGAATTACACGCATTACTTTAACGACAACATGTCCATAGAGGTTATATACAGTGGCTTTTGGGTGGAATATGTAAGTTGAACATGATTAATATTTTTAAAGCTATCTCAAAAATGTTTATCACCTGTTATACGAAAATGATCCGAAAGTACAGAACCAAATCAGGAATGGGCAGAAGTTAATTAAATGTTTAGTTTCATAGCCAGGCTCAAGTACAAAGTGTTATATAACACTTTTCAACCTCCACTGTTTTAATGTATGAAGCTTAATGTATGGTGTTCGTAATAGTAAATGTATGGCTTCTGCAGTTCCTTAGGAATTATATCAACGTAGCCCGATCAAGTGTCGATATACCCCCACCACTTCACCCACACACATTTTTGTTCGCGGAATGGGGCAACACGCCGTGACCACGCTGCATCAATAGTGCCTTTCCGATCCTCGCTCTGGTATTAGAGTACTTAAGGCAATGCGCAACACTCAACATCGCTTCCTGGTGTTGAAATGAAGAGATGGGCGCAGTAATCAACAGCTATCATCCGAGCCCAGTTACCCAACAACACTTCGTCGCTATGGATGACTACGTTGGAACATGCATCGCAAAAGAAATCACTCCAGAACATCCATGAAAAATGAGCAGCCCCGACAATTAGCAGGCTAGCGATTAGCATGACGATATTGATGTTTCATGCTCCGGATCTCATGCTAGCCAAGAGATTGTACATAGCAGTATTTCCCATTACGTCCATCCAGCTGAGTATAACATCTGAGCTTATGAAAATCAGTTAACTTAGGCGCACCATTTCTATGGTAAGTTGAAAGGTTGCTTGATTTATCTCCGTCATCTTCATTCCCTCCATAATGCAAGTCGCTTGGCTTAGGTTTCTAGAAGGACCAACTACTGACTTGGTGCAAGCGGTATCTGTATTGCACACGTATAAGAACAAATATCTATACCTAACCTATTTTTATTGGGTTTAATTAGTTCGTTTGTATTTCGCGATTACACAACGTGCTGTCCGCTACGCCTTTGTACTCTTCATGTACTATGATATCATTGCTACCTTCACAACTTGATTCTAAGTAAGTACCATTGAGAGACAGTGAGACACAGCATTTTCCTCTTCGTACTATTAATTGGCCGTGATTCACATCCTTATGTAAGCACCATGGTATTGCTCGACAGACTATGCGAGGCTGTTACGATATCTCCTTCTACCTAGGTTTTGTTACTTGAAATTGATCTATAGGTTACATAAATCTATACCTACCAGCTGCATAAAGCAAGCACAACCCTTAGATAGGCCGTGCGTTGCAGGATAAAGTTCAGTCCATGCATGGTCTCTCTCGTATTACGCATGTATGTGTCAGTTGAAACTATCTCACAGACTTCCGAGCAAATGTAATTGTTGATGTGGATCAAAGCTGTAATGGCAAATTATTAAGCATCTTTCTAGTTGTCGGCCGTGTCCGTTTGAGTGCGGTGGATACATATGAATCAGAGGCTCCAATCGCTTACCCGCTTTCAGTACCAAAATAAGCCTTCCTCGCTCTGGTTAAATGCGAAATTCGGAGTACAAAGCGCAAAGATTAGCTCTCGTGTGTCTATGTTGGACCAAGCATCCCAAGAAAAATCGCTTTGAAACATCCGTGGAAATTGATTGAGCCTGACAAAATAACTAAGTAGTGATTATCAGAATGTTAATATTTCATGTTATGTTCTAAGTGTTGGTCACCTGTTCACCCCCTTGTTCACCCCATATACTGAATTTAAAAGTGTATATAAAAATGCAACTACTATTGAGGTTAGGGGCGGAAGCGCAGAGACCCGTGCTATAAGTTGAATTAGAAATATTCAATTTTCCGAGTAAACCTAGAAGGTAGGCAATATTTGGTGAAATGTAGTTCCTTAGTATATTTGATCCGAAAGTAATCATCGCTCAGTGACAATGGTTTAGGAGCACCGAATGGCTGCACCCTAGAAGTAAGATGGCATAACGTTCTTAAATAGCTTATCGCCACGGCAGAGTGCACGGTTGTGTCTGCCAACATTTGAGTACATAGATGAGAGCCATGTTAAATTTTGGACATTTGCTAAACAGTGTGGACACTGTATTGAAAGCCTAATGTTTGACAGTGCGTAACGCGACTTACTTAATGTATTACTACTGTTTTCACGCTTAAGAGGACATTATCGAAGTTGTGATATTACCATATGCCAATACTTAAGTTTGAACAAAAGAGGTTTTTCGAGAATCCACACAAACCTCGGGCAGCAGATGTTTGGACAGGTACAGTCTTAAACAGCGGAGAGACTGTAGTCAACACTCCCGTGGCATTCGCACGCCGTGTGAATTCCATCTGCTCCGCAAGCCCAAATTAACTTAAAGCTGGAGGCATCTACAAAATCACTAACGGTTAGTAATCCATATTTTACTGTACGTCATGTTTTTGTTAGTCTATCGTGTAACCGTACTGATGGTATTTACTTCCTTATTCCCAGATATGTCTTTATTTAATATTTATGCCCAAGATTCTGACTAAATTTAAGGCCATCCTTTGGCCTCATATATATATGTGAAGGAAGCACCGAAAGTTGTATTGGTTAATTATCCTCTTACGTGCGATTTTTCATAACTTGGTGAACATATGGCTGTTAGCTATACCTCCTAAACCAATCCATGCACGCCCTTAATACTATTTTCTATGGGTTTTTAAGTTTCTCTCTTCAGTTTATGGTAGTTTATAGTAAGTGCAGACAAATGCACGTGTATATATTGGATTCTAACTGACATTGCATATGGATGCTACAAATTCATCTGTATACGTATGGCGAATGAATTCGACGAGAATAATCATAGTGATTTGTTTGGTCAAAATATTGCAGGGAAGCGGCACGCTGGCGAACTGAAATTATTTTAGCAGGACATAATCAAGGTAAGTTTATCACGAACTAATGTTGATTTCAGGTGTTGGAAATCAAGGACACTCGATCTGCTCGAATGGAGTGAGCTGATTAAGAGAGCGGTTGCTCAGATGCAGCAGAATGCCATTTTGCACGCGGAGGAGTAAAACCGGGTACGAAAGCAAATGGCGCTGTTTGATTTTTTGATTTCGACGCCTAGTGCATAATGCTGCAGACAATGCGGTCGCGAGTGTTTGAGCCAAGCGGTTTTGGTAAGCTTCTAGCGTAGCCAGGTGGGGCAAGCATCCAAAAACGCCCAGCCAACTGTTTAGCTAAACATAAGCAGCACGACAATTTGTAGGTGCGAAGTGTCCGCGCCAATTCGACTTAATTATCTTGGCCAATAAGTCAGCTGATGTGGTAAGTGTGCCGCATCGTGGTTGTAGTTCGTCTGTACGTGTGCCTACTTGTCGAGTTTCTTGCCTTTCAGAAGTTGGTTGTTTAGTTATCTCCCCGGTGTGGTTGCGCTTTCTGTGAAAGATGACAAGGCTCCAGGAGACAGTTGGTCACGGCTGGCTGGGATGGTGTGCACCGTCCTTGTGACAGGGCTATGTTCAGTGTGTGGTTTCATGTTGTGTGGAACGAGCTACGGCGCAGCCATTGCCTTGTGTATATCTGGTACGTATAGTGTCCTAGTTAGGCATGAATGCTTCTGCTCTGCTTGCTGTAGGAGTGTGGGCTGGATCGGTTGGTGAAACGTGGCTATCATACGCATGCCTCCGGGTGTTACTTCATCGAGTTTACTTCGGATAAGGCCTGTGTGGGTGGAACTATGGGTGGTGCATCGCAAGCCACCCATGGTTCCTGTGTAGGCGAAGCCGCCTTGTGGCTGTCGCGGTGGAGACTACATTTGCAGGCAAGTCCGGAAAAGGATGCTGCTAATGCGTGATATCTAAAAACTTCAGAGGGATGATAAATCAATAAAACTAAAATTCAAGTCCTTATCTCTGTAACCCATAATCATTAAATAGTTTGATTCAGAGCCTTTAGTGTTAAACGTTTCCACTAATTTTCAGTTCAGCCCAAACACAGAAAACAGTAAGGAACCGGTTGTTACTTTATTTTCACTATGAATGTATTGGCTTTAAACGTCAAAAATGAGAGAAACATAACTTTCTGAATCTTCTTGTTTTGGGTCGGCGGTATAGATATATTACCGTAGTTAAGCTGCTGTTTCGCGAGTATCCTTGTTTAATATTAAATATTGCAGCTGATGCGCTGATAACATGTAAAAGTTAGTTTTAGAATGATCCGTGAAATTGGAGATTATTTTGATGGAAGAATCGCTGTTCATAGTTGAGTCATTATATTCTTGACTGCGGAAATCTTAAATTCTCCACTTTCACTTTGATTTTGCATTTCTGAACGACAAACGTATCTTACTGAAGTATTAGTCTTTTACTTATTAAACATGTTGCAGTATCTATGTATCTGAAGATAATGCTTAAGTGCCGACCTATTTTCCTTGAGGCGGTAACATACTTGTTTTGTTAGCAAATCGCAGTGATTTATCAAAACGCTAGCTCTAATCTCAAAAATAGTGTACAGCAAACTCCCTACGTAAATTAGCACAGAATTCCGCTTACGTTAAATTATAATCTGACTGAAAAAATGAGCCATTGCTCTATCGGTCACTGCATCCATTCAACTGTCAAGTTCAAACTGGGAACACCACTAGTCTTATGCCCAAAAATCAGTCAGTCTTTATCCTCTGATGCCAGCAGTCACATAGAATGCAAATTCCGCTGCTAATTAGACGGAAAAAAAGTAAAAATGTTACCGGAAATTAGATGTATGGGACCAGAAACCCAGCAAGTTGCTTTGCGCTGTTGCGCAGATGCCAGATTAATATGCAAATTAAATAACGAATTAGGACACATTCGTTATTTCTATGACTCTCCGAAAAGATATCATGGTATTTGACTATGAATAAATAAGGAAACTACAGTGTTAAAGTCATAATTTAAACGAAAACCACCATGGTAACGAAAAGTAAATTACGCAGTTGCTCACTATTTATGCTACGTTGTGTGAAAGCAGAAAATATTTCTGGGATTTGTGCTTTGAAAGACTGCATCCGGTGTGAATATTAAGTTTAAAGTAACAAAGATTGCACAGTATAAACAATAGTCCTACCAAAATGAAGAAGTAATAGTTTTCAGCAAAAAAGAACGCTAAACAATGGTCTGGAAATATTTTCACACGCCCATGCGGGTAGTATATTCCTTCGTTGATGTACCTAACTACCATCAATAAAACTTTCGTTATACTGAGCAGCATGTTATGGCGTATTGTTTTAGGCGAAGCTGTTTCTGATAGATAACTACATCTTTACATGTAACGGTTACTGTAACTTTTAAATAAGATGATTATCCTTGATGACGTGGATTTCCATTTGACCGGTGTTTTGTGAGAAAGGTGTTTGAGTCAAATGTTAGAGATAGGCCAAATTGAACACTGGGTTTTTTGGGATGTAAGCAGGCAGTGCTTACTATCTCTTCTGAAAATATTTCTGTCATTTTTTCTTGCTTCTTTTTCTTTCAGTTTACAATGTTAGTCTTCCAATTTAACCGGGAATAATAATGCCACGAACTTCGTTATCGATGCCGTCGTTGCATTTGACACATCATTCAATCTATGGACATCCATTTACTTTGTTGGTTTAACTTGAATACTCCTAGTCAGATAAATAACTAAACAAAATTTCACTTTTGATGTAACGAAACATACCCAAACAGGAATTCTCGGATAGTTGCACAGTAGAGTGAATCATCTATCACCTTCTGTTTGAGAAATAGTCATTTGCACAAGAATATTCGTAATTTTCTTCCACAAAATGAAAATATTTGCAAAATAATTAGTTTTCAATTTGAAAATATTTGATGGATCATCTTTGTTGAAGCTGGATATTTTTTTATGATGGGATCAAAATAAATTTCCCTGATGGACATACGTCATCGTCAGTATCTTGGGATTGCTTTTTGAGCCAAATAAGTAATATTATCCAAATGGTCAAGAGCCGCCGTAAGGTCGGTTTAAAGTTCTTCTGACTTGGGGTGAGAATCGTTGGATTCGGATGCTTAAAATTTGATCTGTCCACTTGACAGGTAAGGTATATATTGACAAGTTTGGAATGACATGTATTGGTTTCTTGGAAGACGGAGTAATTTTTTTCGGAAATAGTCCTCTAGTGTGAGATGAAGGAATTAACTCTGTTGTTTGCCACATTTCACAAGACAACGAAACAGGACTTCTCCTAAGGACTTTTATAGCATCGTTCGAGAAACTACCATCCTTGGTCAAGTGAAAGTTTATGAAACGAGTTCTGATATGCTCAAGTAAGTGGTAGGTAAAACTGTCCTTGCAAATGAGATAAAGCAGAACCCAGATATTATGACCTCATAGAGATAAATCGGTATTCTTTCGATGAGTTGTTGTAACATTGACAGGAAAGTCTGCTATCCATAAACGAATGAAAACTCATGTAGTATCTACAAACGCAACCCCAGTTAAGTAATGTGTGAAGATCTCATGCGAATGGCAATTTTCCAAGAGAGAGCATACATGTAGTTCATCTGGAGCGGTAAGTTGTAACTTCAACAGGAGAATCGTCTACTCATATCCAGAAAATGGAACCAAATACTTAATTGTTTGGGTGTCAAAGTCGTGATAAGGAGTATTGTAGGTAGGTTCCTCAGGTGCCCTTAGGGTGTTTGAAAATCTTGCAATGATCAGGTTTACACAACCTGAACAATGAAACAAAGGGCGCTTGTACAAGCGCTTCATCTGCCCAGGGGTTAAAGCACTTTCAGACAAATTCACACCAACTCTGATAACCATCGGATGATGGGTGAGTCACACTACCAGATGACAACACGTGGTATGTCTTGTGAGCAATTGTGTGTCTGTCTGCGTATGTGTAGTGGTAACTGCTGTTTGAGTAGATCGACCTAGTTATCAATTAAGAGATCAATTTCTTCCTGGTTCTGATTCGCCGGACTTCATCGCTCTCATTAGCCTATCACTTCTCAACTATTAATTTTACAGTTGTAAACTTCAGATGAGACTCCTCCTTGACGGTAAATTGAGATTTTTGAGCGTGCTGTATTTCGAGGTTTTACTTTCAAAGCACCGTTTCGGAACAGTGTTTACCAGTGTCGTGCGCAAAATTTGACTTTTGTCAAATATCGCTTGATCCAAATAATTGTGGATCATCGTTTTCAACAGATTAAGTCGTACCCGTTCTCGGGCACTTACCAAACATCATCCAATTTTCGGGTTCAGTCTCCGGCTATTTTTCTGGTATTTTTGTTTTTTTAATCCGTTTTGCACCTTGTTCTAACTCGTAACTGTTTCTGTTGGCTGCTCTGCAGGTAACGTCTCGTCGGTTTTATGTTTTGATACTTGTTCCACACTTTTCGAAACTGTCTTGTCATATTCTCTGCATACTGGCGCTAATGTGTCTTCGGCGGCTTTCATCAGTGAATCTGATGCTGTGTGCGGCAGCGTGAATTGCTCCAAGCTGGAGACGGACGAGTGGTGGCATGCAGTGCTATGTATGCAACTAATGGCACCATGAGACCTGTACCGATGTGAGCCATGATCAATACGCAACGTTTTCGACAAGCGATAGCATGCTGCTCAGTTGGCTTCTATGCTGTAGCCGTCGATCTACGCTTCTTGAGGTCACTGAGGACACATCAAGCAACGTCGGGCTGAGAAACCAGCAGATTTAGTTCTTACTCACATCTTTTGATTGCAAAAGGGAGTTACTGATGAGGAAAATGGGATTCTGTATTGTTGTCAGCTCATTGCAAGAAGCCAAGCAATTTACATCACCTGCGGTCGATGAGTATCCGACTGAGATGATGGTTACCGTGTTGTATGACCCAGCAGTCCAGAATACCCCGAACAAGTCCTTAGATATCGTACTGGACGTCGTCCAAGGCAAGGCCGATCTTCTATTCCCTGTGCCTAGTAAAATCAAGAAGAAGAGGTTTAATAACGTTGGTAAGGCTCCCTCAAAGCCTGAAGGTACTGAACCCATAAAGTTATTGTAGGTAGAACTCAAAGCTCCAACTCCAATCAACCCATTTCCATGGGCGAAGAAACACGCCGTATCGACGTCGGTCACATCCGCAAAGTCTGAAAAGACTAAACCGGTAAAAGAGATAGAGATAGAACAAAAAGCCTCAACCTCAATTACTCCAGCTTCCTTGACAAAAGAACGCGCAGTTCGAAACTGGGATGGAGTCGAAGACTCGTGGAGTGAATACGCCCCGTCGAAGTGATTCGTTTCTTAAAAACAGCTTTATCTTCCGTAAAGTTTCTGAATTCGCGGCAGCTCTTCTTAAGGAAGGAATGCTGGAAGTCCTCCAGTGGCTCAACCGCTGTGTCAACAAAATGTTCGGACCTGGTTTCCCCGGGGGGAACGTCCCTGTCGATACGCCAAATCTGCGACCCTTACTACTTCGTGTAATCCTCTCAACCCCGGGGGAACGCGAAACTTTAATGCGCTTTGCATTCAAACTTAAGGGTAGCAACATCAGAGTTCAGTGGGACCTCCCTCTGGCAAATCGACTGAAGTTAAAGGAAGCCATCAAAAGCCCCAACAATGGGCAGGTAGTTGATGAGCAAGGCCTTCATCTTGTGGGTTCTCAATTTATCAGCCGGAAGTCAAATTCTGCGCTACCAGAACCCCCTTCTTGTAGCCTACGACCCAGAGCTGGTCGTACCGAGTTTCTTTGGCTAGTGCTTAGTGATGTGCGTAGCTTAAGGAACAAGGTCCCCGAGGTAGGTCTATTTGCAGACAAATCTCGTCCCGACATATTTGCATGCATTGAAACGTGATTGTCGTCGGATATCACAGACGGTGAAGTATTTTTACCTGACTACGCACTGCTTAGATGTGATCGCTCCGTTGGCCGCCAACGTGAGAGCGTCGCTCTTTATGTGAGTTGGAAACTAGATGTGTTGATGACCTGTCTTTTCCAGGCGCCGGATCAAATTAATGAAACCCTGTCGACTATCGTGTGCACGTCCTCTGTTCAGTAGTGGTATACCGTAAACCTGGACGTAACTCCATGGTGCTTATGGAATTTATTCGTACTCAGGCTGTAATAAGTGTCTAATACTGAGTGACTTCAACCTCCCTAAAGTCTACTTGGCGGATATATCTTGCATTTCGGCGGTGGGCACTTTCTGTTCGTATCTGCTCGAGCTAACGTTACAACTGCTTTTGCATCAGTTCGTGGACCCCCGACTAGATATATGAGCAACCAACTTCTTTCTACCTTGGATCTCATTTTTGCGAAGTCACACGATTTTCTAAATGATATAACACACGGCTGTCCTCTAGGAGCCAGTGTCCATGTATACATATCCCTTCGATGCGCCCTAACTAACTGTCATCAAGCCACCGCTGAGGCGTGCCCAAATATTTGGAGGGCAGACTTTAAAGCAATGAGAAACAATGCTACAGTTCTTCTTTGCGTGATCACCGTGGCTGACACCGTTGAGACAAGGTGGGAGCAATTTAAATCATACCTCATGGAGATCTCTGCTACCCACATCCCACGCAGTAAGAGACCAGTGACATGGGTGCAGCCTGCTTGAATTTATCATACAGGTAAACACCTGCTAAGGAAGTGCTCTAAGTACTGGTGAATTTAATAAGCGGCTTAATCAACCAGAAACTACGAAAGCTATCGAGCGCCTTCAGTTCGAGAACTATTTCGCTGACGTAGCAGTAACAAATCCAAAGTAGTTCTTTGCTTACGTAAGGAGACTCCGCGGTACAAATTTCTCTATTCTAGCTTTACTACGAGCGGACGGGTCCAGTGGGCATACCGACTACGACAAGGCTTGTAAACTTTGCGAACCGTATACTGGTGACTTTTCTCGTGAGGCCACTCTAACTCAGACTGAGCTGGTTACAAAATCAGGGAGGATACTTGCTTAACTGAAATCAGCATGACGGAGATACACGTCTTCTGACTATTACAAGGGCTAAGTCCTTCTCAAGCTACTGGCCCTGATTAAATTTATCCGAAGCTGATGTATTAATTGGTCTCTTAGCTAAGTGGCCCACTCACGTACGCGTTTAAAATATCACTGGACAGCCGTACCTTACCTTCGGAATGCAAGGAGGCAATCAAATTTCTGATTTTTATGGGCGGTGACAGAGTTCTGCCCACGAACTACCGGCCTGTCAACTTGACATGTATGGTAGTTAAGTTGTTTGAAAAATTGGTCAGGGACTCGGTGGAAAATCACCTGATTATGCTTAAACTTCCCAGTGCGGCACAGCACGGATTCAGAAAGGGATTTTCGTGTCTCACAAATTTGCTTGTAACTCGTGTAAGCTTGGCTAAGGTAGTAGACAACGGTCACGCTACCGACGTGCTTTTGTTGACTTCTCGAAAGCATTTGATACTGCCCTACCTCAACGACTCTCATTAAAGTTGAGACCGTATGGGATATCCGGACTGGCCCTTAAATGGGGTCTGCTTTCCTAGAGAAGATAGAACAGTGTGTAGGCGTGGGACGTATGCTTTTGGTTAGACAAGCTGTTCTTAGTGGTGTTCCTCAAGGTTCGGTTCTAGGGCAGTTGTTTTCGCAAATTATGTTAATGAACTGCCCCAGGAGCTTGAAGTACCGTTGTTATTGTTTGCTGATGACATCAAGCTATGGAATAATATTTATATCCCCGCGGGCACTGAGTCAATTCATAGTGCTTTGGATAGGTTCTAGGAATGACGAACCCATTGGTTGATGTCTATAAATCGGGCGAAATTTTCTGTCCTTCGCATTGGAGATGCTAGTCCCTCCACGTGCTATATAGATAGTAGAAGTGAAATCAATTGTCACTCAGCAGGTTGATCTAGGTATCGTGCACACCACAGTTCTTCACTCTGGGGAAAATTGGAGGAAGACTGCTTTTAGAGGGTTCCGTAAGATGTGATTTAATAGTCGCACCTTCGGTGCCTTACGGCCAATATTTTTGTGAAGCTGTTCACAGCTTTTATGCGACTCCACTTAGAATACTATGTCCAAGCTTGTTCACCTTGTATTGTAAGGGACAAAATAGAGCTGGAGAGGGTTTTATAAGTGGGTACAAGGTTACTGCAGGGCTTACAGGGGCAAACCTATCCAGAACTTTTTGTTAGCTTGCTTATGTACTCAATGCACTACCACAGAATTAGAGGAGACTTGATCCTCAATTACCGTACCCTAACGGGTAAGATCGGTACAGATTTGTCCTGACTATTTAGTTCCGCCAAACTGCCTAGTCTATATGCTCACCCGTTGAAGCTGCACAAACTGCGTTCTGACCGGGTAAGGACGGAAACTCCCTCGTCGCGCCGGGTTATCGAATGTTGAAACCCGCTTCCGGAGTACCTCGTTTGAGAGTCTATGGTTGAGGATTTTGAGCGTCAGTTAGATTCACTATGGTGGCAGTACCACATCTTCACCTTCTAACCGACTTGTATCATCAATATTCCGTCCTTTTTCCATTTCTTCTCACAACTTGGTTTTATCATTATTTAGGTGACATTTCTCATCTTGTTTTCTAAGTTTAACTTTCACTCTTTTATTTCAACTAAAACGGTCTGGCAAAGACTGCAGGGCAGGAAAATGTGGGCAGTAAATTGTTGGTCAGGGTGTAATGCGGTCTCTGTTTTAGGCTTTTCAATATCTCAAGGAGAATTGTCAATTCCCGATCCAACGATAAGCAAAAGAGGGAACATACACGGGACTATCCCATCGTCCTGAGCCCAAATAAACTTGAACTTGAAAAGTGTGCACTTCTCGACTTTGTGTTCTAGGTCGGAAAGATAGTCAACGAACAAGCAACCGAACAAAAGTGTCATCTGATCTGCAGTTACAAACTCGAGCCGATCTAACAATGTCTAATATCTCACTAAGCGACGAGCTTAACAAACTTAAGCCCCCAATTAAATTATGACATTATAAGCAGTTTGGTCTGAGTACTTATTACAGAACAGTGATAGGAGGCGTTCAATTGTGTAAGTAGAAATTCTTCAGAGCTAAACTCACTTAGCCGCAACAGGCCCGGAAAAGCACTGTACTTGCGTTTCATCTTTTCGGGAATAGTCAGCACTGCGCATTCCATCGGACTATTGTGACGCTCTAACCCGCAACTCGACTGTTGCCAGTCCGTGGTTGAGACCACTGAGCTACGGAGGACAGCTACGACCATCGGTAATAAGTTGCTATATATGATATAGCGCCGCTCACTATCCACTGACTTACACATTACTGCTCTGCAGAGGACAGAGTAGCCCCACACCAAGCGACGAGCTTACCAAAATTAAGCCGCCAATTAACTTATGGCATTATAAGCAGTTTGGTCTGCGTACTGATTACAGAAGAGTGGTAGGAAAAGTTCAAAATTGTAGGTAGAAATCCGTCAGATCTAGACTCACAGACAGGCGCCACACGCCCGGAAAAACACTGTACGCGCGTTTCACCCTTTCTGAAATCGTCCGCGGTGCGCATGCCATCAGTGGTCTCAATCACGGACTTGAAACATTCGCGTTCCGGGTTCGAGCTCTAATAGTGTCCGATGGAATGCGCACTGTCGACTATTCCTGAAAGGATGAAACGCGCGTACAGTAATTTTTCGGGGGTGTGGTGGCTGTCTGAGTGAGTCTAGGTCTGAGGAAATTCTGCCTACAACATTCAACAACCCCCACCACTGTTCTGCAACAGTACGCACACCAAACTTCTTATAATGCCATAAGTTAATTGGCGGCTTAAGTTTGGTAAGCTCGTCGCTTGGTGAGGGGGATAGGCAGTCCTCTGCATGACAGTAACGTGTATGCCAGTGGATATTGAGCGGCGATGTATGATATCTAATAACTTATTCACGATGATCGTAACCGTCCTCCGTAGCTAAGTGGTCTCAACCACGGACTGGCAACAGTCAAGTTGCTGGGTCGATCCCTACAAGAGTCCCATGGAATGCGCACTGCTGACTATTCCCGAAAGGATGAAACGCGCGTACAGTGCTTTTCCGGCGTGTTGCGTCTGTCTAAGTTAGTCTAGATCTGAGGAATTTCTACCTACGCCATTCTACTCCCCTTAATACTATTCTGTAATTACCGGTTTGTTGATCCTTATATCTTTTGTAAGTGATTTTTTAAAATTTACAGATGCTTGTGTGCT
Source organism: Dicrocoelium dendriticum (assembly GCA_944474145.2). Classification (NCBI taxonomy): domain Eukaryota; kingdom Metazoa; phylum Platyhelminthes; class Trematoda; order Plagiorchiida; family Dicrocoeliidae; genus Dicrocoelium; species Dicrocoelium dendriticum. The sequence goes on along the minus strand of OX104066.1, from coordinate 27,845,990 downwards.
AAAGGGGTGTGGAGACATAAAAAGTATAAGCGAACAGACTATGGCTTTGCAGAAATGAAAGAGCGGTTTAGAATAATGTATGGAGAAGAAGAGCACTTTTAGCTTTATGGAATGAAGGATGTATCCGACTGCTGTGATGCGCTTGTGTCTCATAGTCAGAAAGAAATAGCAGCACGTTAGGTGAGACTAGTCAATTGCAAATGATTTGGGAGTATGCAAGTCAAATAAGGCGGGAAGTTGCACTAAAAGACAAAAGCAGACCAAACGAGTTTCGGAATGAAATTAATGGTTGCTATGGAAATGGTGAAGAAATGATAATGCATCTGTAAGACAGCAGCCGGAACAAAACATGAAGGAGAAACATCAAGTGATCAAAAAATAGATGACATAAAGTTCATAGCTGCAAAGTTTTAGAGAGAGAGATAAGGTATGGGACTGATTGCGACAGCTACAGCGATTATATATCGAGAATGTCACCGGATAAACCCATAGCACCGCCTTGCCTGAATAGCCATCCATCCATTCATCAAGGCCATGAAGGCACACAAGGTGCCCCAACATCTTTGCAGATTGAACGCGATTTATCTGTTTATCACCAAAATCTGGACTCACGTTTAAAATACACGATGTATTCTGTTCGAGCTGCATGGATTGACACTAGTGTGCCTCCACCGCTTATAGTGAAGCCTTACGACTCCAGCGTACCTAAGCAGGTTACATTCCACGATGAAAATGACGATTGCGTATTTACTCATTTTACCAATCTATACAATCAACAACATATTAGTGCCACGACGCAGGCGACACAGCCTCGAAATTTAGCGTCCACTAGCGAGTTCCATGGAAGCCCGCTCTGTAATCCTCCTGCCCTCATGAGCTGCTATGCCAACCATGGACCCGCCGCCGTATCCCATTTTCTACAAGGCCATACTCAGTCACAACCCCCTCGCCAGTGGCTACCTCCCAATCCCTTTTCAACGAAGGTGAAAATCCACGCCTTGTTTCACCAATTTTTAGCATGGGCACGGACACAAAGCTATCAGACCCAATGTTCATAAAGCAGCATAAACAACGTTCTTCACATCTCGCATCTATGTTAATATTTTTGATTAATATTCGTTCGCTTCCTTCCAAGATCCATATACTACGCTCATTTGTTTTTGTGACCGATCCTGACATAATATTTATAACTGAGTCGTGGTGCCATGACGACATGTCTAACACCCAGCTAACCATTTCCGGATATGATATGTTTATGAGAAATCGGCAGTGTCGTCGAGGAGGAGGATGCGTAATTTACGCGAAACAATCGCTGGCAGCAACGACATTCGAGAATCCAGTGCTGAATAATGTGCAAGAGACACTTTGGCTTACGATAACGATCAGACACCAGCAACTGCTTGTTGGTTGTATATACAGCACGCCAAACTGTAGCCAAGAGGACTTAGTAGCTTTGACGTTTGCATTTGAATGTGCCGCAAGCCTTCCGTTTAAACACAAGATTATCGGTGGTGATTTCAATCTGCCATCGATTGCATGGTCTGCAGGAACTGCTCCTCAGAAATTTCATAATCTTATCTCTTGTATACATATGAATGGTTGGCAACAACATGTCTCCAAACCTACCAGAGGAAACAGCATCCTTGATCTCATTTTCTCGCTGGGCATACCTGCTATTAATGTAACGGTCCTTAATAAATTCCCTGGGAGTGACCTTCGGGTGGTCAAATGCTGTTTAAGATTACGCATGGCCAATGAACCACATCCACTGCACTATCGTTTATTCAACTCCGTCAACTGGAACACGTTTAAGGACATGGTTCGTTCGATGAACTGGGATGATTTCTTCCGCTCTCCATGCCCTCAAAAAGCAGCAGACGTGTTCTATGATATCATCGGTCTTTGCACTTATTCCTTAGTGCCTCTAAAGTGTGCCCGCCTAAGAAAACAAAAACCCGATCGCACAGTGTTAGGTATCACACGCAAGCTTCGTAAGATCCGGCGAAAATTCAGATTAACAGCAGACTTTGCGCTAATACTGCAGAAGGCAAAGATCATCGAAGAACTCGGGCAACTAAATGTTCGCATTCTCATATTAGAAGAATACAAAGCATTGAATGGCCCGAATAAAACTACGGAACTGTCCAAACTGTTTCGTGCCAGAGGTTTGCGTCGCAGTAATTCCATCAATTTTATCATTATGCCGGATGGCACATACCTTGATGCTCCCGGTGAAATTTGTGAAGCTTTCAGCGCCTACTTCGCCGAATCAATAATTGATGAACCGCTAGCCACACCAGCACTTGTCACACCACACATTGCTGAAAGTTTATGCACAGTGGAATTCACTATTGCAAAAATCTCCGGTCAAGTCTCTCGCTTGTGTTTGCCTGTGAAGGAGTGTGGGCCGGCTCCGTTGATGAAACGTGGTTCTCATCCGCATGCCTCCTGGTCTTATTCCTTCGGGTTTACGCTGGATATGGGGTATGTGGTTGGAGCTGTGTGTGGTGCAGCGCAAGCCATCCATTGTCCGTCTGTAGGCGCAGGCGTCCAGTGGCTTGCCACAGTGACAGGCCAATCCGAAATCGGATGCAACCAACCATCCTCAACGGTCTATTAACTAGACATGGTCGGCGGCATCCGGTTTCCGATTTGACTGTCACTGTGGCAAGCCACAGGACGCCTGCGCCTACAGAGGGACCATGGATGGCTTGCGCTGAACCACCCACAGCTCCAACCACATACCCCATATCCAGTGCAAAACCGAAGGAATAATACCGGGAGGCATGCGGATGGGAACCACGTTTCATCAACGGAGCCGGCCCACACTCCTTCATAGGCAAACACAAGCACGCTGTATTTGGGGAATCAACCGCACACAAGGCGGTGGCTGGATCGTAGTCCGCTCCACACTGAGTGCATGGAACCGCTCTTGGAGCCTAGCACGGCCACAAGAACCGTGCACCCCGTCCCCTCCAGCAACGACCAACTGTCTCCTGGAGCCAGTATGAACGATGTAGTGGGTAATAGACAGGTAGACACCTTGTCAACATACACACCAAGCACAACCATACCAGGGATATCAAACAACACCCATTCACTTTAAACGACAAGCTGAAATAAAATAAATCCAACAATGCATACAGATACGGTGGCATAACTCGTTGCTAATTTACCGTATGAAGTAAGTGCGTTAACAACAAATCCGTGATAAGCAAGAAATGTCCACAAGTTACTTAAAATGCTACAAACGCAACAAAATTACCGAAGATAAGCGCAATTAGTGCAAGCAACGTGGCCAGTTAATAGAACATTATTCAGGGAAGCAGAACAAATCAAATAAAACGGAATGAAATTTATCCAGCTTAAAAAGACCTAGTTTAAGTGTAAGTTGGTTTAGCCCAACTGCGGTGAATAAGCATCAAGAATGCAACGTCAACCTCAGCATGGGGCACATTAACTAGACATAGAGCCAGCATAAATCCATGGAGATTAGGGGATAAACAATAATCATCGCGTCATAATCACCGTGGCATGGTAGTTGAAGGTGAGCAACACACTTAAACTAATATGCTGCAAGAAGAATAGAACATTTTGACAAAAAGTAGAACAAAACATTTTTGGTTTGTTTTCACACCCCGTTTTTGCTCTTTTTTGTCAGTTTATGGTTTGTATTATTAAACAGTGAATCAATACACTACTGTACACAATTCTTCCATTGATTCCGGTTGTGGGCCATGTCTTCTAGTGTGTTAATCCATTGGCACTCCTCATCTTTGGGTCCCCATCCTGGAAGACGTACTGATCCAACAGCTGCTAGACACGACGTCAGCGATTTCAGGTGTTGCCGCCATGTAGAATGCTGACCACCACGCGGTCGCCTCCAGCCAGGTCCTTGACGAGCGAATAGAGCGCGAGGCGGTAGACGCTCAGGTGCCATGCGTAGGACGTGACCGAGCCATAGACTGTATTACAACGTGCTCATCAGATAAGCATACGTTTTCTTTTATCAGTACTAAAGAATATAATGCCTAAACCCATAAAGTTTGCATCCAGATTAATAAACTCAGTGTTTGTCGTTTTATAACGCATGGTTATTTAATACGAGGGTTAAATTTTCAGCTTGCATATGAGTGCTTTGCAACATGACTAAACCTAATGTGGCGCAGGGTCAGAAAGTAAATCTTGTAGCTACAAAAACTACAAACTTTGTAAACCATCCAATTATTAAATTCACTTACTATTTTTCCAGATGCGTTACAATATAGTATAGATATTATTTTGAAATAATAGTCATATACGAATAATAATATGCAATAAAATTAACAAATGTATTCACTATGGTAAAAACAACCGGTGCATGTTAAAAAGTTAACAACTGGGGTATAAATGGAATTGTGATCAATGCCATAGGACCTAGAAAACCTGTTGAATACTGCCTCTTAAATACGTCAGGTTCTTACAATGTGATACCAACTTTCCTAGTCGGATGAACGAACGAAACTCAGAATTATTTTCTAGCACAGCACCGTAACTGACAATCTCGAAGTCTGTGGGTTCTCGGAACTTAGCCGCGAAAGATTAATTCACGCGAGTCGAATGGGTTCCTAGACCGAACGCAAAGTGTCTACGCACGATTTCCCAAACCAAGACTGAATCAAGAACAAGACAGGTCTTTTGCCACAGGCGCTTTTACTGGTCAAAGCTAAGGCGATTCTAGCGTTGTACAGCCTCATTTTCATATCACGAAACGTGATGAATGGGGTTTTTTCTTGGAAAAGGTTTGTGTAAGCAAACCCTGGAAGCAGAAACATGGTTTTATTTAAATATGCAAAGTCCGTAAACTGAGAATGATTGTTGGAAGTTTGGCCAGATTTGTCCGGAAAATAAATGTTGCTTGGATACAGCAATGCGCGTTTGTTGGAAACGAGACTGTTCCTGGGTGCAAAGGCTAAACGAATGTGAATGTTTCACGAGTGTGAAGGCTGATTGAACGTGTGCGTTTTGTCTGATCCGATTACATGTGCACTTATGTGAATCGGGTTTTCAGCCTTCCGTAATTTAAGCCTGTAATAATTATAACTTTGGGTCCCCATAACAAAATAATTATTCACTTTCCGAATCGCGGGTACAATAATGATAGGTTTGTTAAAGAATATGTTGAAATTCCATTAATGAGCCACGTTTAAACATTCGGAACATACGTGATTCCGATTTATAGAGCGAAATATTGCACATTTCTACGCATCTTATTAGGCTCACCGACGCAAACTGCGCTTATTACATGGACAATAAGCCCAATACTTGAAGAATATTTCACATTGATTTGATCCATTTAATATTTTTAAAATAAATTCAAGTTACTGTTTATGTTTTGTAACCTTTTATGATGCACCGGCACTCCAGTCTACCGAAAGCTCCATAAGCAAACGTGATACCAATACTTACCGCGTTTTCAGTAGCATATTTTATCAAATTGAAATGCGCTACTCTTCTCGTTTACCGTTTACGCAACTCCTTTTGTTTTTGACGGATAAAATCCTCTTACTGGTGTTCATGTTTATCGTAAAGATTTAATGAACCACATCAATTCCACTTCACCGTTATTTACATGGAATTTACGAATTGCCTTCGGATGGATCGTATATAAGTAGCAATTATGTTTCAATGTGGTGACTCGCTCAACTTCATCAATTTCAATAATCTTTGAAGCACCCCGTGCATGTTTAATCGCAGCGTGTTAGTGCTCGGTTCAAATTACTTAGAAGCGAGAAGTGTACACGTAATAGTGTGCTACCGCATCTAGTGCGTGAAATAACAAGGACGCACAACATTTCGAAGGAATTTTGTCAAGTCGGATATTTGTTATTTGTTCATCAGAGGTTCAAGTTCGAATTATTTGTATTAAATACATAAGATTGCTGGCTAAGCTACCAGGAAATGTTTACTTAAAAAGGTACCTGCTGGTTTTCTAGTATAACATTAAACTCAGCTGCGTTATTTGTTATAACCTTAATCACCATAGAACCACATTTGACGAAAAGTCCAAATTATCCGCCTTTCCGTAGGGCAATAAAATTAGGTGGCAGTTGCACCTGTCCCACCATTTATTTTCGAAAAACCGTCTGCACGTATCCTCACATGACAAACAAATAAAATTAAAGAGAAATTTTGGCCATGCTTATTTTTATCAATCTTCATTGCCTAAGCAATTTTCCTCTGAAATATTCTCCACTTTTATAAGAGGATAATATATACGTCAGAACAAAATGTGTAAGCACTTATCTGTTAAAACAGGTAAGAAAATTTAATCATCAAATTAGTCAAAATTTTAAGCCATATTAATTTCGTTGTTGAAAAATAAAAATTTCCTGGAGGGAACATTAAAGCTTTACAACTCTAAATGGGTATTCGGTTTAAATATTTATATTTTAATCGAAATATTTTACCAAAAGCTAGTGTAACTGTTGCGCTGAGTAATGTTACAAATACACTTAGAAATGATAGCGTGCACTAGTTATCCAATATGCAACAAAGCAGTTGGAAATTAATTGTGCCGCTAGATAGAAACGCATATTGTGTTTTCATTCAATTGTCTGTAGCATAAGCACCTTACGACACTGTATCTGTTAAAAATCTGTTTATAATATTTGACGGATTAAATATATCCAGTGATTCGAGAAGATAAATTAACACAAGGAACTATTTCAATTATTTGAAAAATTAACAATGAACAATGAATTTGTACTGGTTAAGAAGCGTTGATTTACAAGTCCCGTTGGACAGTTGGCGGGGATATCAACATAATGATAATGATGAAAATGATAGTAAAATATATAATACTTTAAATATGTTAATAAGGACTTATCGTTTGCTTCGCCTCAGTCCTGCGATCCTCTTAGATTCACAGCACCCACAGTTAACAACAAATAATTCCGTGGTGAACTCCAGGTGTAGGATGGAGACATAGTGTTAAGTAACAAAGTGTAAGTGGATGAGTGCATCGTCCAACCGTCTTTTAAATATTGTTAGGGTCGGTGCAGAAATGACCGATTCTGGGACAGCATTCCACGGGTGACAGACACGGATGGAAAAGAAATTTCTGCGGCACTCCAGACGACTGTATTGTTCTGCGAGTTTTAATGAGTGGCCCCTCAGGTTTGTATTGCTGCTGAGTTGCAGTAATGGGCGGCACACATGATGTGGGTCTCGCAGAATCAAGTATGTCATAATCAGGTCGCCTCGTAGCCTGCGATAGCTTCCACTGAACAATCCTAGTCGTCGCAGCCTCTCCTGGTAGGACAGATTGTGCATTCCAGTTACGTTCTTAGATGCCCGGCGTTGAGGCTGCTCCAGTGCATTAAGGTCGTGTTTCAGCCATGGATGCCAGGCTTGAATTGCATATTTCACATGGGGGCGAACATACGCACTGAGCATTTGTCGAAATATGGAGCTGTTTATTTGTCCAAACGCCCGCCTCAACAGCCCAAAGTGTTGGTTCCCGGTCTTCGAGGCCTTTTCGGATTGCCTGGAGCAACCCAAGTCATCTTGAACCAGGACAACCAAGTCACGTTTGAGAGTTGATTGTTGCAGTACATCCGTTCCGAGTCGGTATGAGTAGCTGCTTTGATGTCGGATGGAAAGCACATTGCATTTACTGAAGTTGAAATGCAATAAGTTTTGGATCGACCATTGATACACTGTATCTAAGTCACTTTGGAGCACATGTTGGTCAGCGTTCGCCTGAATCCTGCGCCAGATCTTGATATCGTCGGCAAACATTAGGAAGTTTGAAGCGATTCCCTGTGCAAGGTCATTAATAAACACCAAAAACAAGCGCCCTCTAGCACGTAATTACCCGACGTACATCGTGAGTGCTATTTATTTAAGCTTATCAAAGATTTACTTCTGTGCTGTACTTATGGGTTGGATATTCTTCAAGTATATTTCTATAATAAGCCTGATTTTGTATAAATTGAAAACAATTGTTTGCTTTACGCCTTTCGCTGCCTTCTTCTCAAACCTGGTAACTAAAAATGGAGATTGGACATAGTGTTGGATAATACAATGGATCAGCTACGTCGGTAGGGACTAAGCGCTCTACTTAGAAGTGATGAGATAAGGTGTCGCCGGAGAAGTCAAATGGGTCGCAGGAATAGTTTTGCCTCCAAGACAATTAAGGTCATGGGTGCATAGATAAAGGAACTATAGATTAAAGGCTCTGGAGTTAGGTACTCGTGAGAGTATGTTACACATGAATATGACAGTCCATCAAAAGACAGCAGCCAGAATAGTCAGAGTAGCATACTTGAGTAAATTCTAGTGGACCATTAAAAAAGCAGTCAGCATAAAGTAGGAATCAGAAACCTTTGGCGATCACAATATCAAATGATACGTACGGCATAGCTGCCATAGTTCACAGGAGGAGACATAATAGATGTGACTAAATGTGGCAACTGCAGCCAAGTTATTATCTCAGAAGCTGATTAAAAGCAGCGGAGCCTCCATTTCTTAGATCTTCAACAAGCAAATATAGTGCTACGGTGTCGAGGGTAAGTCAAATGAGCAACAGATAATGGTGGTGGTTCCGTGGCAATGAAAGTCAGTGGTACACTGAGAGTGGACGATCATTCCTAGGTTTAAGATTTGAGCAAACTTGAGAGATTTCTACTTCATTTTATGGCAACAGAACAGAAGTCTAGGCCCTAGATGAAATTGGGAAGCAATATGTCTTCAAATGATATGAGGGCATGGAAAACATTGCAACTATGAGTTCAGAGAGGTTTGGAAACAATCGGTTGGTATAGTATTTTTGGTAACGTTTCGCCAATAAAATAAAGGCTTCGTCAGACCAGGTGAATCAGTGTGCAATTGGTGTGGGATTTTATAGCGAACAGGGCCGATAACCGCGGTACCCGAGTCTTGAGCCATGAGTCAATACAGGAAGAGTTCGGGATGTCACCTCATGTGGTTTAAACACAGTGGGAATAGTCCAGGTGTTCCTTTGTGCGTCATGACATTGACGGATAGGCCCACAGTGTTGACAATGGGAGTCGGTTTGCACTTTTCAATCTGATCCACGCATCGATGCTCGTCAAGCTGGCTGGCCTAAATTCTATTAGATCATAAAAAAGCAGTCAGCATAAAGTAGGAATCAGAAACCTTTGGCGATCACAATATCAAATGATACGTACGGCATAGCTGCCATAGTTCACAGGAGGAGACATAATAGACGTGACTAAATGTGGCAACTGCAGCCAAGTTATTATCTCAGAAGCTGATTAAAAGCAGCGGAGCCTCCATTTCTTAGGTCTTCAACAAGCAAATATAGTACTACGGTTTCGAGGGTAAGTCAAATGAGCAACAGATATTGGTGGTGGTTCCGTGGCAATGAAAGTCAGTGGTATAATGATAGTGGACGATCATTCCTAGGTTTAAGATTTGGGCAAACTTGAGAGATTTCTACTTCATTTTATGGCAACAGAACAGAAGTCTAGGCCCTAGATGAAATTGGGAAGCAATATGTCTTCAAATGATATGAGTGCATAGAAAACATTGCAACTATTATTCGGAGGAGGTGAGGTTGGTGATAGGACAATTTGTGGCAACTTCAATAAAGCGAGTGTTGCAAAAGCAGCGGGAGTGTTGACCTATAGTTGAGGAATAAAATATGGCAGTTGAGCCACCATAGAGTGAGTATTCCACTAGGAAGTGAAGAGCAGCTTCGTCAAGAGAGTGAGTGAAATGGACGGCAGTCAACTAAACGGACCAAACTGGCTTTCGTGCTTCACCATTAAGATTGCCGTGATTTTTCTTCGAAATAAAAAATTCAACATGACCACTTTGCAACAAATTTTCTACGCGATGGTTTTGAAAACGTATACCTTGGCTACATGCCTAGCGTCTCTGGTTATAGTAATCAATAAATACCTGTATTCCTGATGTCGATATCACGCTCTTGTGCATATTGTTCATCTCATTTGAATAACTATAACCCGACCACTGAAGTGCGGTGCATCCAATTGCCACAACTCACTTCGCAACCATATCAACGGTAGGACATTGTGTTTGGGTTGATTGGGAGGTAGATATAGTAGAAGGAAGAAGGAAATGCGTGACCAAAGCAGAATGGGACGAACGTTTAGAAACAGAATCAAGAAACCGGAAGCAGGAACGTCACTGTCTTCATGGCTGCGCTATGTCTAACACGGTCACCAAACATTGGTGTGGACAGACCCCAGGCCCGCAACCAGGAAGACGACATGCGTCAGTTTGACCAATTGTTTCAGTCACTTTATTGATGCCACGATGAGACGTTAAGAACTGACTACCTCAATGTTTTCGCCAAACTTGATGCGGCCAGGTCGTATAATGTACGCCGAGGAAGCCGATCAACGGGCATATGGAAGACGTGGCCTAGTCAACGCAAGCAAATAAGATTTATCAAACACTTGAGCGATGTACCAGAAGGCTTTTGTCAAAAACCAACTGGCGGATCTTGGCACTACTCACTCGGTGTTCCTACCAGACTTCAGCAGTACTCCGTAAGTACTGGTGGTTAAACACGACAAAACGATTAATATATTCGTCTCTAACTGATAATATATCTGCGCCATACGGTTACACAAGTCATAACGCAGCGTTATACACCCTACCTTTCACCGATAAGCTAATATCCCACCATCTCCAATAGTACGCGCACTGGAGCATGGTCGGAATCCAGACAAGTACTTCAAATTGACCGACAGTCTTAAAATGATGTGCGTCATCTGTAGCTGAAGGAAATATGCTCAATTTGAGTTGGGGTCATTGAGGAATTCGGTGGATGCCAGTTGACGCTGCGTGAGCGTTTGTGCTAATAAGCAGTGCTGCTAACATTAGAATTGTCGTCAGCGCACATTTGCTGGAATCGATCACTTCGTGTGCTCTGCGTGCTTCAAATACAAAGCGCCCTCCCAGAACCTGAAATACCATCCACTTACGCATTCAAGTCACTAGCAACAATCACATTTCAGTATTCTCTACCATGCGAGAAGATATGAGAGATGTTAGTAGTAATCAGTTTTGGTACCCTAAGAACAACAGTAAGCAAGCCCATAAACCGAGGAGATGTTAAGGCAGTTTGTCTTTCAGAAGTGCTTATTTACCCTAATAGAGATTCGAAGTGGAACCGCACACATGCAGCTGTTAACCGGTGTCCTTTGTGGATTGTCTACGGCAAGTCCACTGAAGCCGATACCAACACCGTATATACCTTGAGCCATTGACTCGGTATAGCCAGAGACGCGAAGATCGTAGTCATCGTCGTCAGGTTCAGAATCATTTGGTCAAATATTCGTCACAATGCAGTTATCTTATTTGCATGATTCGGTGGGATCACACTACAATACTAAGTAAGTTAGAAGTGAGAGTCAGTGCTGAATGTTGTCCGATCTGCCCCGAAATGCGGACCTTAAAAGAACCAATTTAAAAGGCGACTCGCGGTTGAATGGACCAGTTACTTGTATAGTTGGCAGCAACGGCAAAGTCAACGGCAGCTTCCTGCTCAATAGACGTGGAAGAAGAGAGTAGAGAGGGGAGAGAATAAGAAGAAGAATGTGGAACAAAAGAGGGAGTGCCGTTGACGAGTTCGGGAGGGCCGATGACACTCTCCGACTGTCTATTCAAACAGAGTGGTTTTGTCCGATTTACCCTACTTCTAGCCTTTGACTCAACCGTCTGACGCATAAGGTGGTGTGGTATTTGAAGGTTCGCTTGAGTCACTCCACCTAGATCATTTGGTTTAAAAGCCTGATCCCCACAGCAGTGGGAAAGAAGTCCAGCTTGGGAGTGTGATTGCAGATGCCCACTGGGAACTGCTTGAGGCTCGTCACACATAGTCTTTGAAGATTCGAAGCAATTCACATGTATTTTACAAACGCATTAGTTACGCACCCATGAAGAATTTCAGCTACAGGTGGGACTTGGCGGGTCTGCACTAATTTGACCAAAAACTGTCGAGTTGAAGGGGGCGTAGTAAACCAGTATGCACCGGAATGTGCCCGCCCACCATCGCAGAGAGTGTGTAGCGCTCGTGCTGTAAGCCAATTGAACCATGAGCTTATATTCCTTAGATATGTTGTCATCCATGGCTAGGTTTTCAAGAAAGTGGGTAATCCACCACTCCCTAACCTCCGAAGAAGATGGGATTATGAGAGTGAATTCGTCTGACTAAACATTGAGCAGTCTAGTATGGAGTGGCTCCCTAGGCAATTGGAAAGTGCCATCCCGCGTAGTTCAACGCGTCACTGGGTACGCAAGCCAAAGCACCATGCAAAGGTTGAGTCTCGTTTCAAGGCATATTGAAGCTAGACTTAATAGATTATATATCGCTGAGGTGTTGCATTTGTGTTTGTATTTCATAATTTTGTTATGGTCGGTATACACCAACTGAAGATACGTTACCGAGTCATGTTCCCGGTTAGAGAACCAAATGATATGAACTTGGAAAGAATGGGAAAGCCATTTCATTGCCAGTTCTCATCCCTAATTGCTACTGCCAGCAATGCGAAGGTGTTTATATTTGTGACATTATTGTTTCAGACAGCTGGCTACCGGAAACATACGAGTGAAATATGGGATTTGTATTCGTATTTGCTAATGTAAGTAGACGTTATGGAGTGCAGGCTATATATGGCTCGGAACCCTGGAGAAAAAATGTCTGGACGAAGCACTGTCAGACATGTCATCTCGACACGCATTCACCGGTGACTCAGTGAGATTGGTGTGTGCGTTCATGGTTGCACGAATGTGTCCTGTCTATCCACCTGAGTGAATTAGAGCCTGACCTTCAGTGCGCCTAACATATTCCTCAGCTGCATAAATGACATATTCCTGGTTGAAAATCATCCACTGTGGTTGCGAATGCGTGTCGATTGCCTCGACGGCGCCTCGCTAGCCAGACCTTAAGTTTCGACGTCAGTGCCTTATTGTTTGTCTGCGTCTCCTTCGGTGTATGTGAATTGGCTGAACGAACGGGGTATGAATACTGAGGATTAAGGCGGCCGTCTGAAAGTTAGAGGTTGTTTTGGCTTCCCGAAGAACGAATTTTGGTGGCAGGTTGTTGGTGCGTTTCTTGTGGAAATTCAGTGCAGAACGATTTATTTCCGTCAAGATGCGTATAGACGTTCAGCTCACCTGAAGTCATTGACTGCTTGTGTTGTTCTTCCATCAACACTCGTGGATTAGTAAACAGTAGGTACAGCATTATCCTGAAGTTTCTGCCAAACATCAGGTATGCAAGTGACGTACGCGTTCTCTCAGTGGGTACTGAACAACAGGCAAATAGGAACATAACTATGTATGTAGGTTACTTACGCGCTGTTTCAACAGTCCTGGGTTGATTGTCTTTACCGCCCGCTTTGCCACCCCGATTAATACAGTGTGCTAATGCGCCGATTTTATATGCTGGATTCCATTGCTAGTGAACATATTAAAAACAAAAGGGGAGACTTTATCGGTACATCGGTTCTCTGCAATAAAGAAAGTGACAAATGATGCACGCACTTTAAAAATGGTGGTTTTTGACTCCATTGCTCAAAAGGCTAAAGTTCAACCCCCTTGGTGCTACCGTCGATTAGTAACAGAAAGATTGTTCCATACATTGGACCAAAGTACTCTACGTGGATCTGTTTCCATGGCTTCTCAAGCTAGCGTCTTGGATGTGGTGGAACAGGGGTTTACTGCGCTGGTGCCGCTGACAGGTATCACTGTTCTTCAGCACATCCTCGATATCTGAATCTATCGTTGGCCGCCAGCAGTGTCCCCTCGTTGATGCTTTCATTCTCACGACATTTGGATGCGCATCAAGGAGCTCGTGGAGCATCTTTACACGAGCTTTGCGAAGAGTTACCAACTGGAACCCAACAACACACAAACAACGAATAGTTTAGCTACGTTTTGCGCGTCAAATATGGTTGCACATCAGTGGCTCCTTCAGCAGGACATCCGCCTATTATGAATCGTTGGATTATTAAAACAACTTGGGCTTCTGGTCTGTTAATTGACCGGTTATGTAGCTTCACTTATGTGTTGTATATAGACGTTGCATCAGGCGAACTAATTCACAGAGGGAATCAGGCTCCTGCAACTTTCCTGCAGCTGACTTAGGGCAATAGCTATGGGATTTCTGGTGCCAGGAATATAGGAAACATTCATTGCATGCGCTCAACTTCAGAGCCATTCTCAGTATTTTCATAGTTGCATGACTTCGGCCTCTCCAATCAGTGGGATCAATGGGTGGTGTTTTGTGTAAAGACCAGAAATTCCCCAGATCTACTGATGGAAGATTTACACACCACAGATCACAGGTAAGGCTTCCTTTTCAAGAAGTGAATATATGCTTTCCACTGATTGCTGAGTGCGTGATACAAACGCTGCGGGGCGCAACGTTTGTTCCTATATGCGGCGGCAGATGACAACAACTACATACCAAGGAGATGAATCACACTTCGGATCGAGGGGCTTTCTGGGATTATAATGAACTAACATTGTGAAGTGGTGAGAGGTTACATGTCTTTGGTTAAAACACTGCTTTGCCGCGGATCAGATCTTCACTGCCTGTATTTAAATAGCAACTTATTCACAGTGGATAACATAATCGGTTCAGCTGGTAAGAACCGGTCGTAATGTGATCAACTTCCTGGAAATTGACGGAGCTCATCAAAATTTCTCGGTACAAGGCAAACTAAAATTGGTTTTATCATTTAATCTGGAATATTTAAACCGACATTATCGAACCAATAACCGAGATGACACACAAGTGAAGTAGTGAACTCACAAGTGGAGTTTCGCAATTTAAGTCCTTTTCATGCCAATCTCTCAAGCACGGTATTGCTCGTAGGTCTTGTGGGTCGGAGCTTCCGGAGATGAGATTACCATCCAAATATGCCTAAGTGAAAGGTACATTCTTTACTAGCTCACCAATAATCCTCTGAAATTGTACAAGGGCTTTGTTGATGCCAAATTTTACAGGTGTGTAATGATAATGTACCGCGATTCTAGTATACTTTCTAGATGGCTCAAGAAACTTTATTTATGAATACGCTTGACCTTGATCAAGTTTGATTAACTCTACACCACCAGCGAGAGTGGTATAGAAGCATTAAATGAGGGACAATGGATATTTGAATGTCCTGCAAGACTAAATGAAAGTCCACTTGTAGTCACCGCAGATTCGCACGAAGCCATCCTGTCTAGCCACAGGTATGTTTGGCGTGCGCTGTTGGAAAATTGCAAAATATTATAAATCTCTTTGTTTGTACACCGGTTAAATTCCTCTTCAACTTTAAGTTGAAGCATACGGCAGCGTTTGCACTTTGATAAATGTTGACTGCACACTCTGATTCAGTCATATTGCAGCTTAAAATAGTTTCAGCCCCCCAACTCCTCCGCCAAAATCCTAGTGTGTCATTTGCACAAAGTCTTCCAGTCCAAGAATTTCAGTAACTATTACGGACATTCAACTTATTACGGAATGCGACTACCCAGACCCACCAGAGTAGATTTCGTCGACCTTCTGATATTACATGGAGAGGAAGTTTGTTTGTCTAAACGACATATTGTGTATGATCAAGGCTTTTACAAAAATCCTACAATCGGTTGACTTGTGTAAGTTCGAAGGTTGGAAGAACATGATAACAAGGGTGTGGGTGCATCACAGCGTTCGCTCTGTTCTTGTCACCAAGACCCCCGTAGCTACTTCCATTAATATCTGGCCAGCCGAACAATCTCCAATTGTTGCCAGCTGGGTTGTTGGGGTTTAACCCATTGCAATAAAGAGTTCGGCGGTAATGTTTCACGATGTGGTGAGTTTTCGCCTGACAAGTGTTCTCTCATTAAAAAACCACAAATGTCTGTCTGTTAACACTGCGACGTGGCGGTTGTGACTCGCCACAAACAAAGTCACTGCCCAGTGAATATCCGGATAATCCTATTCAACCCACGGATACCAACCTTCTATTCGCACATTTCCGACTCCATCAAACAGTCAAGGATGCAGTGGCACACTTACAAGCAGAAATTACACAGCTGCACACATACACACCAACCTACTGACATTTGGTTGGCGGCATCCGGTTTCGGATTTGCCTGTCATTGTGGCCAGCCACAGAACGCCTGCGCCTACAGAGGGACAAGGGGATGCTTGTGTTGCACCAACCACATCTCCAACCACACACCTCATATGCAGGGTAAAGCAGAAGGAATAAGACCAGGAGGCATGTGGATGTGAGCCACGTTTCATCAACGGAGCCGGCCCACACTCCTTCACAAGCAAACACAAGCACGCTCTATTTGGGGAATCAAGCGCATACAAGTCGGTTGCTGGACCGTAGTCCGCTCCACACTGAGTGCACGGAACCACTCTTTGATCCTTGCACGGTCACAAGGACCGTGCACCCCGTCCCCAATAGCAACATTTAACAGTCTCCTACAGCCAGTAAGGGCGAGGTAGTAGGTAATAGACAGGTAGGCACCTTGACAACATGCACATCAAGCGCGGTCACACCGGGGATATCAGAAAACAGCCCCTCACTTAGGAGAAAGATAACAAAAAACTAAATCGGATAATGCATAGAGAAATGTGACAAAAATCTTAAATTAATGAGCATATGAAATAAGTTGTTTGCAAACGAATCCAAGTTAACTTCACGATGTCGGAAAGTATATTTTACGGGAGTGCCACAAACACGAAAATGTTATCGAAATGAACTGCAATTGGTTTAAGCGACGTGTGCAAGTTTATAGAAGACAGTATAGGTAGGCCTTTTATATGAGAAAATCATTAGGACAAAATTGCAAACCCACCGCCTTAATTAAACAGATTTAGCATGCGAGCACGCTGTTAGTAATTCGAATGCAGCTTACCTACAAACGCTGTGCTAGTTCTGACTACCTTCTCTGCAGGACCCGTCGTCGCTTCGGTAGTTGTCCCGACTGGCCTCGCTCATGGCTCACTAGGCCTACCTGACTCAGGCACACGTGACCGCATGTGCTACGGCACCATGTTCTCGATGTCAATGGAGTACAACCCATCGGTGCTTGCCGCTTCCACACTTGCGGCTTCTTCCCTGCATGTATCAGGTCTTTCTCCAACACAACGACAACTGCCTTCGTGATTAGAGCGCGCCATGCACGCCGATCAACCGCCTTCGATTCCCATGACATGTAATCAAGATTAGAACATGAGAGGCCCACTTTTATCAAATCTTGGTAACGTAACATTGGTTTCCCCACATGCCGCTTCCCAACACTCAGCTTACCATATAATAGCTGCTTCGGTATCCGCGTCGAATCCATACGGCTCACACGACCAAGCTACCTCAGGTGTCTCAGTAAAACTATGCAGTCCACTGCATACATTCCACTTTGTCGCAATACTTCCGTGTCCGCAACTCTGTTGTCCTAACCTATGCGTAAAATCCGTCGCAAACACTGCCGATAGAACCGCTTGAGTTATCGCACATCCCGAAACTACATCATCTACGTTTCACTGGCGTATAGAAGAACGGGCAGCACCATGGATTTGTACACCATCAGCTTCGTGCCAATGGTAAGCTGATGGTTGTTCCACACTCGGTACTCTAGCTTCCCGAATGCCGCCGCTGCCTTCGACACGCGGATTCGAATCTCACTGTGTATCTGCTGATCAGTCGACATCACACTCCCAAGGTAGCTGAAGCGGGAGGTAGTTTCCAATACTTCAGCACCAATGCTGATTCGCGGCAATATTGAAGATTACACCTCCGGTGAAGGCTGAAAGAGACAGACAGTTTTGCTTGTGTTGTTGGTGAGCCCGAATTTGGCCGCTGTCGAAGCCAGAGTAATATTCATGTGCTGCAACTCACCCGCGCTGTGTGCAAACAACGCACAGTCGTCAGCAAACAAAAACATACGGATAGTTGTCTCACAGACTAGGGTTCTCGCACCGAAACGGCGGGTGTTCAGCAACCCACCATCAATACGGTGCTCCACACGAACACCGTAAGCACAAGCGGCATCAAAAGCACAGGACAACATTGCATGAAGATATATATTAAACAGAGCAGGAGCTAAGACACAGCCTTGCTTCACACCAGAGACAACTACAAGTCATTTGAGTCTCTCCACTCAGCTGCACCCTCGCTCGCATACCACTGTGCAGACATTCAATTAAACTTACAAACTTACGCGGGCAACCAAACTTACCAGACACCAGCCATGATGCCTCGCGGTTCACCGTATCAAATGCCTTGGTGGAATCAACAAAAGCGAGTACAAAGGCTGGTGTCGTTCTCTGCACTTATCCTGCAATTGTCGAGCCGCAAGCACCATATTCATAGTGCCGCGATCCTAGCGGAATCCATACTGCACTTCCGCCACATTAGGTACCACAACCTGACTAACGAGGCGGTTGAACAGGATCCGGGAAATCACCTTTCTCACACAACTCAGCAAGTTGAGGCCACGATAATTTGTGCAACATTGCTTGCTCCCTTTGTCTTTGTACAGTATGAGCACAAGGGCATCTTTCAGCTCAGCATGCACCTCCTCCTCCAGCCATACACTTTGCACCAAGTGGTTCAGCGCAGTCAAAACGCGGGTTGACCATTTTTCAATACTTCAGTTGGCATCCCGTTGGCACCGTCACACTTGCCGTTTCGCCGCTGAGCGAATGCTCTCTGCGTCTCATTCAGTGTCGGCGTGTCCGCCACACTTGTCTTCACATCCTGTTGCTAAAGGCCGTTTAATGTAGGCCATACGATCTCTGAAAGATTGTTCAACAGACAGATAAAGTATTTCCGCCAGATCTACATTATGTCTGCAGTCTGTCTGCAGCTAGCGCCTGAACAACCATCGATCAGTGTCCTCAGCGGCTCCAATCTCGGTCCATACACCACCTTTCAGGAGTCAAAGAATTCCGTGTGTTGGCGGCGTTCAACGCAACATTCCATATGCTTCGCCTTCTCCGTCCACCACGCAGTTTTAATGCGACAGAGCTCTCGGGGCAGTCTTCCTCGAAATTTGCGAAACTGACTATTCTTCCCCAAGTCACTGGGGTCTGCCCCATGTGCAGCAACTACTGGATTCTTCCCGGACACCAACGCGCTAATGGTCGCTTTGTTCTCATTAAACCATTCAGGCAGCGTAGATTCTGCGCGCCCGATGGTTTCCTCGGCAGCAGCTGTCACCTGGTCGTGAATGTCGTTCCACAGGTTGCCAACCGTGGCTATGCAGTCCACAACACACAGGAGTGCAGCCATCGCCTTCTCCAGCTTAATGCGTTTCGCCCCAGTACCGAGGGAGAGAAGGTTAAATTTACACCGATTCACGGCGTGAGTGCAAACCTAAATTTACGAAAATATATATACATTTTTGTCCGCACCAAGTTGTGATCAGTGCCACACTCAGCTCTAGGCAGCACACGTGTCATGAGCACTTCACGCATATCACGCTGACGTACCATGACCTAGTCGAGCAGGTGAGCGCGACCACACAGTGGATGCATCCAAGTTACTACATCACTCGCACTCAGTGCAAACCGAGTGTTTGTGATCGTCAGGCCGTGAGTGGCACACTGTGAGAGCAGCCTGTCACCGTTCACATTCGCTAAACGCCAATACCATGCGGACCGATAACATCTGTCCACACCGATGCATTACGCCCAACGCGGGCGTTGAAATCACCTAGCAGAAATAGTCGGTTGCTCCTCAGCACAGACCATATCACGGAGGATAGCTGAGTGTAGAATTGTTGACGCGTGTCGGACCGTAGGTGCTTAGAAAAGTGGCAAACGTACCTCTCCCGAGTCGTAGGCGAACAGTTGTTATAACGCTGCGCCAGCAATCGACCGGTTGATCCACGCCACTGTTGCTAAATCTGCGCCCATACGCGTGCTCTGTTTGACGGCTTTGCAAACCCGACTGGAAGGAAGACAGAAGAAGACTTAGCAGAGCAGAGTTATATTAGGGCAGAGAACGCTCATATTTATATGTCGGTATCACCAGGCGGATTTGGCTGCAATCCCACGCTTCACACAAGCTTGTCTCCTCCACTTGTCCAGTTCACCGCCTTTCTCGAGCACTCCAGTCATCGTCCGCCTACCCGGTGCATGGCAACGCACGTGATGTCTGACGCGCGATTTCATCAGCTTCTGGTCAGGCCTTGGCAATACGCCTACTGTCTGATGCGCGATTACACCAGCTTTCGAATGGGCCCTGGTAACACACTCGCAAGGTCTTTCTCAAGCACGATTGGTGGCAAACGCGCAAGCGTTGGCAATCAGCTTTCTGGCCCAGCTGTCACCTTCCTTTCCAAGTTGAGTCAGCTTGTAAACCTTTTGAACTTGATCGTGTTCTTAACTTTTCGTCCGGGTATCGATTTGCAGCCGTTTCGCCTCTGTGACAACAGTCATCAGTCGCGCGCTGACGCCTGCTGGTTTACTCACCAGCTGGTCATGTAGGCTATCGGATATTGGAAATCCGACCCCGTGATCACGTGGTGCTGATGCGGCGTTACCCACTCGGTAGAATGCGTAGCCAGCACATGCTTCGCGCAACTCACGATGCTCAGAGAGCGGAGTTTCACTGAGCGCCGCAATATCAATGTGGTAACGCGCCAGCTCCATCGCGACCAGGGCAGTGCGTCGCTCCGGGCGCTCATTGGAGTTCCGGTTCAGTAGTGTGCACAAGTTCCAGCACCCAATGTTGAGTGCTTTGCGCACATGAGGGTCATGCTTCGTTGCTTGAGGGACTCCGCCGACCTTGGCTCAATAGCCTTACCCACAAGGCAGTGGGTGATTTGGAGGTTTGCTTGAGGGACTCCGCCCGGAGCCTTTGGCTCAATAGCCTGACCCACAAGGCAGTGGAGAGCAGATCCAGCTCGGGAATGTGATTGCAGAGACAGATTGGGATCTGCTTGACGACCGTCTCATATAGCCTTATAGGTACTGATACTATTTATATATTTTTTGCGACCGTTGTAGGATACACCTGCGACCACGGCCAGACGCATGTGGGTTTTGGCGGGTTTGCACCAATTTGACCAGGGGCTGCCTGGCTTGAGGCGGGCAGTAGCAAACCATTGAACACCCGGAGGTGCCCTCCCACCGTCAGAGAAAATGCGTGGCGCTCGTGCTCTACGCCAATCGAGCTGTGAGCTTATAACCCGTAGACCTGTTGTCTCCCATGGCTAGGTTTTACGGGAAGAGGGCCATCGACCACTTCCTTACCTCCGAAGAGGATGGACTAGAATACTGGCAGTGCGCCCACACCTGAGAGGAGAACGACTCGGGTCTTCATCTAAAGCCATCGATTAAATGTACACCCGAAATGCAGCGGGTCTAGCACATGGTCAGTTCAGCGACTCATGCAGATTGGTGTCCTGGATCTTCGCAGGGGGAAGGGCGAAACCCAACTTCCACCCAGCGGTCGCCACGAGGAGGCGTCCAGGACATGAGCTAATGGCGCAACAGTAACAGCAGTGGGTAGATCATCTGTCAGGTTCCAGCCACCACCAACCTCAGCTCACCATAGGCTCTCCCGCCATATTGTCATATACCCATATACAAAACTTCACTGATATGGCAAGCATGTTGTATTTTTAAGCGAATAAATAAACATTTTACTCTTGATAACATGAGGCATAACTTTACTGGCATGATTACGTTAACATAATAAATTGTGGCCAACAATTTACAAAGATACATCTTTACATAACAGTGAATGTATGGGTATGTGTGTATATTCGCATCCGATTTACTAACTGCGCGCTTGTATTCTGAGTCTATTTATTTCAGATGGTGGGTTTGATATATTTTCCTAATGCTTTTTTATTTCATAGTAAAGTCTATGTAAAATATCTTCTATAAACCTGCATACCTCACGTAGCTAACGTTTGATAACATTCGCGGGTTTTCTGGAGTCTTGAACCTACAGCGGATTTTTAACAACCAACTTATTTCACGTGCGCATGTCTCGAAGAGTTAGGTCACCTTATCTGCATGCATGATTGGGTTTATTTTATTTGCTATCGTCGTTTCAAGTGCTTGACTGTTGCTTGATATCCCCGGTGTAGCTGCGCTTGATGTGCATGCTGATAAGGTGCCTACCTGCCTATTATCCAGGAGACAGTTGGTCGTTGCTGGAAGGGACGGGGTGCACGGTCCTTGTGACCATGTTAGGATCAAAGAGTGGTTCCATGCACTCAGTGTATAGCGGACTACGGTCCAGCAATCACCTTGTGTGCGGTTGATTCCCCAAATGCAGCTTGCTTGTGTTTGCCTGTGAAGGAGTGTGGGCCGGTTCCGTTCATGAAACGTAGCTCTCATCCACTGGCCGTCTGGTCTTAGTCCTTCTGGTTTACACTGGATATGAGGTGTGTGTGAATGGAGACGTGGTTGGTGCAGCGCAAGCCACCCTTGGTCCCAGTATACGTGCGGGCGTCTTGTGGCTGGCCACCTTGACAGGCAAATCCGCAAACAGATGTCGCCAACCAATTGTTATGTGTGTAACTGTGTAGCGAGTGCTTGTAGGTGTGTTGCTGTCTTTTTGACTGTTTAATGCTGTCACCAATGTAAGAATAAATGAATGAAGTCCGTGGGTTGGACAGCATCGGCCAGATATTCATGGGCGGTGAGATTAGTTAATGGCGAGTCACGTGCGCCACGGCATAGAGTTGTTAATCCGACAAATGTGGCTTTTATATGGAGTATTGTTGCTAGGCGAAAATCCACCACGTGCTGGTACACTGCCGCCGAACTATTTGATGGAACGAGTTAAAACTTATTCACTCAGCTGGCACCTCGAGGAGGTTCTTCGGCTAAACAGTCACGTTATTTTATTTTAACATGATGACGCCTGTAAAGCCGTATCCATGGTTGGCGAGAATAAGATTATTATTCATTTATTCTCTCCTTGGAAGTAGAGGTCCAAGCGCATTGCGCCGAACCTAGCTTGGACACGGTCTAGGGCCATGCCGAGTACAAAGCTGCTTCGTTCCCCTCATAGCAATCTATTGCTTTGATTTATCTGTTCATAGTTTTTGCAATCCCGAATGCAGCTTGACTGACTTGAAAACATACACCAAAAAACACTCCTACATACGATGTCGTCACACTGTATTCGATACCATTCCTCGATTAATTTCAGCCTTAAGGCAATATGTTTAATCCGTTACCCATTAGCTTCTGTCCATAATGCAGAAAATTTAATCAAAAACCCCTCTAAATTTAAACCGACTTGAATTGAGTGCCAACTGCGGGTCTGATATGTGCATTGTACAAATTTCAGGCCGCATCGCGTGAGGAACGTTACTCAATTGTGCGTTCTTCTGGGTTGTGTGAGTGGTGCAAATATTTCGGGGTTTTTCTGCCCAATGATCTGAGCGGGACAAGGTGATAGCCAGTACAATAAACTGCAGATATCATACGCGTTTGGTATACGGGGAAAAATTAGTTCCAACACGTCAAGTTGAATTCACACATATGACTTATAAGTGAAAACGCCCATATGGTTCCGATAGACAGTCTCTGGTCAGAGGAGTTGTTATTTATACTTTCTCCCAATTGGGTTGCACGAGAACCACACTCAGCGGGCAGGGCGAAAAGAAAATCTTAATAGTTTACTTACCAGGTTTTTCTTTGCTTTGATTTATATAGTTTTATAAACCATAGATCACATTGCGTGTGATGGGAAGAAGAGGAACGTACGTCCGTCATCCATCAGATGTAAAGGCTCTTATCCTGAAGATATGTAAATAGGGAAATGACCGGAACGACACTGAATCTATGTTACAGGTAAAAGTATAGTCATATAGAAACTGGATTAAAACATTGGAATTGGATGAGCAGACAAGAGATCCCAGCATATTGCGTTGAACGCGTCTGTCAGATAGTCAAGTGAATTGCATGGATGAGTGAGTGGAATCGAACCCTATGGTTACCTTGGAAACTTTTCGGTTACGTCCGAAGTTGGAGTTGGAGGTGGGCGTGAGATTCAGCACAATCGCCATCTACCTGGACGGTTGGCTCATGAAATTAAAGTAATTACATACAGTACCGGAATCCCTGAATACGATGGAGAGCAAAAGTCTAAGGAATGGATAGGGGTTAAGTTGATGAACTAGGAGGCAGAAGGAGGGCGAGCAGTACGGACCGATGAGACCAATTTACTCTTTGCTGCGCTCGTACAGAAGGGAGTAAAGCACGTAGTAGACTTGCGTCCCGTACGGTGCGGTACACTCAGGTACAAAATCTGCACATTGTCAGCGCGATGAATGAAGATGGATTATTCGGGTATTCTGCCCTAAGTGGGAGTTATAACAAAGAAAGTTATGGGCGATGGTTATGGATAATGCTTGATACCAATAGCATCCAATTTTCCGATAGCTGTCTCTTTATTTGTGATAACGCACCCTCGCACACCGATCTGGAGCGTACCTTCCAAGAACACCCTTACAGCTCAGAAAGCCTTCCCCGACTGTCACTGTACTGTCCGAAAATGAACCCAATCGAAGAATTTGGAGTCTCATAATGACTTACGTTAAACAAACCATGAAGCGATGATGTTCCAAAATGCTCTGAGAGCATACGAATGGCCTACTTAGCAAGACTGACTGGCGGATGCAATTCCTGTATCCGGTTGTTGTAGAAGCACTTGCCTGCATGCCGCTGCGTCATTGTCAACAAATAGTTCAGCATATACATAACAACTATACATGTGCTTGGTACCTACTCCACCTGTTACCTGTTCAACACCACCGCTATATTTATTTTTACCTTTCACCGATGTTTTTCTATAAAAGCGATGGGGCGACACTCCGAGTGAGTTACATGGTGCCTTTCAGTCGGAATTGCCTCTGGCTCTCAGAAGGTTCATTCGGGGATAACTATATTTAATGTAAATTGCGGTTACATTGAGTTCTCGCCGTAAGGATAGACCACGTGTTGCTAACCGGTCGTTATGTGATCCATTGTGAATTACCGATAGTGCGAAAACATACCACAGGACGTTACAAATATCCTAGACAAGTTTGTTCACGTTTCTGGGCGTATCTCATAGATAATGGTTACCATAGGCGTGGGTGCTTTGCTGTACGCTAAATGCATACGACTCGGCCGAGAGTCACTGCATAAAAGTGGGCTAGGGTCAAAATTCATCTGATGCTGCTTGGAACTCCGTCTAGAAGGATTTGGCCATCAGTCTCATCAAGGCGGAGCGAGGCTGGCGAAAACTCGGTCTGTTTACACAAACGGGGTTTCAGCTGCCTAATTGCCGAAACCTCGGTGAACTGAAGCAGGCGGGCGACGCTCTGTTGGATGTTTACGCCAAATGATTCACGAGGATTTTCCTACATGTAGCAATCAAGTATGTGTCAATAGATCGAACTGGCAGGCAGCGTTTGAACATGCGCGACCATGTTTCGTGGAATATGCTCTGAAATCCTTGTGGACAGTGTTCGCTCAGTTTGACCCACCTACTCACTACCGCAAGTACAATAAAACAGGTAAACGATTGAGACTGGAACTCTTGAGTTTAACCTGTTTCTGTTGCTTTAAAACAGCAACTTGTTTCCTTGGTGTTAAAGTACAAGCTCAGCAGCGTAATAATTCTTTTTCATAGATGGACGGAGACGGTATCGGAATCTCCTGTAATTTTGGTCGCTTTTGAATGGTAGTGTTATGAACACCATTTTATTGGGGACGTCGGTCACCGTTCGTTCGGTGTACTCGCGTTCGCGTTCGAATGCCGTGCTGTGAAATCCGTTGGATATCCGTTTTCATGTCATGTGGAGGAAACTCACTGTGGCTACAGAACTCCCCCTAGAGCGTGAGTCTAGAAGATGAGAGCCTGATATGTGCTATTTGACGTGAGTAATTAGTATCGAATGAAGAATGACTGCAAGTCCAAAACGTGTACGCGTTTGTGTCTGAGTTTGTCGCAAGCGCCGGTTGGGGAAGTGAGGGTGTGCTGGAACCGCACGTCCGTCGTTTTGGTGGAGTGCTGTGTGGCGGAGTGTGTTCAGCAGCAGTGTCGGGAGTCAGTTGTGATGAGGGGAGTTCCATGTAGGCTGATTTCAGGCGATCAATACTGGCAGGGTCTTTAGAACCGTTTCTGTCCAATAGCAAATGCGTTACTTTGTGAGCGTTGACCTTGGAATGGCCTTCATAACGCGGTAACAAATGCTTGCGAAACGCATCGACGCTTATGAAAATGAAGAGGTGCATGTAGAAGTCTGGGTGAATTTGTTGGTTTCAAGAAATATTGTGGTAGAAGTGTTGAACACATTCACTTATGTATGAGATTCTCTCTCAATACAATTCGCACGAACCGGAGCGGGGAGTGGACTCTATGGGCTTTACTCTCGACTGATTTCTATTACTTTTTTGTACAATCCCTACTGGTATCTTGCAAGTCGACCCCATCTCTCTACTTCTCGTTAGCACTTCTGCTCCCTTCTTCATATTTTCCATAAGCGTCGTGCGTATCGCAAGCATGTGAACAGCGTTATGAAGGCCATCCAAGGTCACGCTCACAACGTAACGTTTTTGGCTATTGAAGCAAACGTTTCTAAGACGCCTAGTCCGTATTGATTCGCCTGAAACTCTTTCCCTACTATGGATACAACTCCCCTCATTCAAATCTGACTCCGACACTGGTGCGGAACAGACTACTCCACAGTCTTAGATGTGTCTCCTTGCTTTCCCTTATTATTTATACTCTTCTCTGTGTTTGGACGGAGCGTTGCTGTTTTCCTATGCGGCACCCCGCCCTTTCCGTTCCCACGTACTGTGTGTCCGCCTGTGGTGTGCGGCTCTGCGTTAACACAGAACTTCATTATACCTACCGTCAGAGCGACGATACATCTTCTTCTTGGTGGAGCTTGACACTGTCCATTTCAGTTTCTCTTTCGCGTCGGAGTTCTCATACCGTGGGTTGGTTTACACTGTTTCTCTCTAGCTGTCGATCTAACCCTAGCACATTCGCTTATCATTGGCTCTCTGGGCATCTGTTACTAGTGACTCGCGTCTGGAATGTGTCTCTCTCCTGTTTAGGTTAGGTATCACTAGTGTTATCTTCCTACAGTGAGTGGCTCCCTCCACAGAACATGAAACGGAAAATCCAACGAATGGCACAGGCACGGCAGTCAAACGCAAGCGGAGTAATACGAACGACTGTGACCGGACGTCCCTCATGAGAATGGTGTTCTAACACTAAACAATAACAAAGCGACCAAAATTACAGGGATTTGTACCGTCGCTGTCCTCATGAAAAAATCAGTACGCTGCTAAGCTTGTACTTTATCATCCCCTATCATACGTCCGTTGTGTGTGTGAATACATAGGGGCTTGTTTTATCTATTCAATGTCCTCTACTCGGCATATGATCACCGTCTCTCACTGCGCTTGATCATAGACAGAAGGTTAGTCTCTAATTGTCCGTAGTTCGCAAATGGTTACATCTCTGCTTACTCATTCTCTAGCTCCTCGTGTTGTTTAACTCTGTTGTTGTCGGTGGAGTTGAGTAGGTGGGGTCTCCGAACGGGGATGCGGTGCACTCTAATCCTGTGTGCTGGACAGGCATAGGATGCTGTTCAGAGGCACTTAGTGGTTCCCCTCTGACATATACCTTGTCGTGCCCACTGCAGTTGAAAACAGCCTGCCACATGGCCTCTAGCTTGTTCCAAATTTAGGATTGATATTGAAAAAATAAGGCGTGTATATTTTGTAGGAAGTCAGGATAAAGATCTTAATAGTGGGAAGATGTGGTGCAAGGATACGAAATGCAGAAAATAGTCGATAGCGATCAGTATCGGTCTCCACTCATTGGCAGTGGTCACTCCTAGTAATAGATCGTCAAGACGCGGACAGGAGGGACATTTACGGTAAAGGAGGTACAGTATGATAGAACAAAGAGTGTGTGAGGATTGGAAACTATGTGAACCGTTCGATGTGTGTAGGAAAAGAAGGATATGAAGGGTGGTACAGGTCGGCTGAGAGGGCTGTACTATGGAGGTACACATCGTTCAGAGAAGCCGTCGCTATCCCGTTTAACAGAAGAATAAAGATTAATTTTGACCGTAGCCCACTTTTATGCAGTGATTCTTTTCCGAGTCGTACGCATTGATCATACAGCTAAGCACCCATGCCTATGGTAACCAGTATCTATGAGATACGCCCAGAAACGTGATCAAATTTACCCAAGTTATTTGGAACGTCCTGTGGTATGTTTTCGCACTATCAGTAACTCACAACGGATCACATAACGACCGGTGAACAACACGTTGTCTATCATTACGGCGAGAACTCAATTTAATCGCAATTTACATTAAATATAGTTATCCCCGAATGAACCTTCGGAGAGCCGGAGGCAATTCCAAATAAAAGCCACCATGTAACTCACTCGGAGTGGCGCCGCATTGCTTTTATAGAAAAACGTCGGTGAACGGCAACAATAAATATAGCGATGTTGTTAAATAGGTAACAGGTGGAGTAGGTGCTAAGCACATGTATAGTTGTTTCGTATACGCTGAACCATTTGTTAGCAATGAAGCTGCGGCATGTAGGCAAGTACATCTACAACAACCGGCTACAGGAATTGTATCCGCCAGTCAGTCATGCTAATTAAACCATCCGTATTCCCTCAAAGCATTTTGGAATATCACCGCCCCATAGTTTGTTTAACTAAGGTCATAATGGTACTCCAAGTCTTCGATTTGGTTCATTTTCGGAGAGTACGGTGCCAGTCGATAAGCCTTTCTGAGCTGTAAGAGTGTCCTTGGAAGTTAAGCTCCAGATCGGTGTGCGAGGGTACGTTATCAAAAATAAAGAGACAGCTTTCGGCGAATTTGATGCTATTGGTATCAAGCATTATTCATAACCATCGCCCATAACTTTCTTTGTTAAAACTCCCACTTAGGGCAGAATATCCGAATAATCCATTCTCATTCTTCGCGCTGACCATGTGCACATTTTTCCCCGAATGTTCCGAGCAAGTCTGCTACGTGCTTTACTCCCTCTAGTAAGAGCGCAGCGAAGAGTAAAGTTGGTCTCCTCCATCCGTACTGCTCGCCGTCCTTCTGCCTCCAAGTTCATCAACTTAACACCTACCCATTCCTTAGCCTTTTGCTCTGATTCATATTCAGGGATTCCGGTATTGTATGTAATTACTTTAATCTTTCTGAGCCAAACGTACAGGTAGCTGGCGATTGTGCTGAATCTCACGCCGACCTCCAACTCCAACTTCGGTCGTAACCGAAAGGTTTCCAAGGTAACCATAGGGTTCGATTCCACTCATTCAACCAGGCAAATCACTGAACTATCTGACGGACCCTTTTAACGCAACAGGCTGGGCTCTCTTGTCTGCTCATACAATTCCAGTGTTTTAATCCATTTTATATGTCTATACTTTTAGTTGTAACGGAGATTCAATGTCCTTCCAGTCATTTCCCTCTTTATATATCTTCAGGATAAGAGCCTTTACATCTGATGGATGACGGGCGTACGTTCCTCTTCTTCCCATCTCGCGCAATATGATCTAAAGTTTATAAAACCATATAAATCAAAGCAAAGAAAAACCTGGTAGGTAAACTAGTAGGAATATATTTTTTTCGCCCTGCCCGCTGAGTGTGGTTCCCGTGGAACCCAATTGGGATAAAGTAGAAATAACAACTCCTCTGACCAGAGACTGTCTATCGGAACCATATGGGCGTTTTCACTTATAAGTCAGATGTGTGACATCAACTTAACATGTTGGAAATAATTTTTCCCCGTATACCAAGCTCGTATGATCTCTGCCGTTTATCTTGCTTGCTATCACTTTGTCCCGAACAGATCATTGGGCGTAGAAACCCCGAAATGTTTGCAGCACTCACACAACCCACAAGAACGCACAACTAATTAAAGTTCCTCAAGCGATGCGGCCTGAGATTTGTACACTACACATATCAGACCCGCAGTTGGCACTCAATGCAAGTTGGTTTACATTTAGAGGGGTATTTGATGACATTTTCTGCATTATGGACAAAAGCTAATGGGTAACGGATTAAACAGATTGCCTTAAGGCTGGAATTAATCGAGTAGTGGTATCGAATACTTTGTGACGACGTTGTATGCAGGAGGGTCTTTGGGTGTATGTTTTCAAGTCAGACAAGCTGAATGCGGGACGGCATAAACTATGAACAATTAAATCAAAGCGATAGATTGCTATGAGGAGAACGAAGCAGATTTGTAATCGTCATGGCCGTAGACCGTGTCTAATCTAGGTTCGGCGCAATGCGCTTTGGACCTCTAATTCAAGGAGAGAATAAATGAATAATAATCTTATTCTCCCCAGCCATGGATACGGCTATACAGGCGTCATCAGGTTAAAATAAAATAGCGTGGCTGGTTAGCCGAAACACCTCGTCGTGGTGCCCACTGGGTGATTAAGTCTTAACTCGTTCCATCAAATAGTTCGGCGGCAGTGTACCAGCACGTGGTGGATTTCCGCCTGGCAACAGTACTCCATCTAAAAAGCCACAAATGTCCGATTAACAACTCTATGCCGTGGCGCATGTGACTCGCCATTAACTAATCTCAACGCCCATGAATATCTGGCTAATGCTATCCAACCCACGGACTTCATTCATTTATTCTTACATTCCTGATGGTATTAAACAGTCAAAAAGACAGCAACACACCTACAAGCACTCGCTACACACTTACACACATACCAATTGGTTGGCGACATCTGTTTGCGGATTTGCATGTCAATGTGGCCAGCCACAAGACGCCTGCACGTACACAGGACCAAGGGCGGCTTGCGCTGCACCACCCACAGCTCCAACCACACACACCATATACAGTGTAAACCAGAAGGAATAAGACCAGAAGGCTAGTAGATGCGAGCTACGTTTCATGAACGTAACCGGTCCACACTCCTTCACAGGCAAACACAAGCAAGCTGCTTTTGGGGAATCAACCGCACACAAGGCGGTGGCTGGATCGTGATCCGCTCTACACTGAGTGAATGGAACCACTCTTTGATCCTAACACGGTTACAAGGACCGTGCAACCCGTCCCCTCCAGCCACGTCCAACTGTCTCCTGAATAATAGGCAGGTAGGCACCTTATCATCATGCACATCAAGCGCAGCTACACCGGGGATATCAAGCAACAGCCAAGCACTTGAAACGACGATAGCAAATATAATAAAGCCAATCATGCATGCAGATAAAGTGACCTAACTCTTCGAGAAATAGGCACATGAAATAAGTTGGTTTTTAAAAATCCGCTGTAGGTTCAAGAAGCCAGAAAACGCGCAAAAGTTATCAAAAGTTAACTACGTGAGGTGCGCAGGTGTATAGAAGATATTTTACATAGACTTTACTATGAGATAAAAAGGCATTAGGAAAATATATCAAACCCACCATCTGAAATAAATAGACTCAGAATGCAAGCACGCAGTTAGTAAATCAGATGCGAATATATATCCATACACATACATACTCAGTTATGTAAGGATGTATCTTCGTAACTTGTTGGCCACAATTTGTTATGTTAACGTGATCATGCCAGTAAAATTATGCCTCATGTTATCCAGTTAAAAGGTTTATTTATTCGCTTAAATATACAACATGCTTGCCATATCAGTGAAGGTTTGTGGATGGGTATTTGACAGTATGGCGGGAGAGCCTATGGTGCGCTGAGGTTGGTGGTGGCTGGAACCTCACAGATGATTTACACACTGCTGCTACTGTCCCACCATTGGCTCATGTCCTGGACGCCTCCTCGTGGCGAACGCTGGAAGGGAGTTGGGTTTCGCCCTTCTCCTTGCTAAGATCCAGGACACCCATCTGCATGAGTCATTGAACTAGCCATCTGTTAGACCCGCTGCCTTTCGGGTGCACATTTAATCGATGGCTTTAGCTGAAGACCCGAGTCGTTCTCCTGTCAGGTGTGGGCGGCCTGCCTGTATCCTAGTCCATCCTCTCCGGAGGTTAGGAAGTGGTCTATGGCCCTCTTCCCGTAAAACCTAGCCATGGGAGACAACAGGTCCACGGGTTTTAAGCTCACAGCTCGATTGGCATAGAGCACGAGCGCCACGCGTTTTCTCAGGCGGTGGAAAGGCACCTCCGGGTGTTCAGTGGTTTGCTACTGCACACCGCAAGCCGGGCAGCCCCTGGTCAAATTGATGGAAACCCACCAAAACCCACATG
>OX104066.1:27586826-27813282 GCA_944474145.2 Dicrocoelium dendriticum | reverse complement strand
TGATGGTAGCGCCGCTGCTCGGATTGGAGATTCCATACAAGTGGTTAAGCGCAACTTTTCGATGAAGACTTGCCAGCGTTCGAGTTTAGAACAGGCAGTTGAGAAGGGTTATTATGAGAATTTGATTTTAACTACTTAGAATCTGTTTCTTGAAGGACAGCGATGTCTACTAAGATGATTGTTTCTAGGTAGTGTATTAATCTGTCCTATTAGTGGACCATTCAAGAAATCAGTGTAGGCTTTTGACAGATTGTGGCATGTCGTGGTGTAGGGTCACTTGAATAATCCGGAGGAGGTATGATGCTATCACTATCGATCCTGAGACAGAAGAACTCAAATGTGTGCTGACTACATGTGTCATATCTTTCAAGTTGATCAGTCTAATCTGCATCAGGTTTTTTAACTCGCGGATCAAAGCTTTCTATCTTGTTCGACTCTATCACGACCAGTCGAATCGCAAACGAAGCAGCTCATGTCAGCTAGAACTGTATGCATTTTGCGAACACAGTCAAAATTGATCTTTATAATTATTCTTATATCTTTATATGGTCCCAGTAGTGGCACATCCTTAATTTGCCGTAATTTCTTTAAGCACTCCCAGTAGTTTTTATCTAAATTCGACACATTTCCTTTTGGGTAACACGAAGTTGGTTGGTTATATTCACTGCCTTAGCTTTAAACCAGATGTAAGTGAGTATAATTTCTAGTACAGATTTCCAAACTGAGCTTCGATTCCTATTCTGTCAACTTTAATCACTAGTAAGGAGAAATTAAACCGAAGTGAAACGCTTTGAGTTGTGGCTTACTTAGTGAAACAGTGAACAAATAATGCACACACCTCGTAGATTCATTTGGGATCGGGACACTGAAGCACTCCAACGATCTCCAAGTCAGGACTTGTTGCGCCTTTGATAAGTGTGTTTTCCTAAACACATCACGAAAAAATTGAAGAACTTCGCTCCGCACAAACAAGCTTTGACAAGCACACCAGAGAGCACTTTACGTATTCAAGCCTTCTAGCTCAATTAGCTTAAACTCGCCAATTCTTACATTGGTATAATTAGAACTTCATAACAGCTAGACTCAATAAGACAGCCGCCACACGCTCAGAAAAGCACTGTACACGCTTTTCATTCTTTCGGGAAGCGTTAGCTAGGTACATTTCATTGCACGCTGGTAGGGCTCGAAGTCGCAACTCGACTGTTGCCTGTCCGTCGATGAGACCATTGAGTAACGAGGGACGGCAACCACCAACGTAAATAAGTTAATAAAGGTGACATAGAGCTGCACAACGTCCATTGATTTACAGTTACTGCGGTGCAGATTAGACGGTAACACTCACCAAGCGACGAGTTTAATAAAATTAAAGCGTCAAATAACTTATGACCTTTAAGCAGTTTGATCTGCGTACTCATTATAGAGGAATAGTTGGGGGATCGGATCTTACAGGTAGAATTTCATCGCAACTAGATTCACTCAGACCGCCGTCACACGTCCGGAAAAGCACTGTATGCGCTTTTCAGCCTTACTCGAATCGTCAACAATATGCATTCCATCGGACCCTGGTAGGGCCCGAAGCCGCAACGCGACTCTATCCAGTTCGTGGGTGAGACCACTGAACTACGAGAGGCGGCAAGGACCAAGGTACATAAGTTAATAGAGGTGATATATCGCCGCTCACTATCCACTGACTTACACGGTACTGCCGTGCAGCGGACAGCGTAGCCCCTCACCAAGCGAAGATCTTACCAAAATTAAGGCGCCAAATAACTTATGGCATTATAAGCTGTTTGCTCTGCGTACTGATTACAGAGCAGAAGTAGGG
Source organism: Dicrocoelium dendriticum (assembly GCA_944474145.2). Classification (NCBI taxonomy): domain Eukaryota; kingdom Metazoa; phylum Platyhelminthes; class Trematoda; order Plagiorchiida; family Dicrocoeliidae; genus Dicrocoelium; species Dicrocoelium dendriticum. Next base: position 27,811,457 of record OX104066.1, on the reverse strand, counting down.
GAATTGTATGTTATAGATACAAATTCTTTGCATCTAGACTCACTCAGACAGCCGTCACACGCTCGGAAAATCACTGAAACGCGCGTTCAATGATTTTCCGTGCATGTGACGGCTGTCTGAGTCAGTCTAGATAAGACGAATTTCTACCTATTTCATGCCATTCTCCTACTTCTCCTCTGTAATCAGTACGCAGACCAAACTGCTTATACTACCATAAGTTAATTGGCGGCTTTAGATTGGTAAGCTCCTCAATTGATGATGGGTATACCCTGTCCTCTGCACATCGGTAACGTATAAGTCAGTGCACCGAGAGCGGCGCTATATCACGTCTACTAACTTATGTACCTTGGCCGTTGCCGCCCCACGTAGCTCAGTGGTTTTAGCCACCGACTGGCAACAATCGAGTTGCGGGTTCGAGCTTTAACAAGATCCGATGGAATGCGCACTGCTGACGTTTCCTGAAAAGATACAACGGACGTACAGTGTTGTTCCGGGCTTGTGACGGTTGTTCAAGTGAGTCTAGAATCGACGAATTGTTACGTATGCCGTTTTATTCCCTCTACTACTCACAAGATATAAATATTAGCAGCGCAAGTTAGTTTCTGTTTAAAATCTAATCAATGGGGAAAAATACTTGTTGTAATCCGTATAGTTAACGCACTTGCGGTCCAAATAGTAAACTATAAATAGGCCATCTTGCTTCCATAACTTATTTTTACAAAGATGAATGGAGTGTGTGCTTAAATGGGGGCACAACTTTCGCTAAGAACATCGGCGGTGCGATAAGTTTAGTAGTATCATATAGAATAATTGGAGTCATGTTAGCACATTGGGTTGCTTACCAATGCAAGCATGAACGATAAATTTCCTACCACTCCACGGGGCCTGCACGTATCAAATACACTAATTATCATATTCAAAGTATTAAGCAGTTAACCACTGGTCTTCATATATCAGATGTGATTTATGCTAATATGAATCGTGTTACAGTAGTTGATTAATTTTTCAATCACGCGTCCATTTAATTTCCTATTTTTGCAGTTGGGTGCATTATACCTCTGTAGAAGGAGCTCCTCACCAAATGTATTAAACTGAATTACATGTTTCATAGGCTGCAGTAATTAACAGAAGAGTAGCACACCGTTTATTTGAGGAAATTCGATTCTTTTCTTAGCAACAAGGTAATGCTTCCAATGTAAGTTCATTAATTCGGTTTTTCTTACCATGATAAACGCGTGTTTGCCACCAGAAATGTTAGGAGATCCTGTGTAGTGACCAGGTATATGTAAGTGATAATAAAACAACATTATTTCCTGCTTTTGTCTTTGCATATATCAGTAAACAATGTAAGCATTATGAAAATGAAGTTTTCTATTCATATTAAATGACTCATGAACGTAAATGGATTAACAAGTTACAAAACACGTGCTGCAAACAAATCTGTTCGCATCAAATGTACCTAGTCTTGATGATATAAATTTCTTTGGAAAAGTCCACTTTAATCAACTAAGGTTACACAACCTACCATGAAACAGAACTACATTGAACTAACGCACTGAATGGCTAACAATCCTGTTATCAATCTACGTCGGCAGATTACGCTTGAGTTATGTGAAAAGCAATACTAATCTGATCCGAGATTTTGTAGTATATCCCTCGAATTATTGATGGTGTTATGCACCTAGCTTATTACTAATTCTAAATCAACACAAATTCTTATGCTCTTTTAAGAAACACTTGTAATCTGACATTATCTTTCTTCCGATTCAACGCTTGAAGATTTGCACTTAGAAGATTGTAACCGTTCATTGTAGTTCATGTACAGTTTCTTTCATTAGCGTGTGAATAACGCAGCCGTATTTGCACATTTTCAAGGCAATCGGATATGCAGACTTTTCCCAATAGCTTAATCTATTGCATTTTCGCAATAACTCGATGGGAGCTGTGAAAATGCATTCATTTCTGGTAAATTAATTCCATCGCTAGTAGCCACGAAATGGGTTAATTTTATTATTGCATCTCATATTCCTTCACTGTCATCCCTGTGACTACAAACGATAATTAGATTTCTTCTTTCACCTCAAGGCTTGAAAAAATTATCCATAACAAGACCGTAGATTCAGTGAGGCAATTAACACGGCTGAAAAATGATAACTGCTTTGGTCACCTCGCCTATTGGACAAGAGTGATAAATCTGGAATTTTGCGAATAGCTCGTCTGAACTATTTTCTACATTGATGCGTTCAACCGCAACTGGCAAATTTCGGGATTACTTTGCGAATGCAGACAATGGTATCGACAGTGTTAGAAAAATGGCATATTCTGGTACACAAAGATTACACATAATGAGTGGATCAAAACAAAAGTTTACAGTTGATAAATATGAGTTTTCTTTGTACAGAATAATTCATTAATTTTATCTTACAAAAATCATTGCCCTAAAATATGTTGATTAATGTTTGAAGAATAAGTTTAGACACTTCTGTAATATTACTTCTGTAATAATACAACATTGCAAGCGTACCTCGATGAAAATTATGATGCGTGACTGTTATAGAACATAAGACAAACCTAAGCAACGGAATATTTAATATTAATGCTTTCAGTCTATTGCAAACAAATCCTCACTAATTTAGTGTTCTCATATAAGCCACTTCATGCTATTTTGTAAGTTAAGTGACTTTTATGCAAATTAGTTTGAAAATGCTACACAGTATAAAAGTTGAATAATCTCTTTCGTTAATGGACTCGAATGCATACATCTACAACTTTTTCTCAACTGTTAGATTACACATTTAGCGGTGTTTCTTGGAAACAAACTCATGACGTCAAACGTTTAAGTACTTTATCTAAACAAAAAATGTGTGTTAGGTACTGTTGTAGTAACAGCACTTTCACATATAAGTCATATGACAACCACCGTATAAAATATGTCCTTTCAGTGGCTCTCTCCTGAAATCTTTTCCAACTGACTAAGACTACCGGTCTTGTCACTTTGCGGCTACAGGGAATCAGTATCACTTAGTTTTGCACACGTTTTATAAACAACAAAAATGAGGGTATAGAAATACTTTTCCGATTACGTATATAAATTTTATTTTCTGTAACAAAATATGCATCACATTTTCTGTAGTTACTCTTCACTAGCGTTCGCGGACAGTCTCATGCACTCAGACCATTTGGAAAAGCAACTAAACAATGCCGAACGAGTAACCCTTCAAACAACTAAATTAAGGTCTATACTTATGCTTCTGGAGACTCGTAGCTGATTCCATCCATCATGCTTTTGACATTTGGGAACATGGAAGGGCACACTGAGCCAGGGCTGGACTGTGTGGTGGCTACCCAGCTTTTGAATATTTTCTTTTGCCAGAAAGTCTTCGAGTACATGGGACCGTATGCAGTTGCGTTGTCATGGTGCATCTAGGTCCATTGTGCCCTAATCCTTGGACGATGCCTGGCTACAGCTTCTGGCACTTGTGCTTGATAGTGTTTGACATACCAGTCTCCGGAGACAGCGCTTTGCTGTACGAGCAATACAGTGGTCATCTGGCCGGTCTCAGTCACGAGCACGGTCACCATCTACTTGGTTACACTGCGCTAATTCCAGAATTCCCGAGACATCGCCCTCAACAACTGCCGTTCACTGAGCCGAGTGTTACTTGCTTTCTTGGTCGGAAATTTACACCCAGTTCTCATCACTACTGACGATCTCCCAAACGACATTGGAATGTTCAACATCAAGCTTGGCAAACACGTCGCGACACCAATTTACTCGAGCTGCTTTCTCGTTCTCACTGAGCTGTTGGGAGACCTAAGGTTAACAAACTTTTCTGAGGCCGAGGTTCTCCTGTATCTTGGTGCAATTTGTTTCGTATGACATCCCGATGGCACTCCGCATCTGTACTACAATCATCCGCGCGTCCTCTCCAGAACCGCTTAAACAACGTCAATTTCTTCCACAGTGGTGTCCTCCACATCTCGACTGCACCTTGCTTTATCATCCAGGGACCACGTGCCACGCTGGAATTCTGCAGACCATTAAAACACAGCGGCTTTTGAAGGCTCATAATCAGCAAATGCAACACGTAAACGGTCTAGACCCTGGTGCTGTTTTAAGCCACATTTGTGCTCATAGAATATCATCGTCCTCGTTTGACATCTAATGAGTTCAATACTTACAGCAAGCGTATGGGACCTTTATGAATTATAGTTCGGCAAATGGGTGATAAAACTCTCGGTTAAGTAATCAAGCATCATGTTTGACGACTGCTGCATTCCCTAAGGATCTATCACCCCAAACAATGAACACATCCACACAGAGCTGTCCAAGCAAGACCTTAGACTTTGGCATTCGTGTACATTTAATTGATCCAAACAGGCACAATACCATATAGCGCATGTCAGCTAAACGATGTACAACTTATAAAACAGAATGCACAAAACTCATGCTAGACTTGAGCTTTCCAACCTACTCACGCGCCCCATCCTCGAATACTGCAGCATTTTATGCGCATTTGAGAGAGTAACATAACTGCTATGAAGCACCTGTAGAAGCCCTTTACCAAACATCTGATTGGTGAACACTGCAATGAGCTAGCAAAATGTTGTAATGAACGTCAAGTTTAACAACTTTGAATTCGAAGATTGAAGCACAACTTGTTGCGGGTTTGCAACGTGTTACACAAAAAGAGTTATGCCGAACTTTTAAGCTCAACTTGCAACATTGCTTAACTCGAGCGCTTTACAACAAGGGATGTACACTGAATATACCGAAGGATAGAAGGAAAGTTTGCTCTTTTTACTTCTTAGTCGGATATAGCTAGGTGAGGAATAAACTGGCAATAACACTCAGGTCATGTGACAATGGCAACAGTTAAAAAGAGACCCTACAGCTATTTCGATCTTAATACCATAACCACTATGTTCACATGGAAAAATCCCTTTAACGGGCCAAGCCAAGAAGAGCCCAGAAATCCAAACACCAATATACTTAAAATTGGCTTATGCCACAAAAATTCACCATAAGGTTACTAATTGAAACGCATATCCTAATGCTCTATTTACGCATAGCACTCATGCTAGAGTATGGGCGCTTCCGTAGAAATTGTTCTGTACCGTTTCAAACACTGTTCCTCCCAGCAGGAGAGATTTGCGTGTTATTACTTTTATTAATAAATCTGTTGGATACTGTAACTTGAACTGTCTAAACAATCTTAAGAATGGCTTACTGCTCACATATTTTGCCATGACATCTTTACCTAGTCCGTGTACTGCGTATACAAATATTATCTCTCTGCCCACGCGTTAGCCGCAATAAGTGATAAGTAAAATTCAGGCAAAACCTATTTTCTTCAAGCATTGTGAATTTATTAAGAATGGATCGTGACTTTAACCCCGTGTTATCTGTAGAAAACTTGTTATTATCATCATCACCATTATACACGTTAGCTGCAGGTGGAAAACACCTCAGCTATCGTGCCGCAATAAAAGGACAAGAAGAAAGAAAACAACTGGGCACGCCGGCTGAGTCCCCAGTAACGGATAGACATCGTTCCGGAGTGCTAAAAGCCGGCGATCGTGCACGCAAAATGAGAGTTATATTATGCTTGAAAAATGAGGTCGTAATTGGAGGGGTAGCTAAGCAGGAAGGGGATGGACAAAGTAACTCACAACAGAAACGCCATTCGAGCCGGCTCCTAGTCATATCACAAGTGTGTCCAACCAAACGTGTTCATCGTCCATTAAGACCCCAGCCAGGCGGTCGGGATGCATCTACCGACGCCAACTTCAAATTGAGGGTTTTCATTTCGACCAAGTCAGCGCTTGGCTTACACTTTTCTTCTTAGAAACCGCACCGCAAACAATTCACGTCGCCGGTGTCGGTGTGCTGGCATGCGCAACACCTGGCCCAGCCATCGGAGCCTGGTGAGTGATATAATGGTGCTGGGCGGTTGACCAGCTCTTCTCGCACCACATACGCGACGCCGCATACGCTCATTGTTCACGCTGTGAGCCCAGTAGATATGAGCTAAGCTGCAAAGCGGCGATGATCGAATGTGGCTAGCCGCTTTATGTCTGTCAACCTGATGGGCTAAGTTCCACAACCGTACAAGGGGGTTGAACGGACGGTTGTATAATAAACTCTGCCCTTCAGAGCCACAGCGATGTTGCGTCTGTGCCACAGGTGGCGGAAACTTTCAAAAGCACATTGAGCTTTGCTATACGGTTCGTAATCTCATCTTTGATCCTACAGACGCTACTATAGCTGCTGAGGTACTTGCATTCTGACGGAAATCAAACTGATCACCACCAAGGGTTAGCCTAAGGTTGGTCCTGGCCAATCTTGGAGAAGAACTTTGCAGTTCGATAGAGCAAGGCATAGTCCAAAACGATTGAAAGCCAGTGATAATCGGTGCACTGCAGCCTGGCACATTTGTGCGCTGTCACATATGAGAGCAATGTCGTCCGCATATTCCAAGTCAAGAAGTCGCTCAACAGGAAGTAGCTCCACACCTTCTAGGTCGTGTCTAGCGAACGCTGTTTCCATGACCCTATCAATAGCGAACTTAAAGCGGAAAGGTGATAGCGAACAACCATGTCTCACACCACTGGATATATTGAAGGGCGGCGACAGCTTGCCGTAAACCCTCTCTCTGTCCGAACTATACGCGTACAAGTGTCTGATAATGTCTACATATTTATCGAGTATGCCATTTTCTAGCAGAGTTCCAAAGGGCACATCAAACAACTGAATCGAAGGCCCATTTGTTGTCGTGAAACACGACAACTGTGGTTGGCCAATAAACATGGCGGCACGCTAACAATTAAAGCAAAGTGAAAACGCGTTAGTTGCAGCGTTGATTTCGACGGAACCCAGCTTGCTCTGCGCGCATCAGGCCTTCACGAGCGCCAGTCAATCGGTAAAGAATGACAGAAGAAAGCAATTTAGAGGAATTGAGATCTATCTGATACCTGCAGTTTTGCCGCATTCCGAACTAGTGCGTCTTAAAATTTGGGACTATGACAGAGCGGATCAAGTCTGCCTTGGCAGTTCCCTTCTCCCTAAGTTCCATTAGCAACGAGTGTAAATCATCCACAATGGCAGGTCCCTCCAATGTTCAGAGAGCTGGACAAATTCTATCCTCACTAGTGGTCTTATGCAGTTTCAACAGTCTGATCTCACGTTCCACTTCTGCGTGTGAGGACGGATGTAAGGAGATGGCGCATGGAGAAGGGCACTCAATGTCCGAAAGAGAAAGCGATAATTCAGATTGGTTAAACTGCCTTGCATGGTGTTCGGCCCAGCGCTCCAAACGTTTTGACAAGCTGTGGATCGGCTGTCTACTCTTGTCGCGGATTGTACAGCTAACACCAGGTCTCCTGCTGCCTAGTTCCCGTATCAGACAGAATAACTTGCGATGATTACCAACGGCAACGGCTGTTTCCATTTCCTATGCTCGATGTGATCATCAAGCTTCGCGATCTCTCATCAGGCTATCACGTAGTTTGGTGCTGAGAATTTTGCTAGTCTCATTGTATTAGATTCTAGCCAGAATACGTCAGAAAGCATCCATTAGCTTAGTAAAAGGAAGCTAGAAGAAACTTAACGTTACACTGAGCTGGGTTAATAGACGGAACTGAATGTAGGATATGTTGTGGTAAATAACACAAAACTCAAATATATCCCTTCCTGTCATTTACGGACAAACTTTGTGCTAAAGCAAAGCGACTAGATGGGATGCAGTGCCATGCAGGCCTCATTGTAGAAAAGATTATTTGGCCACGGTATCGAAATAAGAGGAAGGAAGCTGAGCACTGTATGCAAAGTAAAGGTGTTACACCAACATTTTGGGTTTACTTAAGGTGCGAGTTAGCTGCAAGTGTGTATATTAGGACAGTCGATGGTACTTTAAATGTTGCCTGCCCTCACATTCACTCAGAGGCGTACGGCCCCACCGGCCCCCCAAGCTAGGCCACTGGGCCCCGGTTCGGAATGTGGCAGCCATAGAGCAATCATTTTAATATCCATGGCCATTAGATTACGTTACCATTCTTCACAGACTGACCGACATACGTGTAAAGTCAGACTTATTAAGAGCAAGACGGTCTAAACTGACCACATTTCCAGCTTGCGTTAATTGTTGGATCATTGCCACTTAAATTTTCGTCGCACTGTAATCATGTACCTTGACATTAATGGGGCATTAGATTTAGTGCCGGCCAGCAGCGTAAAGTATCACGAACCTGCCTAGCAATCCAAGGGCGCGGGTTTGAGACTGCGTAGCGGACTGGGAGACACAATAGGTAATAATTCGTCTGGTGCAGAAAATGCTGTTAGTCTGGAATTTACAAATATCATAAATGGAAATATAGGTCTGCTAATAAACCTATCGCATGCTATCAAGTAAAGTCAATTTTGGCACCAAAGTCAAGCTTTTGCGCACAGTAATCTTTAAATCTAAATGGTAGACCTGTCGGTAAAATGCAGCATGTCAAAAGTGTTCATTTTTTGAAGACCTTGAAGGTCTTGCTGGATTTTCGGCAGATTCTTCAGCCGAGTAGGCGCCGGGCTGCAATTGTATAAGGTAACATTGAACCACCACTAGACACGTCACCCGAGATACCTTCTGAAATATTTTGAAAGGATTTTTCTCCTTCAGGAGGTAAATGAAGTTATACTGTTAAAAGCTGGAGTCGGTGATCTAAGCGAGGTTTGCCTTTAATGGATTCGTGTAGCAAACTTTTGTTTTGTGGAACGATGCATACAGCTGCATACTAGTAACATTTTGGGGCAAATGGTAAGCGATAGCAGAATAGCTTATTAATGTTACTAAATTATAAGGCTATTTACTTAATTCCTTCTATTTTGCAGCTACAGCCCTTTTTCTTCTGGCATCTAGTCCGGAATATATTTAGAAATAACGCAATGGTGGAACATTTTACACACTGTCGACACGGTAGACTATATTTATCTTTCTTCACCTTCGAACAGTTACGACGGGCTCTCACAAAATAGACACGGAGCAGGAAGCGCGTCATTTTGTAGAAAAGGTTCTGTCGACGTTTAACTAATAACTAGTCCAACTCTGTTTGTCGGCAAAAGATTTTATCGGGGAGAAATCGAATCATGTTTCCAAAACTGCATCCAATTTGCGGAACATGCGTGATGTTTTTTGAGAAACTCGATTTCAGGTGAATATTGGTTGAATGATTCTAGCATCCATTGTTATTTGTATGCGCTTTAACCAACACCAAAATGTCATGACTGTTTCCCGCGTAAAATAATGCTTAATGTACGTATCGACTCAAACCGGTGGTCTCTAGATGGGTAAAAAATCAGATAAATGGGGCGAAATAGACAACTCACCGTCATTTTTGTAATGAAAGCAGGCTTGCTGCAGAAACCAACCCTAATTGCAATCACTTGCAACAGAACGGTTATTGTGACCTATTTGTAAGCAACACATAATTAATACATTTAAACAATTTACAATATTTAATCTGCCTTACAATCCTGTTTAAGATCTTAAAAACGTCAGCATTGCTAACCAAATATTAGGTGTAGTTTTATTACATTGGCACTTTAATACGGCATGCATTTATTGGAAAATGTTATTCAACAAGCAAAGTTACAACTGAAATTGCTTGGAGAAACTGCCTAAGCTGGCTTGGGCATATTATATATTCAAAAGTTTGAGGCAGAGCGTGATCGTATTTGTTATCACCATAACACTTCAAAAAAGTCATTGCATACTAAAATACTTTAGCACGGTTGCAAAAGATAAACACACAAGTAATCTCATTTTCATCTTGTATGAAAGAATTTCGCTATATTATTCGCAATAATTGATTTCAATTCTATGCTTCGCCAGGTTGTGGAAACCAATTCGTGCAATACATTTTTATCATCATTCTATTGCCGTAACTGTGTGTAGTTGGAAAGAAATCAGCGTCTTTGTTTGACCGTCAATACGAGATTCTAGGTCAGAAAAATGGATGAAATGGCTTCAATTTGCAACGGGCGTAAATTTACACAAATTGTATGCTAGCCGGAAAATGCATGATACTTTCAACTTAGCTGTCTTTCGGAATTTAGAACTACTAGGAGCTAATCTTAGAGGTACGTGGGCCAAATGAAAGGTTTCTAGCCTGACAGAACCAAACAAGTTAGAAATTCCTTGATGCTTTTATTTACATAATCTCTCTCAATCTATACACATTTGCTCCAGCGGTGCTGAAGCGCTTGTATCACGGCGGAAATGAACTCTTCAGATTATGGCTCCAAATGAGCTTCTATGACCTCAATGGGGACACTATCTTGGAGAAAACGTTTGCCAGCCAAAGCTTGTTTCTAGTTTGGAAATGGAGGGATATCAGAGGAAGTAGGATCTGGTGAATAGGATGGAGGGGGAGAAGTTCGAACCCACAATCATGGATTGTTTTCTATGTAATAGAAGAGGTATGATCTGTAGCGTTGTCAGTGTAGAGATGGACGCCTTTCATCAGCAATCTTGGCCCCTTTTTAGAATATTTTCTCTGAGACGTTTTAGAATGTTAAAGTAATAGTGTTCGGTGATTATATGAACTCTATTAAGGAAAACAGTCACCATCACACCTTAAGCATCTTAAAAAACAAATGCCATTGTCCTGCCAGCTGACGGCGTGACCTTGGCCTTCTTTGGTGCAAAAGGTGCTGCACTCTTCCGTTGCTTTGAATGCTCTTTTCTTTTTGGTTGAAAGTGGTGAAATTTACACTAATCCCTAGTATGGAAAACAGTAAGAAAATTATCGACATCAGCCTCAAATAATTTCAAAGTGTACTTGGACATCAATTGTCGAATGTGCGTTTGCTCTGGAATCAAAAGAATTAGTAACCATCGAGCAGAAACTTTAAATAGCCTAACTCCTTTATCACAATATTACCTCTCTGCGCTCTGAATAGCAGATATACAAAGATCTTACATGATCATATCCACTGCTAGTTGAAGATTTTCGTTGATGCTGGCTGTTGATGGTTTATCAAATATGAACTCATCTTCGATACTTTCCGTGCCGAATTTGAATTTGTGCACCCAGCTTTTAACCGTCACGTAAGAAGAAGCATTGTCATGCAATGTATTCAGCATATCTTGGTGGATTTCAGCTCTATTCTTTGCTGGGAGATGAAGATGTTTTATCACCGTACGGTGCTCCACATTCTGCACTTTCACGAAGTAGTTAAAGAGGCTCACTTCAGCAAACTACTGATGTGAGAAAAAAGTGGCAGAAAATTATTATATATATTGAATAATTAAGAGTCGTGGATTGGATTAAGCTTAATTTGACTTCTCCGACTATCTGTATTCCATGTCAGGCTCGAAACCTTGCATTCATCCTCGGTGTAGAGGGATGCGACAAACAATTAATCGCGAGTTTTGTAATGCACATACGTATACAGAATGTCATTACAAGGCTAAGTTCGAGGCATTTGAATTGCCTGCGATTGCTATTTAGTACCTTGTAGTTTCAGAATATTTAAAAAAGTCGGCTGCACTACGCGACAACTAAAATTCTTTTTACATGCATAGTTGGCCCATATATATATAAACGGCGATTTAACTTGGTGTATACTCTAAAAATGTACCATACAAGCTTGACGACTAACGTAGAATATATTATCTAATCAATAAATTAAAAACAATGTTTTCATTTCTCATTGATATGTGCATTTAGTTGCTTAGCCTTAGCATGTTGTTAAACGAGATTTTTTAACAGGTTTATTAAAATTTCGCAATAAAAGTGCTATTATGTGAGTGATTAGTGTCAGAGTATCCAAAAGGCAGAAATAGCATTAGCCTCAAAGGTCAACATCTTTGCGTATAACGTGTGCTACATGTACTTATTCGCACAACATTACTGGCGAAAAGTTATATGACTTACAGTGTTAGCACTGGGAAAGCATTACTTTCTTTGATCACAACTCTTACCTCTTAATATTTGACGTTTCTAGTCCATGGTGACCTAGATCAAGGGATCCCTGTCAAGCTGCTACATTCCGACACACGTGGACAGAACTGTAACTAAAATACCGTAATTGGTAATAACAAAAGGATTCATAAGCGTTTGGCGAAGAATGAATATATTTAAGTTTTGGCAATATAAATTCCTTTTTATCATCAGCTTTTAAAGTTACATTGCCCAAAAATGCCTGGAAAAAATAACATCTTCACAAATTGCAGCAGTTCCTTGTAAAGGTTTACTTACTCGTATCACTTGACATAGTTTAATTGGTCAAATGTGTTAAGCATATATATAGTTGAAATCAAGCCGCATTGATTTTATGCTACAGCGAATTAGATAACAAAAAGCAAAGGTTATTGTACACAGCTGCACCTTTAGTTACTTACTGCATGAATTCAACTTGTAGAAATCCTGCGTGACATCTTTGCTCACTTAGTTAAACCATTTATTAGTTCTTAATAAAATAGTTAATTTTTATACATACATTAAAAGCAAATGTACCTCTGGATTTAGAAACCTACAAAATTCACTGTAAAATATTCAGCTTTCGCAATCACAAGGTTTACGTATATTGACATTTTGATTTATTTGAAAGATTAAATTTTGTTTAATATTGTAATATAAAAGTGTTTACAATTATTGTTCCTTCATATACATTACACTGTTTCGAAAAATAGATAATATTCAAGTTTCTACATGAATTAGGAAACATAGATTTATAGAAGTTGGTATATACAGAAAAGATTGCTTAATTTTATTTGTTGCGCACGTCAGTATACTGATTGACATTTTTTCAAAAATAATTAGTGGTCAAGTGCAACTGAGCATAAATGCACGCCAGTTGTTTGTCCCTAAGTCAAGGTGGATATTTTAAAATTTTTGTTAAATATTATGCACGTAACATTATCCTTGTCACAAATGTTGCATTAGTTTTAATGATATATTTGTAATGGTTCGGGTATGTTTTCAGACAAACATGTTCCGGCTAGTTCAACTAGCAATCTGATGTAATCAGTGAAAAGCTTACGAGCGTGAGCCCCTAATAAACAAATGACAAATATCATTATTTATTTTCTTCCTTCAAATTCTTGTTCCTTCTTGCAATTTTGAACTACAAATACCGCAGAACACTGCTGTGCTTTTAGGTATATCCTTCAAATAATTAGGACAAAGTAATAGCATGCTGTGCTAAAAACAGGCACATGTGGCGTACATGAATATTGCAATTGATGAGGTTGAACATACGACAGATTTGAAACAAGTTGTTTTCTACATACGTGCCATCCGAAGGCAAGACATAATTTCCCTGTTAAACCTGGTGAAGTGGAATTGACATGGTTCATTAAATATTAAAATTTAAAAAGAATCAGTAAAAACAGTATGTCCCTCTGCTCCTTGAGATTTTCGAAAATTAAAAAAATACGATAAAATTGGTGCTTTTTAATTGGATACAATTCTACTGGAAACGTCGTCAGTACTGTACACAACGTTTGCTTACAGAGGTTTTGCTAGACTTGATTGTCAGTGCATTAGAGAATGGGTTCATAAAGTATACAGTCACTTCATTGTATTATAAAATATAAAATGTGCAAAACGCTGTGAAGCAGCTGGACAACACTAGATTAATAGTTAAAGCAATGATCGTATTTTGGCCTCGGTGTGTTTCCTAAGATGCGCAGTGATGTGTGATATTTTTCTGCATACTTCGAGTGCAGCTATATGTTTTAACTATGTGATCACGGTACAAAACCCAGCATAACATTACTGTGCCGCAATTAGGGACCAACTATTGAATTACTCTGATCTACGGCACTGAAACCAATTCCATTAATACTATTCTATTATACGTAACATGTATTGCTTAGCATTGCCTTGATAAATTCTAGTATTTTTCCCTAATAGTGCCCATATGCATATTTGCTCTTTTCGTTTACAAACGAATTGAATTAAAAATGCGCTAATTTACATAATTTGTTCATGTTATGTGAACACGCTGTTTACATTCTAGCACCGCGCCATGTGTAGTGTAGTCAAATTGCATGAAACTCGTACGCAAACTAAAATTCTGACCCGTGTATTAAATAAAAATTACTTATACATCGACAGACGCTGTTTGTCAATATGGATGTAAACGACTATGTGATTAAAATTATAAGTGTCGATATTATAATTTTTAGGTTATTATACAATGAAACTTAGGCTCTTCTAAAAATATAACATCATGGAACCGACAATTAATATTGCACCTTTAATAGATTAGCTGTAAGCACGGATCTTTCAACATGGATAAAACTTTCCTTTACCAAATATCTTATGAATATTTGAAGGAAAGAGAAATTAACTAAAGTATCTATGGATATGAGCTTTAATTAGTCGTCGCATTTTAACAGGTTCACAGTTTGAGGACGGTTGGAATGCATCAAGTGAATGGAGAGCTTTCTGCTTATCTTTTCTTACGCTGGTAATGCTCCCACTTACGTTTTTGGATTCAGTGATGATAGGTACAGTAGATGGAACAGGTTGATGGCCATTACTATATCTCTCCTCCACTTTTTGTTCAGTAGAGTGCGTTTGAACGGATCCACAAATCTTTTAGCTTGATTGTTGGATTGTAAGTGAAATGGTGGAGACCGCACCTGTTTGATTCCGCAGCATTTGCAGAATTCCGTGAATGTGCCCAAAATAATCTGTATTTCGTTGTCCTTCACTAATGTTTCAGCACAAACGAATCTGTTAAAGAACTACCGAAACCTTCAGACCGTTGCGCTGGTTGTCGTGCTGCTCATGAGAGACACCCCTGGACATGTGCCTTAAGCGTTGGCCACACTGAGAAATTTCTGTTCGTTCACTGGGCCTGAAAATTCGAAATGAGCACGGCTCTATGGTTTGTTGGTTTTAGCCACGAATGATTTTCGGATTTCGGTGATTCCGTTGAAGCGGTAAGTGTGTTGCTGCATTTTCTAATTACTTGCTCTAGTTACCTTTCCCTAAACAGTTAACACACGTAACTTAGGGCAAACGCTTTCATTAGGTTGAGACCTAGATGTCCTGCATGGAACTGCCGTTATAGTTTATTTTGTAACATACACGGTATGAGTACTCTCCCGAAAAATATAACGTAATCGTTCACAATAGATAGCGAATATTTCTGCTAGTAAAGCTGCTGCGTTTCCGCAGAAGAACACGAACGTGGCCAGCTGGTTCTGTGGAAGTTTGCAATTTGTAAGATGAGATTTATAAGCGTTTTAGCCTGCACAGATTCTGTCCTATCTATAAAACTATGTACTGCCTCTCTCACCAGGAATTTGCGTCGGGTTCTTTCTCAGTTGTGACTATAACTGTACTCAGGTGCTTGCTGATTGGAATCAATGAGGCCTGACAACGCATCTTCTTGGCCGAAAAGTCCGTTGGTTTATAACTGGTCTCAAAATCATAGCCCAGTAAGGCGAGAGCACATAGTTGGAGTTGATGAGCGGTATAGGTTGGGATGTCCGATCCGAAGATAGACAGTAACGGCTTTTGATCCGTAAAGAGCGTGAAGCGGCAAACATAAAACAACATGTAAAATTTTTTTAAGGCCAACACTATGCCCAATGTCTTTTAATCGATCTGGCGTCAGTTGCTTTCGCTGTGGTCAGCATCCTGGCAGCATGTGCGATCGCCTTCAGAGATCCATCTGGAAAATTCTGTTCAACTACAACCCCGATCATTAGATTTGATGCATCTGTAGCGAAGACAATTTCGCGAAAATGGTTGAGGTGTTTCATGCGTAGGTCTGAAGCTGACATTGACTTGACCCTTCGGAACGCAGCCTAGCATTCTGACCTTCAGTTCCAGGTTTAGCATTTACTCAACAACCTGTACAGCGGACAAGCAGACAAAGAAGTTTTAAAAGCAAAGTTATGTACTGACTTATCCTGTTATAGAATGAAATAAATATTACAGGTCCGCGTGCTGGGGCATCTTTAGTAAAGTAGGATATTTTCTGGATAACTGCGACGACATTACTTTGCGAATATAAAACCTAGCAATATATGGTTAAAGTAAAAACGTGCATTTGCCATCAAGAAGTCGGAAAACCTATGACTGGATGCTTTCAAGCACTTACTCAAGCCGCATGATCCTTTCTTACGCTGTCCGGATCATCAAGATGTTTGCATCTAAGTATGAAGTGGCACCAGGGTCTCCTAGGATAATGGCCTTCATCAGCTACTAGAAGATTGTTGGTGCTGTTTTTACTCCCATAGGAAAGGGTTTTATTAATTCAATCGCGATAAATTTTGATGGTTAAAAATGTTTTCGAGCTTTCACCGACATTCGGCTTGCATCGAACTTGTCTAGATTGGGAAACACTTTCTGTCATTTAGCTTCGTAAAAATATCTAATGTTATCGGAAGTGACACTGATGGTTATCCCGTGCGGTTTTTAGGCCATCTGAAAAAATCGGGCAGACACGCACATTACCGTTTGTTTTTCGCACAGCAGCGATCGGCGTAACCCATGAAGATAGGTGTGGTAACACCGGCGCGTTTCAGTCGGACGAACTTGATCAACAGTTACCACGGCTGCATAAGGTACCTGACATTTTGCCCTGAAGACTGGGTTGGTTCCTTCGTTAAGGTAAAACTTTGGTTTTAATTAATTATAGTGACCGAGACCGTCTTCAAACAAGATGTCAGATTTAGGCTTCGGCATTCTCATCATCTCTTCAATCGACAGAGGTGCACTTACTAGACTGGGTCGGAGTAGATTGCAACCCTGACTTATTAGAGCGGCAAAACGCTGTATCTTTTCCATCCAGCCAAGCCCTAGGAGGTTCAAGTTGGATCTATCCTACAAGTAAGAGCTTTCGGGTTGTTCCACAATGTTGCAAGCAATTTTGCGTGTTATTTTATTGACCAACTTCAGCACTCCACTTGATGCGTTGTGGGCGAGTTTGTTGGATTTAATTCTCTTCATCCCCTTTAGGTGATGCCAAGTGTTCTTAGAAATGATCATTATGTCTCTGACTGTACCGAACTGAAACTTGGTTGGGATACTTTCATGGACACAATGATGAATCTGCGGCCTGGTCTCATATGACTGTATAAAACGGGAAGCAACAACAGTGTTCTGCTTCAGGTTATCGGAGGTTCTTCCTTCGGCAGAACCGCTTCACATTCTTTGGCTATGACTGATGGCACAAATCTGTTTGTGGCCGGGTTTATAGGACTTATCACAAATGGGACAAGTGAATGATCAGTAGCATGAAATATGCCATTACCCACATGACTAGCATAGTGTAGTTTGTTTATTCGGAGCTCCGTTGAAAGGCTTTTTCGAGCTAGCATTTGTTACCTTTTTCGCAGTATGAACAAGATTGGCAATGGTGGGACTGTTGAGTCATGAAGATATCGCGTTTTAAAGTAAGCAACCGCCTGCATTCGCCCAAGGGAGACTTTAGTAACAAATTGGGAACTTGATCCAACCTAGAAAGCAGCCTAGGCGGATTTCCGTGTCGCGCGGCAACTGCAAAACACGGACAAGTATAAGACACTTGAACTGGTCATCTGTTAAAGAGCACAACTTGGAATGATCATCCACACGATTAACCGTGTCTACCAGTGTCCCATAATAGTCGGTATTTAGTTTAGCCAGATTTAAGCATTTACAGTTGATGTTAAACAGGCAGAAAAGTTTATGCAAATTGCCGAGGATTCATTGAAGGACAAAACCATTTAAAACTTGTGTTCGAAGAAATGATATGGAAAGGCCTGTTATAAATTAAATTTTGTTCATGAGTATTTCTCAGATCACTTTGGTGGTAATTTGCATGTCCGAGTAAAGTTGCACCAGAGGCAGCAAATTTGTGTTCGTGGACAATGCTTTTTTATAGTTATTGAAATATTCAAATTGTGCATTCATTAAATCAGTAGTTTGCTTTTACCAACTTAATTTGGAATGCTACTAAAATATCACAGCCAAACATTGCATGAATTACAAATGTTGCAACTGATGCACTATAAGGAGTTAACCTTTAACTTTCCTGTTTTTCCTACACATTCGATTTTGACATAGTTACTTTTAAAGCTGAAGCTTTTCCTTTAAATATTATGAAATATCAAAGCAAATTGTGTGGAACTTCTTCAATTAATCACGTTTATAGATAAAAAAATAACCGCGGATTATACGCGAACGAATGCAAAGCCACAATTCAGCGCATTTTTGAGTGATCTCTTCAGAAATATTAGGAGCAAATTGTTCTTTTATTTCTCCGATAAAATATCCCATTGATTCGTTCGGCAAAATATCAGCACAGAACCGAATGTATAAGCTATAACTATGCAGTTCCAGAAGCTTTAGATTGTGCAAATCGTCTAATACCGATGTCTTTTATATTTAAACGGTTGGACATGTAAATGTTGTAAATTATTTGTGGACGTTTAAAAATCACATAAATTGCCTAAGCTGGCTAGATATTTGTGAGCGTATTAAAATTCATTTTACCTTCATAGGTTTGCTCAATTTTTTAAGTCAGTTACTATCCAAAATTATGTGGAATATTCGCCATTGTTTAGCACAAGATGTCGGCAAAAGTTGGGTTACTAATGTTTTATAGGGGTGACTATCATAAGCGGGACAACTAAGGCATGTGTTTAGCAAATGTATTTACCCTCAACATAAATAACATCAATCGGAATAGCGCTGAAGTGCGGTCAGAATACATGCTATAATCAAGCCGTCTAAGTAAAACATATTAGGCTTGTGATAATCATGTGTACGCAGTACTAAATTCTAAGCTATTGCTTCGTTGTCGTTGATAACATCTTTATGCTTACTGGGGATTCGAACAATGGTGGATACTTTGCGAATGCGCGTGACAAGCCAAGCAATGTTAGTAAGCGGAAATCATTTCTCCAAATTTGATACCGATTAATCCATTATTATATATACCTTAATGCGCACACATTTGTTAGTCCCCGCAACCAAAATTACATATCCGCAACCTGCATAGAAATCTCATTTTCGTTTGTAGAACAAATCAAATATATTTGACTCATAAAAATGTTCAAATTCAGCTCGTAATTATCTGTGATTGACATTTTACCAATGCTTTAAAATAATTTATGACATCTTGTAATTGCACATATCGCATGAATTACTAGTCACATAAAACATTTTGTTCGTGATTATATATGTTATTCACATGTTGCTTGGTTTTTCGAGTTTGTTTTATTAAGTACAAACTTTTCGCTGCCATGCGTGTTGGCATTATTATTTCGACGATGCACAATGAACCCAAACTGTTGAATTGTGTATTCGTGATAGATAAACATGCGAAAATTACCATCACTTAATCTAGCTCTGATTACCTATAAGCAGCTGAACAACCAACTCCCTTAACCAGAGTTTCAGATTATTTAATTTTTTATATCAGAAAGCAGAATATGAAATAATTATCATTAAAAAGATCAAGTATATTGATGAGTTATAACATATGTAAACGTTGGTCAGATGTATGTAAACATAATATCGCTTAACCACAGCGGTCCAGTTTTGCAGCTCATTGAACACCATTCTAAAAGTAATTAAAGGGATAGCCGCTGGCCTTTATGCTTTGTGTAAATACGTGTAAAAAGCACTTAAAACGTTTATTTTCGGCGTGACACGTCAGGAAATGCGTTGTATCCTTATGTTTGTTGTAAGTAAAAGAAACACTTGGCATAATATACAATAAACCTTGAGTATTTGATGCGTAATATTGTACACTTTTAGTGGGACCGCATTAGATATTTTTCCACATAGCAAACTACAAACATATCTTAGTTTAAAATAATGTTTTCTGATGAAGTATGAATAGAGAGCACTTTAGCATTTCGCTTAGACTGCATAAATCTATTCATTCCTTTTACTTGCGATATTAATATTCCGAAGCGAGTAGGCTTTTATAAAAACTTTAAACAAATTATGCTGTTTCGAGTATTCATCTCGGTTGTACACAAACCACATGACACAGTCTAGTCCGGAAAGTACCAGATGCGTTTCGCCCTATTGCGGCTAGTCATTGCTGCACTTTCCCTGCCTTGTTTAAGATATTCTTTTACGGAGCATCCATAAGATGTTGCTAAGATTTTGTTTTGCCAGAGAAGCAACTATTGAGTCATTGGGTTGAGATAGTTTCCTATGCTCATGTAAGTTTGGGTAATAGGCATGAGACATTGGTCTGTAGTTAGTGTGTCTTAAGATCATCATGATCACGTTACGTTTTAATCTCTGCAACTAAATTCATCTGGTTTTCAATTACTACTTTCTATTAAAATTGTTTAGCACACTGAAGCTTTGTTGATAGTATTTCATTGATGCGATTCTTTATGACATTGCATCATGGAATGAAAATAGAAGATTGGAAAAGTTTCTGAGATTATTGAAGTGACTAAGCAAAATATCTAACCACACCAGTCAGGTAGATGACCCACAAACGTAATTAAAATAGTGTACTTGTTCTTCCTATTCAGAATAACCGCATACCTCATATGTTTTTGCCATAGTAGCAGCATTATTATATAAGTGCCTCTTGGAAATTTTGAACTCAATACCACAGTTTTCCAATTTGTATAATCATCAAACGGCATGTCAAAATCTTTTTCACATGGGAATCTTCAAGCAGCAGTTCTTTTATTTCGAAAAGCCTGTCGTAGATGTTCACATATCTCTTCCTTTCAGACAAGTGGTCAGTGGGTTATCAGGAATGGTCTCAAATTGCCTTGTGTCTTTTAGATGTATAAACAGTCTGTCATTCAAAATATAATATAATATGGAGGAACGTGTTCTCAGTTTTCATTACAATATATAATCTTTTGGGTCAAAATTTACATCGCTTTATTCTCATTAAATAATATTGAGCAGCCTGTTCCATATATCTACGCAAAACCCATCTGTGTGCGATACCGAAATACCAAACAAGATGGCCTCACGGACTTACACTCAAAAGGGCGAGACCCATATCTACCTCAAGTCAAAACGCGCCAACAACCACCTCATTTATTACTAAATTAGCAACAATAAAATCCGGACAAATACACTCTTATAGACTTAAGCATCCCTCACCTCTATATACCACAAATGTAAGTTCTACTTAGACAATCAACGAAGTCGTCTCTGGTCTTGTTCTTATGACCAGTGGGGTTCCACTAGTTTTCTTTCTTGGTGCCGAACCATTCAGAATTCTCATCAACTACCTCCCGGATGTGCTCCAAGTCGGCTGTTTGTTCTACGCGGATGAACTTAAACTGTAATCTGGAGTATCCGGGCTTGGAGATGCTGACTAGTTGCAACTGACGCTCGAGCTGCTGCATGATTGGTCTGTCAGGTGGCAAATGCCTATCAACGGTGATAATTGCTGTATGATCCCGATCGGTGCTCAAGAGTCTTTTGGTGCCTAACACATTTGTGGTTTTCTGCTAAAGAATGTGGTTGGTGAGAAGGTTGTGGGTGTAATTGTTTCACTGGACCTAAGGACAACCCAGGACACGTTGCGGAAGGTGGCCTCTGCCAACAGGATTCTCTGTGCCATACGGAGTTCTTTCTACAAATTGACACCGCAGACCTTACGACATTTACTTTTCTCCAACCTTTGTTCAATACTGCTATACGGGCTACGTGGCATACACCCACACACAAAATTTGAATGCTGGTTGATCGTGAAGTTTCAGAGGCGTGGATCCAAATCTGTGTCCATGCTACGTGTTTTACCTTATCCACTTGGTCTCCAGCGGATGATCTTATTTACTCGCCTTGATGATCTGATTTATACTAAACGAAATTTAAGGGGCGATCTGGGAAGGAGGTGCAGCAGTTCTTCCAGCTCAAGACAGAATATTGGACACAGGGCCACAGCTTGCAATATTTTAAACCACGGAGGGATCATATCTGGTCCAATGTTGCGTTATCCACTCGGGTTGTGAATAAGTGGAACAACCTCCCTGAATGTGTGTAGGTGCCCAGACAGAGGAAAGTTTTAAACAACGGCTAGACAAATGCATGCTGAGCATGCCTGGATTCCGCTGCTTATGCTGCAGCTGTAACAACTCCTCGGGGAACTGTTTACTAACGACATGTGTCATCCAGATAATGAATAGGAGGTAATGTAGCTGACAAGGGTTTTCCGTTCTGCTCTCTACAACTCGATGAACTTTTTGAACTATTCCACCATGTCTTCCCCCACCAATCAAGCCAATATCACGTGATGTTATTTTGAGTCAGAGAATAATCCAATTACTGGAGTACATACTCCATTCAGTTGACCAAGATGTATAGTTCAGTGTATCTCAGCTGCTTCCCAATTCAGAGTTCTTAGATATATTACGAAGGAACAAATCTTATCCACCCTTTTTCCAACCTAACTGTGTCTTTCAAAGCTCTCATTATTAACATCCTTCTCTTTTACCTGAATAATATCTGCTTTCAAAAATTACATTATGTGATCCTCCGATATTGCTTTTAGTACGCTAACTTGACGCACATCAGAAATTATTGACAGCTTAATCTTTTCGTCTGTAGACCTTTCCGCAAAGATCGCTCACACAAAGGTGAGGGCGGCTGCGAGATATACCTTCTAAAAAACCTGAGTGCGATTCCCGCAGATCAAACTTTGCTCAGTGACTTAGAAGGTACACTAAAGCTGGTGATCCCATCCACTGATCCTCTAGTGGGTTGTATCCATCGGCCGCTTTGAGCCAAGCTGGTTGAAACCCAAATGATAATCGATAGCCTCAATGCTGCCTCCAGCACCATCCACATGTCTAAAGGTGTGGGTAATGATTTCAACCTGCCACATGTTAACTGGATGCTGCCTGCACACAGAACCACTGCGGGGATTGAGGAAATAATTTCACGTATCCACCTCAATGGCTGGAGCCAGAATGTTAGAGATCCAACTAGAAGTGCCACCATCCTAGACCTTGTACCCACGATAGGGGCCTCTTCCGCCTATGTATTCATTGCTAATCCACTACCGGGTTGTGAGAACAGCATGGTATTTGTGACTATTGAATCGTGACTATTGAATCACCTAATTCATCAAGTAAGTTATTAACATGATTTCGCAACCTCCACCGTGTGAACTGAAGCTCATTGAATAAACTAGTCAGTACCATGAAATGGAACACGTATTCCATAATTTATGATCCTACTGTAGCTACGAATGAGTTTATTAACAATATTGCCTTTGGTGTGTGTTTCGTGTATGATCCCCCAGCCGCGTCAAGGGAAAGAACTGACGCCGGCCCCTCACACAGGTGTTCTATTCACAAGTCTGTGGTAATGTACAATTAATTGGGTGTCTAATAACTCACTCGTCCTCTCGATCGATCGCCTGATCGATCGCACTGAGGAAGGCGATTCACTTCGCACCAGCTTTCAGTCACCATCAATTTCTTTCCTATTTCTTTTTAATAGCTTTTTGTCATAAGTTCCGTACGGTTTTCCACTGCGCGTACGAATCCTGTCTCTGGCTGCGATTGCAGGTACCCTTTATTGTTGCTGCTGCCGACCTTCTCTTTGCGGATTGCATCCATTACGTGCTTTCCTAATTTGCACCTGATTCCGTCTAATGATATTGCTCTCTAACCTGACTTCGTAGCTCCTTTCACCTATGCGACCCTCAAACACTCCCCTCCCCCAACGTTCTCTCGAATCTGGTATTGGTATCACCCATACTTTTTCTCATACAGCTAGGCGTGAGAGGAATCACGATCCACGATCATAGTACTTATTCTGTTTTAGTATTCTCTTCCGTAGTCGGTTGTGCACAGAAGCTTCCGGTGTTATCCTGGGCTGCAGCATCACTGTAGCGGACGATAGCAGCGTTCTTATTCTGCGACTAAATGGTCGCTGCACCGGACTTGCACCGATCTCGGTAGACGGCGTGTTTCTTCACTTCAACAACATTATATAGGGATCCGCGTGGGTCTTCTTGGCTTTGGTAAGTACTTTCTTCGACTCCTTCACTGTTAACTCAGCCTTCTTATTTGATTGGCTGTGGTACGGGCTGATGAGCCCATGACGAAAATCTCACTTCTTGTTAAAAGCGCGGAACTCTGCAGTATTGAATGCAGCCCGTTGTCGGAAATCAACACCTCGGGGATTCCATACAGAAGGAATTGACATCGTAACTTCTTCACTACGGCTTGCGTGCAGTTTGACGTAAGGGCATCAATCTCGAAGTAGTCCCTGTAATAATCGACCACAATCAAGTAGCTCTTCCCGTCGTGAACAAAGCTATGCAGTGCGACCATCTACTAGTGCCTATCCGGAACGTCACGAAGCATCGTGGACGCATTCGGCTGGCGCACATCGAGTGTCCTGCATATTAAACAGTTTGATCCGTAATCACGTATTCAACAAGTCATTCTTGGCCAGAACATAAGGTCACGTGCTCATGCCAAACAATTGTTCATTCCCAAATGTACATAGTGTACCAACTGCAACACTGAACTTTACAATGCGTTTGAAACCACTATCCTTTTGCTCCCGAATATCTGTCTTGGGTGATGAGTTCGTCACGAAAACGAAGGAACTGAGTTAACAATTTAGGCAATTTTTATTGTCTTCGGGCCATCCGTCCGTTATCGTCCGCCTCAGTAGCCTGCACTGTTGGTTCTCCTCCGTGCACTGTGGGAACGGCTGCAAACGTTTCTTAGTGACAGCGATCAGCCGTTTCTTGGACGAAATCCGGGTCTTCATTCATTTCTGGTGTGTCTGACAGGTGCGCCATTGACAACGTGTCCGCAAAGTGCATCTGGGATCTTGGTCGGTAGACTATATCCAAGGCATCCTCCTGCATATGAAGGAGCATCCTTTGCAAGCGGCGTGGAACGAGATTGCGTGGCTTACTAGCAATGGATACAAGTGGGTTGTGGTCAGTGAAGACAGTTGTTTTGCTGACGAACGGATAATGCTTGAAGCGTTCTACGGCGTAAATCAGCGCCAGCATTTCGTTTACAATTTCTACGTAACGGTACTGGGCTTCAGTGAGCGTGAAACTGCGAAAATCGAGAGGCTTACCGGTTTGCATAAGCACAGCTCTTATGCCGTATTGGCTACTGTCACACTGAATCTCCATTGAAAACAATGAATCGAAGTAGGCATGGACAGGCGCTTTGTAATTAATGCCTTGATCTTCCTAAAGGCATTTTCTTGTTCAGAGCCCCAGTGCAAAGCTTCATCCTTATGGGTGAAATTTCGAATCGTTCTCATCACATTGGCCAGTCGTGGAAGGAAACGGCTCAAGATGTTGACCGTTCCGTTTAGCCTGCTAATCGCCTTTGCATATGTAGGGGGACGCATCTAGTTTATGGGCCTGATGTTTTCTGGATCCGGTTTTAATCCTGTTGAACTCAGCGCGTGCCATGAAATGCCACTTCGGTTTTGCGTCGCTAGAGTTTCTCACGCTTTAGTTTGATGTTTCTTCCATTATAGCTTTGCGGAATATGGTGGTGACAATCGTGTTCCACTCGAGTTGCAGCAAAACTGGCACGTCTTCAGCTAAGCAAAAGACTCCGAGCAGATCTTTCAATCCTTGCAGCAGCCGCTTATGAAATATTTCACTGGATACCTTTAAACCGATGGGCAAACCAAGCAACTTAAAACGTACAAAAGGCTTTCCAAATGTAGTCAAATAGCAAGATTCTTCGTCAAGTGCTACGTGCCAAAAGGCTGAAGCGAGGTAGACTTTCGCGAACATTTTGCCTTTGATAACTCTGGTAGCATGTCCTCTATTGTCGGTATGGTATAGTACTATCTTCTGAGTGAAGCATTGAACGGTTAAGGGTCGAAACACATACGAAAATCACCGGACTACTTAGGGACGATTGCCATTTGGCTTACCCAAGCTGTCGGCTCATCTACCTTAGCTGCGGCGCCAAAATTGGACAAACACTGAGGTACTTCTAATAGTCTTTTGCGCAAAGCCATGGACAACTTGCTATCTGGCAGTGCTACTGGCCTATCAGATTCGTTTAACGATAAATGAGCACATCCATGAAATTTCGCAATAAACCCATCGAACACGGCAGGATACAAATCAACAATATCTGCAAAAGCCTGACACGAGTAAACAAAACGATCGTGGTTAAATGCAACAAAACCTAGGTGCTGGATGGAATCACTGCCGAAGATGGGCGTAAGATCTGCTGTCATAACCAGGAATTCAAGCTGGTGTTCCGTTCCGTCCTTTGGGTTGACAACGGTCACGAAAGCGCTTCATTACATTTGTAATCTCGAGCCAGTCCACATTTCGAGACAACTACGTACTACAGTACATTTTATTTCCGCACAATGTCTCGCGGGCAGTATGTTGACGGTAGCTCCCGAATCGAGCTAAAAGCGAACTGGACGTTCTTTAATTAACAGTGTAGCAAAAATGCACTTCAGTCCTCCAAAATGCTCCAAGCTGTTTATTGAGAGATTCTGTGTGTCGCGTTGAATTTCCTTGTCTACCGCGCTGATGTTGGCCTATCTGCAACATGAGCAAAATGGTTTTTCTTTGTACACAGCATACAGGTATTGCCCCAAGCTGGACATATATTTATCTATATCTTTATTCAAAAGTCTGTAAACAAAATTTTGCCATCCGAACCATGGTGGTGGAGAAAGGAGAATATACATTGTAACGAAGAGAGAAAGAGTAAACAGTAAAAAATGTGTTTTTTCAGTTTCACACACGCCGTTTTCACTTTTCTGTTTTCGTGTTTTGTTCAACATTAAGAAGTACAGGGTGAAGAGATGGTAGAAGAGCATTGACGCCATCTACTACTTTTGCAGGCCATATCCTCCAAGATTTCCAACCACTGGGAATCCGCTTCACGTGATGCCCAGCATGGGAGAAGCACGGATCCCACTGACGCTAGACACGAAGTTAGAATTTTCGTACTCCTTTTAAAGGTCATCGATTGCCCGCCGCGGCTGTTTTCGTTCGCGTCCAGAAAGTGCAAATAATGTGCGACGTGGAAGGCAGTGGGCGGCATGCGCAGTATGTGACCGAGCAAACGCTGGATGGTTATGCTCTTGAGACCATGAATATCCGCTCCATGCTTCTGCTTCTAACTTCCGCGTTGCTCACATGGTGTTACCATACGCGATCAATTGAACACCAGCAGCGGTGGTCAAAAGTAGACAGTCGTTTCAAATCTTCCGATAGAACAGACCAGGTCTCGCAGCCGTAGAGTAGGACAGCACAAACTGTGGCATTGTATACCCGGCCTTTGAGCTTGAGACTGACATCGCTACGAAGCCACAAGTGTCGCAGGTCAGTAAATGCAAGACGAGTTTTTGCAATTCCTTGTGAAATTTCTTCGCCAATAGCGCCACTAGCCGAAATGCAATTCCCGAGATAAGTGAAGCTGTTAACGAGTTCCCGGCTGAAACCCGAACTGGTGAGCGCGGACACAGAAACCTGCCAATCATGGTGCAAAGCTTCACACATGGATGGAGCAAAATACAGACCATAGTTAGATGCTTCTATGGCTAAGCTGTTCAGCATGTTTTGAATAACCTGCAACAATGCGATGTCATAAGCATAGTTCAGGTCTACGACCCTGATCCCGAGTAGAAGCTCAACGCAGCAACTCTGGGCTCTTTCCAGTGTGCGACGTTTGACATCGTTGATGACAAAGTTGAACAGGTAGGGCGAGAGTTGCCAACCTTGGCGCACTGCACTGGTAACAGGAAACGAAGAAGAAAGCCTACCATGAACTCCAACTTTGTCAGAAGTGTGACTATACAGCTCTTTTAATAGTAGGACAATCTTTTCGAGAACGCCGTTCCGTAGCAGACAGTTCCGCAGTGACGACCTATCTAGTGAATCAAAAGCGGCTGTGATATCCAAAAACAGCACCAATGTTGGTCTTCGGTGGACATGACGATGTTCGAGAATTTGAGGCAACGTGAAAATTTGGTCAATGCAACCACGGCCAGAACGAAAGCCAACCTGTTCCTCACGACACACACTCTCGCAGTTAACTGAGAGCCTACATAACAGAATGGACACAAATAGCTTGGACGCGACAGAGATAAGTGAGATGCTAAGGTAGTTGATGCATTCACTATGAGAGCCTTTCTTTTGGATCGGAAGCATAACAGAATCTCCCAATGAATTAGGTACAGACTCATTGCTCCATACTTTTGTAAACATTGATATAATTTTGGAGACAAATAAGTTTCATCATCTTTGAATAAGGCCGGAAAAAGACTTTCATGGCCTGGAGATTTGTGGCGTTTCAGAATGGATTTCTCTCCGTATTTTTGCTTCAGTGAGAGGATCTATGCAGGTTGATCAAGGATCACATGATGGCAGTTGATGTGTAACCGGAGGTTGTGTTGGGCAATTAAACGAGAAAGCAAAGTACTCTGCCCAGCGAACCAGAGGTCTGCGTAGGTTGGTGAACTATGTACCTTGTGACTCACAGATGGTCTGACGGATGGCTTGAACGTTGCGTCCGGTGGATCTGATGAGATAAAACAACCTGCGGCTATTACCAGCAGAGGCAGCAAATTCCATTTCCTTGGCCTGTTTAGACCACCAGGAATCACGGTCACGCCGAGGACTCGCTTTCAGTTGTCTGGAAATAGAAGAGCGGAGCTCAGCGTGCTCCACACTGACGAGCATAGCTCGCCGACAGCCGAGTAGTTCCGCGGAGGTTGCCGAGATCCAAGTTTTAGTTGTGCAACGAACAACACCGCAACTGGATAAACCCGTTGAATACATAATCTGTTGCAATCGAGACCAATGCTGATCAATGCCCTGAGGAGGCGGAGGACTGAGGTACTCACGGAGCTGATTTAGGTGGTTCAATTGCACGGCAGGGTCTTCCAGTTTACTAGAGCTAATTCGAGTTTGTCTGGTCCTAGGCGAGCCACCGAAAAGCATGCAAACCGAAACACCCACTAGCGCATGCTCAGTTTCCACACATGTTGTCCACTAGGATCTGCAGTCCATGCCAAGGATGATTTATGGTGATGTGTTCGATTTGTGGCCAACATTGAGGTGATGCTGGTGAATTTCAGGTAGCTTAGTGATGTCTACGGTGGTGAAAGCTCGTGCTGAATAGGTACAATTTGTGGACGGCACAGAAACTGAATAGTCTTTCACCATCGTCGGAGCGGAAGTTGTCCTATCCATACGGGCCTCCAAGATGGCGTTCGCTTGGTAACAAACGACTAACATGCTAGTTGAAATCCCCTGCCATAATAATGTCAGTTTTAATGGTCCTTAAGAGCAAATAATGTAGGTTCTGATAGGATTGGTCCTTGACGGTATCTGGGCTACAGTCAGTGGGAGAATTGTCGGAGAGTACAAAATGGGTACGTTTGTCTCCTCGACGCCTGTTAACCTTGCACGAGCCATGGAGGCTGACAGCGCACTGGCGACTGTTGATCAGAATCCATTGGAGAAGAGCGGCTCAGGCTCCGCCATTAAAGGTGATCTAACACCAGCTTGCTCAGAAGCGGTAGCCTTGGCGTCTGCAGAAATTCAAAGATGGAAACGAGTATAAGGGTGAACTGGTTACGACAATGGGTACACTACCCTGGAATCCTGAAGTCGTGTTTCGGACAAACAACAGACCTCAATTGCAAGAGTTTCTATGGTGCGTACAAGACGGGCTTGATGCGCGATTTGTTTTAAGTTGCGCACATTGACGGCCGCCTTGTTGAATTGTGTCTTCAGTTGCAGAAGCGGAGAGAGGAGCATCCGGGACTGTTCAATCCCGATTTGGCGCTGTTTGATTCTGTCTGAGGATAGAGCGGCAACAGTGATATCAGAGGAAGCAATCTAGCTCAACATTGATTGATCAGACAAAAACCGGGAAGTATGACACAGGGGAAGAGCAGCTAAGCGAGTGGCGTGTGATGGAAGAGTGTTTGTCATAGTAGCTTGAGAGCAAAGCATCAGTTAAGCGAAGAGTGCAGTTCAGTATCATGGTTCATCAGTAGGCGAGATACTACACGGTTGCCTAGGCCGAATTAGGGGTTGTATTAGGGGGCCGCCACTTTGAGCCTTTGACACAATAGTCTACCCGCAATGCAGCGGGGCGAATTCAGGGTATCACACTCATTTGGACTTAGTGACCTACTGCTCGGTACATACGTCTTTCGTTTGGTCAAGTACCAAACAGAGGACAGTCCTACCCATGGTGACGGCGTCTGGCAGCTGGAATACCATGCTCCACTAGTGTGTAGCAAGTGGAAGTAACTTTATTAAGTGGCGAGTCAATTCTGCCACGTCGCAGTGTTGTTAAACGGATGTATGTTGTTTTGTATAGGGAGAACGCTTGCCAGGCGAAAACCAAATACGTCTTGAAACACTGCAGCCGAACCATTCGCTGGAACAGGAAACTCCCAAACCACCTATATTGCATCAGGAGGATGTTGTTCGTCAAGCCATCCACAAGCTGGAGTGCTCTCCTATCTTTTCGATAAATCTCTTAAGGTAATTACAATTATGAGCTTTATAATCATTCGTGCAGTAGCTATTGCTAGCGATGGAACAGGAAGACATGAACGCTGCGATCGGATGAAACGTGGCAATCTACGTCTATTTAAACCCACTACCATTGAACACTAGGCGAGAATTCAGGTGACCAGACTAGGGTCACGGTAGGGTAAAACTGCATAAGGGCACACTGTTTACACAGTCGCGCTTCAGTTGCTTGATCGCAATTGCTTCTGCTGTGGTCAGTAAGAGTTTACTGAGTACTTTTGTGCAACTCTTTGGTGCTACACAAACTATTTTGAATGTCTCCTTCGTTTGTATGTTATGTCCACTATCTACTAGGTTTTCTGGATGGAGCTGTAGACACTTATGGTGGTACCACAGCTCAATCCTAGAAAACCTAGTAGAGAGTGGACATAACATACAAACGAAGGAGACATTCAAAATAGTGTGTGTAGCACCAAAGAGCTGCACAAAAGTACTCAGTAAACTCTTACTGACCACAGCAGAAGCAATTGCGATCAAGCAACTGAAGCGCGACTGTGTAAACAGTGTGCACTTATGCAGAGTTTTACCCTACCGTGGCCGTAGTCTGGTCACCTGACTTCTGGCCTAGTGTTCAATGGTAGTGGGTTTAAATAGACATAGATTGCCACCTTTCATCCGATGGCCGCGTTCACATCTTCATGTCGTATCGCTAGCAATAGCTACTGTACAAATTATTATAAAGTTCACAATTGCAAGTGCCTGAAGAGGTTAACGAAAAGACATTTCCTCGCAATTTCTTTTGAAATCAGAATGGGCATAATTTATGAACTTACCTTTCGTCTTGAATGCTTCTGACCACGAAAATGACAGCTCCCCTCCTGCACCTCGGATGACAGGGACAGGGCATTTTTGGTCTTCGATACTGTTCAAAATCCTGTCGTGCTTACTTACAGAATCTGGACTTGCCTTGATGTTTTTGTTTCGCAAAGGCACATAGCTGCACACTGATTTAGAGAGAGCTTTTGCCGCCTCAGAAGGCGTTGGGTGAGGTCGTCATTTCCATTACCGATTACGATGCGGTCGCCTACCAGAGGGTCCCTCATGCAATTCCAGAATTTGCAGGTTAGTGCCAGAATTTTCGATTCTGGAATGTAGGTCTCGGCTGATTTATCTGGTAAGCGTAGGTGATCAAAAAATATATATATTCGGTACGTTACCTTTGATTAACTTTCGCACTATTCGCGAAAGCTCCAGATTATTGTATGATCAGAAGTCAGGGTAAGCGAACATATGTTTTCGATAATTCATCTTCAGGCTTATACAATCATATGCAAATCAAAATGTACAGACAGACATTACAAGTCGTTACTACTGGAGCGAGTTACTTGGACGCTGACAGCGCTGTATGTTAAGCCACGACAGTCGACCTCGTGTGACCTCGTGGGTCAGAAGTCACCAGCCGTTTGGGCCAGGGCAGTCCCAAGCCTTTAGTTAGCTTCTTCTGATACATAGCTCCGGTTCATACAGTCTGATCGCGATTGCTTCAGCGGCTTCTAGTAGTCGCTTACGGACGTAGTTCGAGCGGTGCTTTGGGGCCTGATATATAAGTTTGAATGAATCAGTGAACTTTGTGGCGTGCCCTGTATCAGCTAGATGTGCAGCTATTGATGAGTTCGCTGTATTTCTACTTCCAGTTCTAAGCCCGACCGGGTGGTGTTCCTTCATTCTCTCAGATAGACGCCGTGTCGTACGACCAATGTATTCCGCTCCACAGGAGCATGAAAATGAGTAGATACACATTGAGTTGGTTTGGACAGGCCTCTTATCCTTTGAGTTTAGTCTCACCATCGGAATGCTAGTGAACTGGATTTGCATCTGCGCTGCTGGATAGGTGCGTCTGAGTGAAAACGAAAGACGACGAGTTAGTAGTTCCGTCGCAACCTCGCCCTTGTATGGCAGCTGTAGAAAGATTGGCTTACGTTCTACCGTCAAAACTACAGGCTTTTTCTTCTTATGTTCCATGTTGGCTCTGATGAAGCTTTCCGGATAGCCGTTCTCCCTTAGCACTAAGCGAATGCACTTTAATTCTTCCGCAAGCGTGTCATTCGAGCAGATACGTTCAGCTCGGCTCACTAGGGTCTTAATCAAGTTCCGTTTAAATCTAAGTGGCACGAAGCTGTAGAAGTTTGTGTACTGCCCATTCCACGTACTTTTCCTGTAGACGCAGCGCTGTAGCGCACCCCCATGCAGTCTTTTCATAGCGACATCGAGGAAATGAAAGCGACTGCTTTCCTCCACTTCGCTGGTGAACTTTATTGCTGGATGGCCTTGGTTGAACGGGTCTGTGAGTTCCTCGATACTTCGAGACGACTGAAGTAAGACAAAAATGTCGTCCACGTAACGGCAATATAAACCGAGACTTGAGATCGTGGGTTTTAGCTTTCCCTGTTCCAGCATGCCCATGAAGACGTTGGCTAGGAACGGACCCAGTGGGGAACCCATCGCTACCCCATCGCACTGCCGGTATAATTCGCCATTGAACAGAAACTGAACATTGAAAGTGCATCTGAGCAACCGTTCTTTTGGGTAACCGTGGGTATGCCAACATTAATGTGGATTACATCAACATACTCACAGATGTAGTTTATGGTCTCAACTAACGGTACGTTGGTGAAGAGTGAAGTAACGTCGAGGGAGCACATGGTTAGATTGGAAACATTTACATCACGCACAATATCCACAAACTCAAAACTATCCTTCACACTATGCACAACAATTCGCTCTCGAATAGGCGTAAGAATCGAAACCAGCCACCGAGCAATCGAGTGATAATGGGAGTTTTTCATATCCAAGACGGGACGAAGGGGGACGTTAGGCTTGAGAGTTTTTGGTAGCCCATAAAGCCTTGGAATAACCGTTCCTACCGGCCGAAGTTGCTCATAAGTGGCTTCGGTAATGTAACCATCCATTCGAAGCCGTTTAAGACAGTTGCAAAGTTGAGTTTCAATCTGTTTAGTCTTGTCTTTCTCACCTATGGCTCTCAGAAACTTGGTTTCATCTGCCAGTATTTCTTTCATCTTGCTCAAGTAGTCCATTCTTTTCATGAAAACAAGCATTCGCTTAGTGCTAAGGGAGAACGGCTATCCGGAAAGCTTCATCAGAGCCAACATGGAACATAAGAAGAAAAAGCCTGTAGTTTTGACGGTAGAACGTAAGCCAATCTTTCTACAGCTGCCATACAAGGGCGAGGTTGCGACGGAACTACTAACTCGTCGTCTTTCGTTTTCACTCAGACGCACCTATCCAGCAGCGCAGATGCAAATCCAGTTCACTAGCATTCCGATGGTGAGACTAAACTCAAAGGATAAGAGGCCTGTCCACACCAACTCAATGTGTATCTACTCATTTTCATGCTCCTGTGGAGCGGAATACATTGGTCGTACGACACGGCGTCTATCTGAGAGAATGAAGGAACACCACCCGGTCGGGCTTAGAACTGGAAGTAGAAATACAGCGAACTCATCAATAGCTGCACATCTAGCTGATACAGGGCACGCCACAAAGTTCACTGATTCATTCAAACTTATTTATCAGGCCCCAAAGCACCGCTCGAACTACGTCCGTAAGCGACTACTAGAAGCCGCTGAAGCAATCGCGATCAGACTGTATGAACCGGAGCTATGTATTCAGAAGAAGCTAACTAAAGGCTTGGGACTGCCCTGGCCCAAACGGCTGGTGACCTCTGACCCACGAGGTCACACGAGGTCGACTGTCGTGGCTTAACATACAGCGCTGTCAGCATCCAATTAACTCGCTCCAGTAGTAACGACTTGTAATGTCTGTCTGTACATTTTGATTTGCATATAATTGTATAAGCCTGAAGATGAATTATCGAAAACATATGTTCGCTTACCCTGACTTCTGATCATACTATGGGATTTTTTAAAACTGTGAAGCACCGCTTAGATCCTCCTGTGTTAAAATCGCTCAACAGATATGTGGGCTTCAGAACCAGGATAGCGAAGGCGGATATATGTCTCGATTTTCTCGCTAAGTGCATAGAAAGCAACATTTATCCGACGAACTACTGGAAATCTCTTCGTCGCTCACGCATCAGACCGGATAGCAATTGTTTGAAACGCCTAGCATTAAACCAGATAGATGCCACTCGTATCAAGAGGGACGAGCTCAAACGTGTCCTGAGTCAGTCGTGTAGCGCACTGGACAGTCTCTCAACCAGAGACCGATCGGAGCTAGAGAAGACAATTAAGGAAATAATCACAAAACAAGGATCCAGATTGCGTCATCAGCTCACAAACACGCTGAAAAAGGAGAAGCCCTCAACATCTTTTCCGGCCGAACCAGATAGGTATGTTCAAAACTTGTCATGCCTGACGCTTGATCGTGTTACAATGGAGGTCTTATCACTAGGCCCTAAATTCTGTTTTCCTGCTAGGAAGGATAATAGACTAGCAATAGAGGCCCAGTTTGAAAATGTGTGCACACAGACCTCTCAGCTGACTCCTTGTTCTGAAATGCATGTGGAAGAGTTTAAATCATTTCTAGTGCATGCATGCTATCAGTACCGACGTGCGAGGATAGTACATAATACTCCGGTAAAACAAGAACACCTTGAAGCTCTTAACCGTCTGGTTAGCAATGATGAAGTCTTACTCACTCGGCCAGATAAGGGCGCGGGCATTGTTATCATGAACAGAGTGGACTACTTGAGCAAGATGAAAGAAATACTGGCAGATGAAACCAAGTTTCTGAGAGCCATAGGTGAGAAAGACAAAACTAAACAGATTGAAACTCAACTTTGCAACTGTCTTAAACGGCTTCGAAAGGATGGTTACATTACCGAAGCCACTTATGAGCAACTTCGGCCGGTAGGAACGGTTATTCCAAGGCTTTATGGGCTACCAAAAACTCACAAGCCTAACGTCCCCCTTCGTCCCGTCTTGGATATGAAAAACTCCCCTTATCACTCGATTGCTCGGTGGCTGGTTTCGATTCTTACGCCTATTCGAGAGCGAATTGTTGTGCATAGTGTGAAGGATAGTTTTGAGTTTGTGGATATTGTGCGTGATGTAAATGTTTCCAATCTAACCATGTGCTCCCTCGACGTTACTTCACTCTTCACCAACGTACCGTTAGTTGAGACCATAAACTACATCTGTGAGTATGTTGATGTAAACCACATTAATGTTGGCATACCCACGGTTATCCTAAAGGAACTATTGCTCAGATGCACTTTCAATGTTCAGTTTCTATTCAATGGCGAATTATACCGGCAGTGCGATGGGGTAGCGATGGGTTCCCCACTGGGTCCGTTCCTAGCCGACGTCTTCATGGGCATGCTGGAACAGGGAAAGCTAAAACCCACGATCTCAAGTCTCGGTTTATATTGCCGTTACGTGGACGACATTTTTGTCTTGCTTCAGTCGTCTCAAAGTATCGAGGAACTCACAGACACGTTCAACCAAGGCCATCCAGCAATAAAGTTCACCAGCGAAGTAGAGGAAAGCAGTCGCTTTCATTTCCTCGATGTCGCTATGAAAAGACTGGATGGGGGTGCGCTACAGCGCTGCGTCTACAGGAAAAGTACGTGGAATGGGCAGTACACAAACTTCTACAGCTTCGTGCCACTTAGGTTTAAACGGAACTTGATAAAGACCCTAGTGAGCCGAGCTGAACGTATCTGCTCGAATGACACGCTTGCGGAAGAATTAAAGTGCATTCGCTTAGTGCTAAGGGAGAACGGCTATCCGGAAAGCTTCATCAGAGCCAACATGGAACATAAGAAGAAGAAAAAGCCTGTAGTTTTGACGGTAGAACGTAAGCCAATCTTCCTACAGCTGCCATACAAGGGCGAGGTTGCGACGGAACTACTAACTCGTCGTCTTTCGTTGGCACTCAGACGCACCTATCCAGCAGCGCAGATGCAAATCCAGTTCACTAGCATTCCGATGGTGAGACTAAACTCAAGGGATAAGAGGCCTGTCCACACCAACTCAATGTGTATCTACTCATTTTCATGCTCCTGTGGAGCGGAATACATTGGTCGTACGACACGGCGTCTATCTGAGAGAATGAAGGAACACCACCCGGTCGGGCTTAGAACTGGAAGTAGAAATACAGCGAACTCATCAATAGCTGCACACCTAGCTGATACAGGGCACGCCACAAATTTCACTGATTCATTCAAACTTATTTATCAGGCCCCAAAGCACCGCTCGAACTACGTCCGTAAGCGACTACTAGAAGCCGCTGAAGCAATCGCGATCAGACTGTATGAACCGGAGCTATGTATTCAGAAGAAGCTAACTAAAGGCTTGGGACTGCCCTGGCCCAAACGGCTGGTGACCTCTGACCCACGAGGTCACACGAGGTCGACTGTCGTCGCTTAACAGACAGCGCTGTCAGCATCCAATTAACTCGCTCCAGTAGTAACGACTTGTAATGTCTGTCTGTACATTTTGATTTGCATATAATTGTATAAGCCTGAAGATGAATTATCGAAAACATATGTTCGCTTACTCTGAACTCTAGATTATTTCCGAGATGTCCGGCTTCTGCTTCTCCGTATCAT
Organism: Dicrocoelium dendriticum; assembly: GCA_944474145.2. Classification (NCBI taxonomy): domain Eukaryota; kingdom Metazoa; phylum Platyhelminthes; class Trematoda; order Plagiorchiida; family Dicrocoeliidae; genus Dicrocoelium; species Dicrocoelium dendriticum. The sequence continues at coordinate 27,774,405 of OX104066.1, read as the reverse complement.
TGAGATCCAAAGTCTCAAGTACTCATCTGGCTTTGTTGTCAATAGCGTGTCTGAGCATAGCAAGCTGGTAGGGTATCGGATAACAATCCAAATGAGTCAACGTTACGAATTCCGCCCACCGCTTTCTACATTCTCCAGTTGTCAGGAAGCGTACTTTCCGTCATCTGTAGAGAAGTCAGCAACAGGATCGACGGCTGTCCATCAAAAGCGAGCAAGGTCCGGCGCATTACCTTCTTCTCCTCTGTCACCATGCTGCATGTCTGGTTCTCCCAGCCGCTTCAATAGAAAGCACTCACACCGGTTCCGCACACAAGCATTCTATTCACAAGTCTAAGGTAATGTAATATTGGCTGGGTGTTTTGAACTCATTCAGCCACTCGATTGATTGCCTGATCGACCGCACGGAGGCAAGTGATTCCCTTTACCCCAGCTTTCAACCACCAACACAATGTGGACCTACTGTCACCGGTCGTATGGAGAGAAATTATAAACAAAGTATTGAACTCAAGCTTTTACATAAACTCATAATGAATGTGCAGAAACTTAAAACAATATAGCAAAGGAACAACCGTTTCGCCAAATCGGTACAAATGCATTAAAAGCTGCATCCAAAACAAAGAAAAAGTGGGGCAGTTAGAAATCCTGAAAAATGCCTACATTAGCGCAGCTACTCAAAAGCAAGAACCATAACCCCATCAGGAAGTTGAAATGTTGGCCATGGAGATGATTATTTCATGCGCAACATCTTCTGCACACGCAAGAATATAAACACCGGTTTGGCTCCTGCTTCGTCCCTAGCATCCAGCTGTTTTATCCTGCATTGCCTAAAAAAACGAACAAGCTACTCTGTGATAATCCTTTGAATTTGAGAGAGCTGCAATGTTCCATCGCATCCATAAAACCTCTAACTAGTCTAGGCACAGATGGCATCTCCCAACTTTCATCAAACTGGGCCGAAATAATATTTCTGTACTGATATTAAACATCTTCTCACACGACCAGCTCCTTACCATATCAATGGAAGCAATCCATCATTATGCCTAAGCACAATGGTGGCCCGCAACATGACATGTTGCTATACCGCCCTATTAATCAGACATATGCTGTTGCTAAAGCCCTAGTGAGGATAGTCAAAATGAATATTGTCCAGTTTCTTACAAGACTGGATCTGATAAATCCCTCACAGCAGAACATTCTTTCGAAAGGTTCCTGTTTTACCTGACAGCTACATATGTTCGATCATGTCATGCCTATGTTTGACGGAGGAATCGTTATCATTCTAATTCTGGTGCACGTGCAAAAGTCGTCCGACTGCGTGTCGCACATGCCACTGCTGTCCGTCCTCGATTCATATGACAACAAAATTCTTCTACTAGGCTGGTTCGACTCAGAATAAAAGATCGAACCCAGATAGAATCGGTCAGCAATGTTCCACACCAAAACAAATATCCTGCGGCGTCTTCCAGGTAAGTGTGATTTTCTTAATTTACATAAATACCATATGCGACTAGATAAAACACGGAGGACGATTTCCGTTTGCAATAGACATCAAAATGGTCTACAATGTTCTACACACATTTATACACCTTTATACAAACCAACCAAAAGTATGCTTAGGAATCATCTGTGGAGACCCGTTCACACTAAATGTAGCTACTAAATGTTTGCTAATTAAGTTCCCGCAGTAAAATCCCAAATATGTGGATACAGAGGTGTAATTCCGGAAGGCTCAATCACACGTTTGATGGAGACTGACCGCTATATCTGATTCAGTGCAGACTTAATCATTAGGTACTCCAACTTTCTGTGAACATATGCTTTATCATGTTGCAAAAACGAGGCAGCTATGCCGATACATCACCAGAAATTTCCCCGTGCCTGAAACACGACTTGAGTCATTCGACATAATAACACGACCGACTCGGCAATACTGTACTATCCTTGAGGGCCAAATGAGTAAGAAAAACAGAACAGCACTGGAAAAGCTCCAGCTATCATTTACCAAGGTAGTCACGCGGCGCTGCTAAAATCTGTTATTAGGATCGTTGTCGACAACTCCAAATGTGTCATTTGGGCTTCGATGTTTAAAATGAAAATCTCTTCTTCAACATTTGTAATCAAGGAATTTATAAAACTGGACCACACTTGAGCTGCGGAAGACGACAAAGACTGCAAGACGAAAAATTCAATCAAATTTCTTTTGCGTGAGTTTTGTCGAGCTGTGGTACAAGTTACTTCCACAGATACGCACTAGAGAAAACCATTCAATATTCAAAATACCCTAATAAACTTCCACAATATATCAAAACTGGTAAAGGGATTTGGCTCACAACCACTTCTAAAAACAGTGCCGGAAGCTCGTGTAAATAATTGCTGAAGAGCTAGTTGCTTATTATCAGCTTTCCCAATGTTTCGCATTACCCACAAAACCATAATTTTATCATGGAAAACTGTAATTCCATTGCCAGTATTTGCTAATCCTGATTCTCACAAATTAGGAAATGGTGAGACTAATATTGTTAGTATTATTTATTGTGTGATCGGGTCTAAGATGCGGGAGAAAATTCATAATCCAAATTCAATCGTTTACATTTCCCTATTAATACACATTTATGCTGTATAAAACAGAAAAGCTAATCAGTATAAAATGATCATTCCAGCTTATGGAGCCGTATACCGCTTCTCGGTAAATTTAAGTATTTATTTATTTATGTCTGAAGATAAAAGGGATTTGCTGCAGTTCATGCCATGTAAAACCATTTTATACCTACCTACTCGTTTTATCACAGTAAAAGAAACTACTAAGAGCTTTACCAAATTTATTGCTTTAGACTTACAATAGCGCAAAATTTGACAGGAGATCGGCAGCATAAAATGCAAGTGGTTGGGCTTCATTGTTCCGTTAAGTAGTGTAATCTTTCTACTATTAAGCACATTTCCTCAAACCCGGAGCAGTTGTTAGGCAATCACTCGTGCTTTCATGCAGATTGAATACTATTCTTTAACAAGAGCCATAAATAACATCATTTATGAATACCACCTATGGTCCAACGTTTAAGGTGTTTACAAATTGAGCTTAGACCTTCCACTTATTTGCTACACAGTAGGTTATGCTGATGTATTTTTTTTACCAATAACGATGGCTTATTCCATTATCGACTGTTGTCGCTACTCATGAACGATTTTGCGCTTTTACTGCTCAGGATCACTAAATTCCGACACAGCCCACGCCACATGGTGATCACTTCTTCGGACTTACCATGGACGAAAATGGATCGTACGCTTTGCGATGGAATTTAGAATATCATAATAGCTTACAACATTGTGTCAACTATCTCAGTCATGTCTAGCTGTCTGAAGGGTACCGACGGTCACCTTTCTATTGCAGTTTCAATATTAACGAATTATTGGCGATTGCGCTCGCTGGGCATAGCTTCGTTGTCGTAGAGTACCCAGATGCAAATGTCGTAGTGAAACGCAGCAAGCAACCTAAACCCGGTTACCATTATCCTCTTTGTTAAAGGGTGGAGGTAACCCAAACTTGAATGTACTTGCTGCTTTGTTTAACCCTGTTGGGCACACAAAGTAGAAACTTTCTGACCTATGCTTGTCAACTGTCGTATTCAACTTCGAATCTGGTCAACGAACCTTTATCCATTACCTTCAGCATTTTAACTTGTATCATTATTCGACGACTTGTTGAATCTCGTGAGCTCTGAATCACTGAAAGCCAGAACGGATTTCTTCCTGATCCTGATTGGATTGGTCACGCAATTTACCTCCTAGCCAATGCGGAAACAATCATTTATCCACTTATAGGTGGCATGGCGAGCAATCCCTGAACTAATAGACCAAAGCGAGGAAAAACTCGAATCACTGACGAACGACAGACTGTATTGGCTGCTTCACCTCCACCTTGCGAGCTACTTCCATTTTGATGAACAAATAGGTGTGCAAGGGAAATAAACTTTGACAGGTCTCCTTTAACAGTACTAATTACTGAGGCATTAATGCAAACTTTGAAAAAGACTCCGCCGCCCATAGTTAACCCCAATTATGTGTCTGAAAGTCGATGACAAATTAAGGCTATTAAAACTTAATCAATTTAAATAGCATTAAATTTGCTCTAAAGCACCATGGACGACATTTATTTCACAATGTAATCAGAGATAGAAAACAAGCCTCCATTCTTGGAAGTGCAAGTCACCATGATAGTTGACGCAGTGTTGAAAAAATTTGGTGTACAGTAAAACTACGCGAACTGATTACATGCTGAACTACTATACTAACCACACCAAGTGTCAAAAAATAGAAATTTTACAAAATATACTTCATATACCCAAACCACGTTTCAGCCTTATGGTAACAAAACGGGAAGAGGAGATATGTTTTCTTATACAACTTCTTTTAAACAGGTACCCACACATTCTCGTACGACCCTGTCTAGACAAGTAGTCTAGGGTCCCTCAGGCAGTACAAAGCGGAGTGAGATGAATAATTATGTTAGCAGGTGCACCATCTAGGAAATAATTTAGTTAACACAATGTCTACTGGAATCCAAATTTTTCGGGGAAATTCGGCAGAACGATCACACTGGTCCCCTAGATGAACGTTCGCTGACAATCTGATGTTATCGCTGGTAAGAGGAATGGACGAGAGCTAGGTCATTCAAGTAGCTCACCGGGAATAAATGCGCAACGCTAATCTTGTCTAGTACTTTGCGGTGTGTGAACCAATGAGCGACGGCCCCTATTTTAATAGGCTAATAGCAGCGGCAAGATCAAACCAAAGCCTAGTAGAGTTACATGGTGTGACCTGGATGAAGATAAAGCATTTTACCCTATAAGAAGAATATTCCTGAGATGAGAGTAACATTGCGTAGCTAACATGTATCACAGTAGCCCTTAAATCAGCTTTCACTCTGAGCACCCTGTCAAAAACTAAGCTAAACCTGTAGAACACGAACTATGATATTTTGTGCCCAAGATACAATACATAGACTACGATAAGAATTACGTGGAGCATACAGGAAGGACTCTGGACACATGACGATTTGATTATACACTGTCGTCCCTCAGGCGAGATCCGTGCCTACATGTTCAATGAATCTACCAAAGTCAAAGCTATATTGTCACATTATTCATTCAAAGTAGCAATATTGCTAAGTCTATTTGGTTTTTGCCATGTTTATTGACGCGCAGAGTGGAGCATTTTAAAGGCATACATTTCTTCACTGGCTGAGATGACTTTTTCAGCGCGTAGTTGTATTGGTAACCGCCTTATTAGTAATAGCCGCAGTGTTCGCCATAATCTTGCTATCTGGAGTCGTGAGATACACAATTTCGAAACTAATGCAGCCAGGTGGCTGGCTATGATGACTGTGTTATTGGACACTGCTCATAATGTGTCCACTCAACCGTACGCGTCTCAAATTGATTGCTCAAATAAACGGAATTTTTGACGGTGGAATCGAGTAAACAATTAAGCGGGATCACCTAAGCATTCATAAAAAGGGTATGCAATACAGCCTACTAATGCATGAACCAAGGGTTTTATGCACAATAAATTACTCCACAGTTGTATATCCCACAGGCCATTTGTATCCATTGAGATCGGACACCGGTCTGCGTGTAAGAGCAACTAACGATAGCGATGAGAATACTGCGGTAGCATGAGGCACACCAACGTGCCGCCAATTGATCTCACCTACGGCCTGGTGACTATCACTTGTCGATGATAAACGTTAGACGTCACAGATGTGTCACATATATGCCACCGAAACGAATGCGCACAATCACGACGTCATCTCACAAACTTGCATTTACACTTTTGTGGTCTGGAGCAGTGTGTGAAATGCTTTTTGTGCCAGTGCGGTCGTTTACCTCCAGTGTAATTCCGTTAGCTATGTTTATCACCAAATCATGACGATCATGTGTGGGCGAGAAAAATACAACCAATCACGGCGCCGGTGGCTGAAAAACACATAGCACCTGATTAAGTATATACTTTAGTGGAGAACGTAACAAACCTTAGCAACAAAACCAGTCATTATGTCCGACTGTAGCTACAAGGCAAGTCGATCACACGACATTGCATAAGACACTTTCATAATATATTTCTTCCTTATAATCACTATGAGGCAGCATATACAGAATTTGTCACCCATGTCCGCAGGTCATCTACTTTCATGCCCGCGGTGGTGCGGAGCCTATTCGGCTGGTGTTACACGCAGCAGGGATACCGTTCGAAGATGAGCGTATCGAAATTAGTGACTGGCCCGCTAGGAAAGCTTCCATTCCGGGAGGAAGATTACCAGTCCTAGTTATTTCCAAACCCGGAGATTCCAAACCAACATATTATCAAGAAAGTTTGGCCATCGCCCAGTTCCTGGCAAGACGCTTCAAACTGGTGGGTGACACAGATGAAGAGAATTACCAAATCGACAGAATCATTGGACAAGTTAGTCGTTGATAACTGAAATGATGTTGACTTGAGTGGATCGATTACCATGATCGTGTGAATCTTAATGTGCTTCACAAACATTATTTCCTTTCAGGTGGTTTGAAAAATTTATCCTCATGAACTCTGTGCTGATCATGACGGTGTGATTCAAATGAATATAGATTTCTCTTGCTGCTTCAATTTAGCGAGATGCATATATTGTTCCTATGCTAAAATGAATTGTCTTGGACTCCTAGTAGCTTTAATTCAGCATTCCTAGACAGTTGTGCCTGAGCAACGCAGACATGCTTGAGCAAATAGATTGCATCTAAAAATAAGTAAAGTAGGATGGCGGTTATTATTATGGCGGTTACTATTTTTGACGATCGCATCCTCCGTCTTCCTTATAGTGCTACGATTTTTCTAAGGAGTTATATGACGCTTTCCACGTATCAGAGGACAAAAGAAAACAGGCTATCGAAGACGCATTCAAAGGACCGATTCCAAAAATACTCGATGTAAGTGCATTTTGAGGTCAGTGACGATGTTTTGATCGACATTTCTACAGAACCAACAAATGATTAACTTCGTAGTGAATTTGGAGGTTGTGCTCATGGAGAATTAATAGCCAAGATACACTAGGGATTTGTAAGAAAGTACAAATATACCACGGGACTCCCATGCACATAAACTCTGTGCACTTATTCATTGTCTGTTAGCGGTTGAATGCAGGATAAGCGAAGACTATCTCGCTTGTCCTGTAGAACTATCTATAACTTACCACCTTAAAACAGAATGTAAAACAGTGCAGCAATATTACGCTACTTTAGCTGAGTCAGCCGTCTCGAATTAAGAAATGCAGAGATCTATGTCGTGTATAGACATTTCATTTATACAAATCTCCTTTGATTTCAGCTACTATCTCAGTCGCTTGCCGAATCTGAAGGGCAGTTTGTTGCTGGTAACAAGTTGACCTTGGGTGATCTTTATCTTCTGGCGACAATTGATCATGTCCTCAAGAACGATAAAGATCTGTTGAAGGAAAAATACCCCAAACTACTTGATTACCGAGAGAACGTGATCAACAGCAATGTGAATCTGGCTGCCTACATCAAGTCGCGTCCAGACACGGAATTTTAGGCTATGTGCTTCGTGATTTCATTTATGGTGGCTAATTAATTTAATAAACTCTCATTCGCATTAATCCGTTCGTGTCTCGTCTGCATGAATAGGTTGAAGTTTAGGGAAGCGGAGTTCAACAATTGCAATATAAATATCCTGGGCCCTTGAAATATTGGAAATCTTCACATAACGCATTTTGTTCCCAAGTCGATAACTTTGGTGATAAAACAGTAACATCTTTTGTTAGCACGTTGTCCCGTACTCTATGCACACGTCATACGGACACATGGATACTGAGAGAACTGTGCACATGTGGTCAGCAAACGATGCACAGGCGCTTGCAGGAGTTCCACGGTATCGCACCTATCTTCTAGTACATGCTCGCTGCTATTGTGAACCGCCAGTGGTTGACAATATTGGCTAGTTACTTCGCAGAAATTTGTTAAGGCGCAGAAACTGCAGTTGTTAGAGGCAACCAGATTATCGTTGAAACTTGGAGCCTTTAAGCAACATTAAACTTCAATGACAGTAAATTGGTCTCACTCATTTTGGCTGTTAGTTCTTTGCTTTGATTCCTTTCTTCGTTGGTTGATTTCCCCGTACAATAATTCGCCCTGTATACTAGAGTTAAATCATGTGGTTGTAATACTTTCTGCATTAACTCCGCAGGTCTTATACTAGAAATGCTTGGCGAAGTTCCGTCTTTAAATTCCAGTCCAGTAGAACAACGGGATAAAACAGTCAAAGGAGAACTGCGAAAAGGAGATAAGTTAACTCCCGACATATTGCCTTCGCTATTGTTTGTGAGCTATAAGTAGAGCAATCAAGCGGATAAGAAAAATAAAGAACTTACGTGTGCAATCCAACATAGCCCAAATAATGTTCTGATTACTGTTCCGAGATAACTGAGAGAATATTAAACCCTACGTGAGCATACACATCTTTGTAGCAAAGACATCAGTGCATGCTACGAACCACGTAACAATCTACACATAAACGAGGCAAGAGAACCTGAAGATAGCCAACGGCCTTCCGAGTAGATACGGATAATAGCATTTTGAATGCAGTGGTTCACAGTGCTTTGTAACAAGCACTTTGGTTAGTTGCTATTTGCTAGCAACGCCACCTGAATGCACGCAGCCCAATTAAGAAACGGTGTAGGTTATGTCGTTCGTTTTGCAACCACAGTTAAGTAGTGCCCCCAGTCTCGAATTAGCTAAGGAAGCAAAATGAGCACGTTGCAGTCAGTTACTGTCTTGATGGCTATGCTAAAAACCGTTTCTCATTTTGATGCAAAAGCTTAGATTGTGACCATGTCGAGTTCCAGATGTGTTTCGATAGACACCCGCATCGACGCTGTAAGCGCGTAGGAAATTGCTAACTGAGTACGAGATATGTTCTGAATTTTTATCACGGTACCGTATTGTGTGAAATCAGTAACCTTTCTTGGTTCACCAAGAAGACTAGAAGTGCGTAAAAAACGAATACGATTGGAGGCATTCGTTTGCCATGAATACAAACACTTTCCGGCGAAACTTGCCAAACACAACATTTGAACAGTGTTTGATCCAGCTGCTTTGTCACGCAAAGCTGTGCCTTTTGTCTATGTGGCCTAGTCTGGATTTCATGAAACTGATGGTTCACAAACTCTGTCAATGATGTTCCCACCCCAGGTAGAGGGTCACGCGTTGCAGCGACAGAAAACATTTGAGTATGCGTTGAGTGGTTTTCTCCACCACCGATTTTTAGACACAATGACAGTTTCGAGAACAATGAGCAAGCTTGATTAAGGTACCATTTGATCGTATACTTGAAGAAGCTGCACCGCCTTAATCATTTTGTTGTTCATACAATTCTGGAAAGCAGCACTTAACGTAATGTTTCGTTTATTATGCAACACCACAGCTGATCCACTCCTCTTGGCACAAGTTCTGCTGTGGAAATACAGGAATTAAACCATTATTACTAATAAGCAAGATAATTTTAATTCTAATGTTTTCGTCCCAGCAGCTCACAAGCTAAAAAGCACAGCCTAATCCGGAAAATCACCAGACGCGTTTCGCCCTAATGGGACTCGTCAGTGATGCGCATTCCCTCGGTCCACTACTGGGAATCGCACCCATGATTGCTAGAGGCAGATGCCAACTAGCCAGTACCTTAAGCCACTGAGTCATGGGGATCTCTGCTGGGCTACACAATTTTCAAGCTAACTAGGATATAGCACGATATATCTTCTACTGCCACGCAGGTTCTAGTTGGGCGGATGACAGTGGATAGACTCCGAAGGTCATGACTTCCTCTCACTGGACGCTACAACCATAGCATTTGAAACTAGGAGAGGCTAGGGCATATATTACTAATAAGTAGGAGGATTTTACATCTTGATTACTGTGATCTTATCTAAAACTCCTCAGCAACGTTCCAGTGGTCCACAGATTCCCTGCATCACCGCACAAAAAGCTAAGCCAGCTGCACACAAGCAAGGCATGCAAATGTAACAGGTTTTCACTCGTCGTCTTCAAGTAGCGTGCTGATTTCTAAGTCTGGCCTCTGGCCGAGTTGAAAACATGTGATTGAAGCAAGGGAACAACGCCTGTGGTTGGGAGCTTGTTAGCATAACGCCAGTACGGAAGAATGGGACGTGTTACTATCGGCCTACTTGACGCATCTCAATAGCTTGAATGTATCGCGATAACGAATACCAAAAACCTATTATCCTTGTTATCATTAGTACCACTATTAAATCAGTATTGATATTAATATTAAACTTCTATACCGGCCTGTTGCATTAAGAGCAACATACAAAACAGTATGGGCATCCGTACTAAAACAGGAAGTAACCGACTCAACACACAGCATAGACAGTTTTAACCGTCCGGATCTCGCACAACCAATGAGACGAGAGGCGCTGCGGTTTAGCCACCTAATGAAACATGAGTAAGAGGGACATTGTAAAGAATCGATTCTAACATGGCCCAGTATGATTTGGATGATCCATATAAGTTTGCTGGTAGAAGCTATAGGTATACACAAGGTGCAGTGGCTAGTCTAGTGCCTCCAGGGTTATTGTCGGTAGACAGGAGAACCAACGTACCCGTAACTGTTTCCTCGTATACAGTAGCACTTTCGCCTGTCAACTGTGAATTGCTACGATAAAATCAGCACACGTATGATAATCAACCTCCCCGGAGGATTATTTCACCAAACATTATTAGATCACAGTGTTTGGCGGTAAAACCCTCTCGCTACTTACCACAACTTGCAGTGTCGTTCAAGCAGTCATTTGGTCACAATTCCGTTTCTCTATTTACCATATCCCCATGCTTCTCCCAGAAGTAAAAGCATTTCAATGTATGTTGATGATTTAAACATTAGCATGACAAATCCAACCTTGGTCTCCTCAATGAAGCTGCGGTTTTTGGACGAATTAGGACAGATGTCATGCTCCTGCTGCTTGATGCTGAAAGCATCCAAGTGTAACGACATTCTGTATTTACTGTATAAATTAGCTCGCTAGCAGAAATTTGTCGCAGAATATCCAAAACTTTCGATCAAATTTGACAGCTTAAACCTCACTGATCAAAAAGTATCATGAAGTCACACTGAATCACGCCTTATTGAGTTCACTTCATGTGGATAAACTATCCACCAAAGTCAGGTTAATTTCACTTTATATGTCTCGCTTGTGTGCATCCTCGTTAGCATACAATTTGATTATGTGCTATTGCACTACCTATGTTCTACTACATTGAACTCATTGCTTCCGTTTGATTCTTCAACACTTACTGTGCAAGTATTTCCATCTCATTGACAGGTCAAGGAAAAACTTGTCTCGCTGCAACTGTATTCCACATCCAACTTTGGCTCCATACACTTTAATTATTGCGAAAAAGAGCGTCAACTAATTTCACCTATATTAGCCTCCATCTCCACAGTTCGTTTCCCGACTGGATGTATTCCTCGTCTATGAGACGAATGTACGGAGGAGTATGTGCCCGCAAGTCGGTCACGCCTCGATCTAGCTACATTTATACTTGAACAAAACAAAGACATCCAATGGTTAGTCGGTTAATTTTACCATTGAGTTTGTGTTTTTTACCGGAACTTATTCGGATGCTATCTCCTTGCCCCCGTTCATCCCATTTTATGGGGTCAGTGGCATGTGTGTTACAAATGGAATACATTCATCATGCGCACCTAAAAGCACATGCTTGATTTGACTTTAAGTAAGGCTGCCGCGAAGAATGCGCCAGTTACTGTGGACTTATGTGGATCATCGCCATCTCCATGATCTTCGCGTTCGTCATAATTTGCAGGATTTCAGCGACTAGTGAGGATGGTTTACAGGTCGAGGTTGTACCAATCAAATAGTTACGCTGTCTCAGCTGCTCGCAATTTTGGCCATAGTATTAGCGTATTATACTTGGACCTCCTAGCAGCACTGAAATTTATCAACTGCTGTTGAGCTGCAGCTTCCTAATTAAAAAGTTATCATATGAAGAGCATGTTTGTCACTGCTGAAAAAGGGACCCGTCATGGGTACATTAAATGGCTTTCCTTGGGTGACTTAAAATCAACGACCATGGTATGTTGCCAAATGTTCGGCTGGAGCCCACACTGACCCGCTTACTGCGGCTCCGCAAAACAAACTGAGTTTTGCGTGGCAAGCTACCGTTAGACACACGTATCTTGGCCAACACGACTGAAATGACGCAGTAGGACTAGCTCAGCGAGAAGAACCGCCTTGTTCTAGAACTGGTGTCTGACAGCATCAATGCGCACTAGACTTTACTACCACACAAAAGCAATCCCCTTTATACGATAACGGTCAAACACCAAGTGTCTAGTAGGCAATCTATAAGGATCGGTTGGTATTCGCGTCCATTCAGCACTATCACCTAAACACTGGCAGTGTTATGCATGCATTGTAAAATGAACGAAAAGTCGCGGTGACGCTGAAACTGCTTCAGCATGGTTAAAACAGACCAGACGTTCGCGATACAAAGGATTACCTCCTATACATAAGCGTCGTAGGTCGATAAAACAACACATATTCAAACTTTAGGCCTTCGACGGTGAGCGGAGAATTGGTCTCAACTAATCCCGTGACGCCACCTTACAAGTAGAGAAGGCACAACACATTCCATTCAAAGACGCTTCAAATAACACACAGTCAAGAATCAGCTGTATAATAGGAGAGTCGTCCCCGAGCGAAGGGGTGTCGTCAGCGTAAGCTAAGTTGTTTGCGCAATCAACTAGAGGGGGCTCTAATCCAAAATTCTGCAGCTTTATATAACGAACAAGAGGACATCTTTGATCACAAAGTCAAAGAGAAAGTGTGGTATATGGACTTAATGTTATACACAATTGGTGACAGGGAAGAGTGCAGAATGCTTGATGTAGGCTCTCACTCTATTTGAAGTGTAGATTTATAGTTACATAAGTGTCGCGATGTACGTTTCGAGAACTCTGTACTTTAGCACCCATCGCCATAAAACTAGTCGGTACACTAAGTCGAATGCAGCCCGTATATCTGGGAAAGTGACAATTGTCAGTTCACGATACAGATTAATACTTTCGAGATACTGAGGTAGTGTGAATGTTTGATCCACACATCACCGACCGGGGCGAATTTCGGCATACTTATGCTGGCATCGTCTGACGCATTTGGACCAGCCTGCGGCGCATTATAACCTAAGTACCTCGGTATCGATCGATTGCAGACTAAAACCTCTAGAACTGGCACAGTAAGAAGGAGAACCTTTCATTGACGATTCAGGTAATTACTGAATCTGTCTAAGAGAACGATGCCATTGCTTTCTACCTGGATGTCAGCCGCTATGCAATTGCCTACCACCGTACATTAACAATCCAGTTGCAGGTAGACCAAAAAGTCAGCCTAATAGTGCTCCAAACGTCGGTTTGCAAGACCAACTTAAGCTTCTGAGGGTAGTTCTAGCGACATTAATCCTGTCATGCGACCTGGTGTACTAGATGTAGTTTGATGGCTGGTATCAGCTGAACCTATATCGACAAGTCTCATTATCATGTTTCTCTATACGTTAGTGATTTCCTATCCATCCTCCTCATAGATGGCTTCGCGTGCGCCAGGTTTCAGTTTTTCAATGGTACAAATGAGCGGAAACAGCGAACCAGAATTTCCAGCAAGAGCTGCGGTCTTCATATCAAAGACAGCAGCGGTCTAAATTTACAAGGGAGCGTGCAGTGCTATAACGATTCCAGTGGTGATAAGTTACGCCAAATATACTGGTCTACATTTAGCATTCCATGCTGCATGCTCCAAATCTTTTCATTGTGCGTGGGTGGAACACAGGCTTAAGTGTTTGCCAATGGCCGTTGTTATTTCAGCCGAGCCCGTAGATCAGTTAATCTCTTCATATTGAGTTCACATGCTTCCGTTTCAGCATCCCCCATGCAATATTCGGATGTTCACACAAAACAGCAGATGATTTGAATCAGGATAAGTCGTTCCAAATAAACTACAACCATATATGCTACCCGGTTATTAGAAACTGATTGCAATTTGACCTATTTGAAACCAAGGTTGTGCTGGCGATGTAGGATGCGGGATGACAGAACATCTACTTGAGAGCTTGGAGTTTGTATTTGCGATAAGTAAACCGTTGTAATCATCAGATCCAGTACCTAGCTCCATTATCCGACCAATTCTCCTTCAGAACGGGGTGGCCACGCCGGTGAGCTTCACCTGTTAATAGCCGGCCAATTAATACGAAGAAAACAACATCCGATTTGGCAGCAATCCGTAACAGCTATTAAAGTTAAAGATGTAAATTTTCTTTTATTGATTTACATTTTCAGTCGGTTTGAGTATAAGAGTGCGATAAATATCAACTCAGGATGGATTTTGCAATCTAGTTGCCCATAGCGGCTATAATTCGGAAACCAATATTAGAATAGGGTCTCGGTTTTGCTGGTTAATGCTACTCCAACGACAAGCAAGCCAGTTTTCAGCTGCTTCTGTGTCGTCAGGTTGCCCGTAAATCATCTATTAATACACACTTAATATTCGACGTGCAGATGCCCATAACATGTAAACGTTTGTTGTTATTCTTACCTCCAAACGGAAGTGTTACCCATTCACATCATTAAGGTGCATGAGGATAAATTTCCCCCTTTGTTGTCGTGATGTATGATGAACAACCGTGGGCCCACATGATTAAATTGCATTGGTGAGGACATTTCGCAATTGTTAATGCTCCGGCTGACTACAGCCTCAATAGCCTGACGCATAAATGCCGGTTACCATGCTCTCTAGGATTTTTCCTCTTTAGGAGACAGTATTCACACCGTGACCGGAGCTCAAACGCATGGGAACACGCTCGTTCGTCTAGTACGACAGTGCTTCACAGTCATACTCATCTGGGCTTCACAATCCATGCGGACCTAGTGTACGACCAGAGTGCCACTCTTACCGCGAGTGACCACTAATTGTCTACAAGCGTCTATGTGAGTTTTGCTCATTGTAAATGTCAGCAACCCACATTCCGTTCCGTCAGCCATCCTTTGTATGCACAGTTGAAAGGCTAAAACGCGCGCGCGCGTGTGTGTGACGGATTCAAAGAAACACTAACGAACCCTTTAGATTGCTCGCATATCCTCAAGCATTCTCAGCTTAAAAGCCAGAGGTAGTGGTGACGCCGCTAGCGTAAATGGGACGCGTTAACTCCTGGTGACCAAGTGCTTGCTGCTTACAATATTCTACATTCGTTCGTGCATTCCATTAAACAATTAGTTGCATTGATCAACAATTATCCCTGGAGCCCATGTACTCTACAATGCTTCCTCGCTTTGGAATGCAGTAAGAAATTCAGTGTTCAAGGCCTAACAACTTTCGCTGCAAGTGCCCGCACGTTGGCTCGTCCGTGTAAGCTGAATAAGCCAGGCAAGTAACTGACTAGTGATTAACATGCTGATGTTGATACTACAGGTTCCGTTCCACATATTACTCATGCGAATGAGTGTAGCTATTTTTCCCGCAGTTCACTCATCATACTGAACTTAGGTAAGGTTAGAAAAAGGCAGCTGTTCTCGTGATAAGCCGCGGAAGGACAAAGTTGCCTGATAAAATTTGTATTAGAAATGGCCAAACACTTACATCGGCTCGGAAATAGGTTAGTTCAACCGTGGTGTTACGAATTGTTTAAACGAACATTTCACTGAAAAATAAATCCACGCACAGAAACACTGGATTTGTAGTGTAGAATAACTGCAACCGAGATGCATGATGAGAGATTATTAGTAAATTGTAAGCGGCAAAATTACCATGAGAACCGCAGTCTGAACGGGAATTTCATACTTCTGGTAATTACCTTATCTGCGCCGATTGCCGAGGCACTTGATACCTATTATTTGTCTACCCTATGCGATTAACTATGCAATGCTCATTATTTTCATTGCCAAGTCTGCCATGCGTATGGAGAGTTGCTTGTTTATTTTTTTCATAGCCATGTCTAAATGATTCCATCCCAAAATTCGCTGTTTGATAGCATCGTGCCCATACTGTGTAACATTCCCATGTTAGATATTATGTAGTCACTTGGTGTTATCCACCGTGTTATTCCTTTCATTCCTTACTGGCTTGGTGACGAACTATACCCAACATTCAACGTCGTGTAAAGCGAACCAATGTCGTACGGTTGTTGAATGCATTTAAAGAGGCGAGCCAATTCCGCACACCACTTTGTACTGTGATCATGTTGAACGGTGACAATTAAGATGAGTTACATTCTTTCTGTGCTTTGAAATGAGGTATGTACGTATTGCACTTGAGTTATATTTTGTTTACTTGTACTGTAGTTAACGTCTAGGCTTCGTTTCTTGATTGGACCCGGGAGTTGCTTCGTGACACCCTATCCCCAAGCGAATCTATCGCATACATAAATAGCTAATCGGCACAGCAGGGCACACAGCCACATTTACCTACGGTTGAGTAATTAGATGCGGTGAAAGGTACCTGTTGCACATTTCATAAAACAACTTGCATACAAATTCGAAAGCCGAGTGTTGAACAGGGAGCAGCGCAATTTACTAGATGTGCTATTGATGTGATAGCATGAAAGGGGCCGTTAAAGAATTGTGATATTATCGACTACTAAAGCATTTAGCAGATGTCATCTACAATGCACATCAACCGTAAGTCATTCCTGTTTTATGGTGTCTAATACTTGTGCATCATTTCACCTGGTAACTGTATTGATGATATTTGCTTCCGTATTTCTATATCTGTTTCTACCTATTGTTGATGCCCAAACTACTGGCTAAATTTAAGGCTGCCGTTTAAGTTCACATGCAAACGTTAACTAACCACGGAAAGTCGTATTGGTTGCTTATTATTGTATGTGCGCTTTTCCAAAACTAGTAGAATATGGCTGTTATTCTTTCACTCTATCTAAACTCATGCATTTACGTTGTGTTTTTTTCATGTGGGTTACTGTATTTTTCTAATCAGTTTGTGGTAGTCCATAGACATGTTTGAAAGAATGGCCCCCGCAACACTGCAGTCCGGTCACTCCAACCAAGGACGTTGTAGTATGTCAATTGATATATCTACGACAGCGGGCGGTGCTACTTGTCTGCATGTTGAATGACTAAGTGTTAGCCATGTAGCAAAACATGAAGCGCCACATTTCCGCTTGATAAACTGATCGCATTTTCACATATGTGCCAACATTATCTACTGGCTCGATGTCAAACTGGGGCCCTCCGAAATTACAGGTGCCGCTAATAGATGTTGGCGTCTCTTTACATTCCAATTTGACAGATGGATCATATTGTTTCTTCTCCTGTGACACCGTGAATTTTTGCCGGTAGCAATCTAATGTCAAGGTAGCCAGGTCAAGTGCCTCAAGTCATTACCTTTGATTCACGGACACAGGTCACACTCTGCACACTGATGAAATGGTAGAGGTATGCTGGCGCAAATGACGGATGATCAAGGGGATCATAACATTTGCACACGACTGACTGCATGACGGTTCCACATACACGTGAATGCTCGCTTACCTCTCGGACAAGAGACAATCGGACTGGTTCTGGCGCACCTGCTGACACGAATAGCTTGCGGTTAGTATAAAAGAGGGCATTTACAGCACACACCACTGATAAGCCATCCCGCTTCCACTGTGTTTTTACTCCATTTTAGGTTACTTGTTAACTTTATCAACGTTATTAACCAGATACTGCCTATATATATAATAAATTCTCCATAGTTGCGTCTATTCTGCTAGCACAACGCTTGGACTAAATGATGCTTCATCCCTACTTGTATCCACACATGTTATGGTATTTTCACGCAGTTTATATCATTTTATGTCATCTCTTGCTTTGTAACTCTTGAAAGCAGTTCCAGGATTTCTTGCTAACAGCACACAATCAATTTTCGTATTGCTACTGAGTAGGCGACTTCCAATGCAAAATAATAGAACCCTGGGTCAGGGTAGTTCGTGCAGCAATATGGTGTACGGGTCACCTCCCCATTCACACTCCGTAGGGTGCCTAAGCAACATTTAAATACCACTGATGACTTACATGTTCACAGGTTCTGTAGCACTACACATTTCCCAGTCCCTATCCCCATCACGCCTCAACCAATTTTTTCACCCCAACCCCCGAACAAGCCAAATCCACCCATGTCTCCGCCATCGACATCAAGAGCCACACGTGGCCGCAGGTCAGCAAGCCAAATACTCAATGGTGGATGCTGTAATGTGCCCACACGGCACGATCGGGAGAATACTCATTTACCTACACAATGAACCGCATTATGCGCCAGGGAGCTTACGGGATATGACATTGATATGGCAGCGCTGCGGGAGAGCCGATTTGCTGCTCAAGCTAAATTGCGTGGGGATGGTGCTGGGTACACTTTCTATTGGATTGGCAATCCCGACGCAGCACCACGTGAACAAGCCGTCAGATTTGCAATTATTGACTGCTTCAATGGCCCCACAGCGAAATTTGAAGTTGAAGGATCCCTGAGGCTTAGGTGCAACGCGGTTAATAGGCGCGAGTAGAACGCGCTCCTAGTCCAAACGAAATTTCATACGCAGGAACCCAAACCCGAGAGAAGATAACAAGAAGACAAGAACTTTTTTAGGCACTTTTACCAAGCTGACTCAAGGAGATTACAGCGCAGTTCAGCGTTTCTTTTAAATCTCGATGGTGCCAACCGTTTGCGTAAGTAAACCCTGGAAGCAGCTGAATCAGCACTACACAGATTTGCTAACGCATAATGTTGAAAATTGAACTTTAGTAGATTCGGAGGCCGGACTGGAAAACGCATTATTACTTAGGTAAAAAGGCTGAATGTTTTATGATTGCGGAGGTTGGTCGGAAACCGGAATGTTTTCTGAGGTACAAAGGTGAATGTTTCACGAGTTGAGAGGCTGATCGAAACATGTGCACTTGTCTGAATCGCGTTTCACTGCCTTCAGTTGTTAAACCTTGTAATAATTTTGGGTATGTTGGATCCCCATACCTATAGCTTCATACAGCTGTGAGTGATTTTTTAACATTACTTGGAACTAACTATTTTGTACAATATCTCTCAATGGCTCTTGCTGTATTAGTAGATGGGCGCTCACATTGTTTACCATAGTAAATAAATGTATAATCCAACTATTTCCAACATTGTTTTCTGACACCGATGATGACAAATAAGATACAAATTCAGAATGAAGTTGCTTCATGGGTTTTCAACGAGCTACTGCAGTTCACTTTATCAAAGCCAGCGTAGATAGCCAGCATCGCTGAGACAATTGGAAACACCCCGGAATTTCTATTTGTAAGATGATTCATCCATAAAAGTTGGTTTTATGAAAAGCTGAAATTTTCGCTTCCACGCTAAGTATGTTTTGCATGTATTCAATGCCAGCAACCAGCAGTTCGTAACCTTTCTGAACTATTTAGCAATATAGCCAAGACAACAAACACAGGACTTCTACAAACCAATCTGCAAGGGGTGATAAAGCTTCCAGGATGAGATAGATTTCATCAAGTAACTCAAAACGCCTCCGTACAATTTTTCCTCTTCAAAGTCTTCGCAGGCCTATATAGTAAATCAAAGTCTTTTGTACATGATTTGTTCCTTGGCAGAACAGTCACACTTATAGATCGAATCTTGATGTAATTAATCATAGTTAGTAGCATTTAAGTTCTTGTTCAAAGTCTCGCTCATTCTCTTTAATGCCAGCGCATCTATTCAGGATGCCATGAGAAGAAACTCAGAATTAATTTTGGTCTTGATCGCGCTGTGAATCCAGCTGTATGTGTTGTCATTGCTGCTGCTCTAGCTTAACATAACCGAAGCATATCATTTTCACTGGAGATATCATAGGTAAATCTGATACGCTTTCTCAAAACTTGCTCTCTCACCTTTGGTTCAACAAGGCAAAGAATATATTATTGATAATACAATCAGAAATTTGAACCGGAACAAAAGTAATGAATTTGGCTCTAATTAAAATATCTCTGCTTATATCTAACCGTACTGATAACCACTTAGATGCAGTTACCTTCTCAATAATCTCTTCCATCAAATGCTCAGATAGTTCTTGAATATTACTTTCTACTCTGCTATCAGAACATGGAGCACTTTCCAATTTACTGTTAATTTTCTTGTGAAACATGATTAAACGATAGGTTTTACCGAAGGTGTTTATGTTGCTTTACCCCTGTAAATGATGGGTATTATGGTATCTGCAACATTTGTCATGCGCACAAATTGTTTTTCTGATCAATGCAGCTTCAGAAGTTCGTCTTTAATCCCGGCAAAATGGACAACGGTTGTCGATGTGCTATTTGTGATCACATTTTAAACATTACTAAATTAAAGATGGATCCATACATTATTTCGAGGACACCGCACTGCATATAACGTATCGACACTATTGATAAACATCAACTTCATTGTAATAAAAACCAGATGCAAATATTCTTAGTTATACAATTTGGTACGGTGGTCTTTTCGTTCGTTCTTTCGATGTATCTTTGTTCAGTGTTTGGCGGAAATATGGACACTAACAGTATTTCGATAGCACATGACGCATAGCTGCTTCTACAGGCGCTTCACGATTCTGAAATGTGATGCGACAATTTTATAATAGTAAATTTGTCAGTATTTTAAGAACTGCGCAAGTCACAACACTGAACTGGTAAAACTGAAAGCGATAAGTGTATAATAAAAAATATCACGAGACACGATCATTGAACAAACGGAGAACGGATAAACATCGTTTAGATCAGCTTGAATTCATCTGTGACAGATGAAAAAGCAACAAGCAGTTGAAATGCACTTAGCTTTATCAGTTGAGATTGTTCACTCGCGTACAGCTGAGAATAAAACTCGGCAAAACTAAGCAAAATATTATATAGATCCTTAAGGGATTCTTTCAAGAGAGGAGATCAAACGCCGATAAACCATAAACAATGGGGAGATAACAAGGAAATAGTGCCATCCGAATATGTTTGGCAAGAATGTTTAAAGGATTAAGAACCAAAGGCGGTGTGGTCTAGGTGGAGATTGAAAGGTATGAGTCTTGAATACGGTCATCGATAGCTATGTAAAGTAAAGATATACATAAATTACTAAATAATTAATTCCGGTTTGAAGTCTTCCACGCACCTCAATAATGTCGGAATTTCACCAATGTCGTTTTGTGGAAAATAATGGATCACAATTGTGTACTTTGCGTGGCTTGAAGTACCGGTAGTATTACGCGCACCGAGAGTGAAAGTAACGTGATGCTCAATATTAAACGGATAAGTCTGGGTAATTTGTTTATTGGCAGCGTTTACATATCTATCGTCTTAAACGAACCAAAGCCCGCAACCTATATACCAATGGAGCATCCACTCTCTTGATTTGGGGCGCAGACTGTACGTCAGGTAATCTACCTCACTTAATAGGTTTCTGCAAGTTTTTAATACAGAATTTGTTACTCGGGCTCCAATTTTCGAACGATATATAATACGCCGTCAGGCAGCAAAATTTTGGTGGTCAGCGTTGCAGTTGCTTCTGCATCATGTCTAGAGTTCTATAGAACATTCGCTGCCGAAGATTGATCCCAGACCGTTGCTTGCATAAACGGACTGCATAAAACTTGGTGACAGCTGAAGGAATTTCATGTAGTTATCCCGTGGAACGTTTGTTACATAAATTTACAGAACTCGTCAGGCCACACGAAATTTTGATAAACCCTTTGATGGTCGTTCCATTAACCAGGGTGGAGTTTCACACATCGACGCGGTAGTTAACTCAAGCTGGATTAGTATACAAATTTGATAGTCTCAAAACCACGACAACTGGCGGGTTACCGATGGGATGACCGTAGCAGCTTGCAAAGTGTGAACCGGTGGGTTAGTTTTGATAAGCTATGAAACAAGCAAACCGTCAGAAGATAGTGAGCCAGGACTGAGTAGAAGCGCGAAGAAAAGCATGCGGTGACAGACAAACAGCAAACCATGTCAGCTTCCAAACAGCATTTGCATGCTCCTAAACCGCAGATGTATGTGCACTAGTAATGGACCCAGAAACAGCGCGCACCGCACAACTTCCATGAAAGAGTTCAAACATAAGTGGAACAGCTGGCCATCCGATCTGACTCTGATGGTTTTTGCAGAGATCAGTGACTCGGTTCACACTGTTTTCTGACAACATGAACGGTTTTGGTGAATTAAGTTGCGCATCCTGTGGTCCAATCATGGTCCAACAGTTACTGGTGCAACCAGCTGATTCCCAGGATTAGTGAATCATATTATTTAACATAAAGCATTTGGAGAAAATTTATACGTGGGTAACTATGAGAGAGGCAGCGAACTTCACAAGCACTGGTCAAATTTACCCACTAATTCAATGGTCAAGATGTGTGTTTAGATTAATTGCTAACTGGAGCAACCCAGTTAGTTTAGACATGTACTTGAGAAAATAAGGTTGTATTTTAGATTGCTAAATGTGATGTAATAGCTCGCCTTGAACGTTTGCTACAAGTTTGTTAATTTGAGGCTAGTGGCGTTACCTTCAGTATCTCCACGATGCCTGTGATCGAATGTACGTAAGAGTACTAAAGGTTTCTGAAAATTTCAAGCCGTCTGTAGCCATACTCACGATTAATTAGATCCAAAGAGAAAGAACATTTATTCTATGGTTGCCAATAGCAAAAGCTGCCGGTGGGTAATGCGCTATCCGCTGACTATTTGCCTGAAGTATATTAGGATTCCGGGTTTACTTAGGTCCCCTGATTTATAGATAAAACACGAGAGTTTTAGTTGCTTTCTTCTTGACAGAACGAACTGGAGTAGACTGCATATTGCATGTGAATACGAAGCTAACCTCCTAAGGAGGCCGAAAAGCTGACTAGCAAGCGTTGGTTATCATTTTCTGTCAGTATTCCAGTAAACATGCTTCAAAGCGTGAACTAAGTTAAGCTTAACTTTACTATGCTTTTGAAGTGGTGTAAAAGCGGACTGCCCTGGAAAACTTGTTTAATTCGAGGAAAGTTTGGTATGCCCTTCTGCTCCGTTCCTGTTATTTTTCTGCTCGATTTTTGTGCTCGATTTCACTCAGTCTACTCAGCACTGCAATTGCCACCTTATCGTAGCGTTGCATCCAGCGGCTTTCCGTCCCTCTTCTAATGCGCGCTTGTAAGAGTATAGACTCTACCTAGCTTTCCGTGTCGATGTGTTGAGGGAGAGTGTTTGACTAAACAAGTTTATCGGTCCACCGTCTTATAACATAGGACTCTTGCCATTTCGATTTCGATTTCCTGAACAACTACGATGCGCTGACACCAACATCCTTGTCTCTCGATTCGCTTCGATTGGCTCAAGGTAGGTATTAATCCAGGGATTGGTTTATCAGCGAACTTCGTTTCCACTATCATTAGTTGTCTAGACTGCCCTCCAGTAATTAAAGCGGAGACCGGGGCGGAAAACCAGAAACACGTTAATGCGGAACAAATGGTCGTATTTTATTTAACTTGAACGCAGTTTCACTGGTTAGCTCTTACCTACCATCAGACGGGATAAACTAGTTTCCGGTATTGTTCAAAACAATTCAAGACTAGGACAAAATTGCATTTTTTCACAATACAACACACTAATACCTAGCTGCGAATGTAGGCAGATTGCACCTGCACTGCTGTTTGGCTTTCCAGTCCACTTGCCTCGGTTCGTTTCGCCTAATCTACCATGTGGCGTCCCCTAAACTGTCGATCTTTAAGTTCGTTTTGGTTATCCAATCGTTCATCACTGTGTCTAGTTGCGCTTTGAGCAGCTGCTCGCGTAACCTAACTCTGAGTTGGTACTCGATTTAGCTGAATGTGACTCAGCGCCTTGCTTTGCATTTGGGAGCAGCAGGTGGTAGACAACGGTTGTATGGTGGTGTATAAAACTTGATAAACAATAAATGCTGTGTACGTGACAGTATTCAGTTTCTGTATATGATCACGTACAGACCGTAACGGCAGACATACGTTGTTCATTCCACTGGAGGGTAAAATGTGTAGGTTGACATTATGATGTATTACAGGGTTCCGAGACGGAGAAAAATTCTACCCAGGGACTATCGGATCTCAATAATTGTAAGTGTCCTACTGTTTATGTGAATTGGTCAACAGCCACACGTATACTATTAACTGGGTAACATAGTATATTATGAAATGGTAGGCAGCGGCTAGCACACAAAACAGTGTATACCTTCTTTGCCAACAGTTTACCGTCTATGTCTGGAGCCTTGTTTACCTGATTACAGGGTACATGATGTCAATTCCAGCTTAACTGGAGACAGTATCAAGTCATGGAGTTGTCAGGTGCAAAACTTCGGGCGAAGCGAGTTGGATAACAGCGCAGTTATGCTGATGCGAAAAGGACTTACAGACCGCCCTACTTGCGGACAAACCTAGCCGGTGTGACATGCCGTACCTATGTGCATGACACTTGAGTTTATGGATTGTTGCCTTCGAAACTGACGCATCGAGCAAACCAAAATATTTTGGTGCTGTGTTTCATGGTTTGTCCCGATGGACGGCAGACACATGGACATTAGCAGTAAAATACAAACAGCACTCATTTCAACAGGCTTGGTGGACGGCAGATAATTGAATTTATTGGAGGTGCGAAAGGCAGAAAAACCCCCACACATCCAGAAATGCGCTAGATGGGCGTTTCTTCCTAGTGGGACCCGTCAGGTTAGAACACATGCCGAAACTTGCCGGATTCGATCCCACAACTTTGCTCTTGCGAGCCAGCGACCAATACCACAGAGTCATGAGTGAAAGCAGAGGTAGGCAACACCTCAGCTATTATGCCGCAATACGAAAGAAAAGAAAAGCGAAACGGATGCACGCCGGCTGAATACCGGTAACGGATGGACATCGTTCCGGAGCATTGACAACCGGCCATTGTGCGACAAATAAATTCTATTTTTCCTAATAATTGAGATCGTGTTTAAAAAGGAGGCTTTGCAGGAGGGGAGGGGCAAAGTAATTCAAAACACATGCTCCAAAGTGGTCGGCTCCTAGCCATGTCAAAAGTGTATCCAAATAAATATGTTCGTCGTCCTTCGGACCCCAACCAGGGAGCCGATATGCTCCATGCGAGACCAACTTCGAAGTAAGGGCCTTCAGTCCACTTGACCAATTCAGCGCTTGGTCATCTCTCCTCTTCTTCTATACCCACGCGCGGCGCGTAAAAGTAGCACGTCGTAAGAACTGGTGGACTGACATGCGTAACACGTGACCGAGTCATAGGAGGCTGGTGCGTGGGATAACTATGCTGCGACGTTCACTTTTAATTCCTGCGCCATAAACAAGGCATCGAACACGCTTATTGCTCATACGCTGTTCCCACCAGATATCAGCCAAATTGCGAAGGCACCAGCGGTCGAATATGACTAGCCACCATATGTCTGCTGATCTAATGGTCCAGGTTTTACATTATTCAGGCCGTCAATGAGCTTGTATTCTGCCGTTGGATTGAAATCCAAAGGAATATGCCACTGCTCCTAGCGAGCAAGTTACATTAAGAATAGCTATTTCCATCCCCTACTGATGCGAGGGAGCCGAAAAATCGGTCGCGATAGCACAGGATGAAATCCAAATGAACTTTGGTAAAAGAAACCTTTGTAACCGGCACATCCATGTGGATGTCGTAAAGAAGAACAGCAACTCCGGATGACTCACGGAACACAGGACGCTCATCGTGAAATGCATTGACACTACTGTCACTGCCTAAATAATAGTCAAAACCAATATACATATATATATATATATATATATATATATATATCAGCAAACGTCCGTCCGTTGCAGAGCTGACATAAACTCCGTGTTTGCCAAGTCATTCAATTATGATTACCGCCATCTCTCTGTCAATAATTTTTCGCACATGGTGAAAGAACTGTAGTTGGCATGTGACGTATGAGCAGCTCAGAATAAAGGTATGCTGTGATTGGTTTATTAGTTCAGTGGTTTCGTAAAGTGATAGGTTTGCACCTGAGCATTTTTGCAGGATTTCTTGGACAGCTGAGTTATTGTCAATAGGGAAGGAGTCGTTTTAGTGACAGATTGAAGATGTTTACAAACTGGATAGAAATATTTTCACCACCGATTCTCGTTGACGACTTCGAGACTTTGCTTCAGCCGTTCTATCTTTATTATGGTTTAATGTATACATGGTAACGTTGCGAACGTGTCGGCCTTGTGACAAAAAGCTTTAGGTTGTTCTGTTTGCTTTCGCTCTTGTTCAGTTGCTTACCTCTTACACATTGCTTACAGGTGCCACTCCTTACCGCAGGTTCTAGCACATCGGGACACATAGCGACTTTGTTCACAGATTCACCAGCTGCCATAGTCGGGTTGCTAGTTTAGAATGATGGCTCTCAATTTGTGCAGATCAGTTCCTTAAATGCACTACAGTCAATTCGGTGAATGCTAATATTGGGTTGCAACATTATAGGGTGTGCTAGCAACTGCGTTAACAGCATCCCTCAGCCGCTAGGTTTCATCTTGTGTTGTTTGGAAAGGACCGTAGATACAACCAACTACAAGATGCCAACAAATTGTGACAAGGTTCACATTCGAAAGTGTGCAAATCTATAAAATGTTCCGCGCATATCGATATATATGCTTACAACGGACTTTTCGTCATTAGCAGCCACGGTTGTGTGTTCAAGTACATTCAATTGAAAAGTACCCCCTGAGCAGGCCTGTAGAAAACCATGTTACTCTTCCTCGATTCCATATTCCGAGAATAGGAAACCCATCATCTCCTTTTGACCACTCGTTGTCGTTCCAGACAGTCGTGGTTCGACTTAGCAACAACCAAACAGTATGTTGATCTGTTGCGAAGGTCAGTTAACGGTTTACAATCATCCACCTTCCCCCGGGTACTGAAAGCGTTTGCAAGCTCATCGAGAACAGCTAATGTTGTAGTCGCTTAGAATGTCAGCGATCTTACTTCTTCCTCCAGTTTAGCGAGCTCTGAAACGCCTTTCCAAATTCAGTCCTATAGCATCCATCATTAATGCGCCATGTTTAACTATGATTGATCGGCCGCCTTCCGTTGCCTGGTGGACGACATTTAGGAGGTGCGAGTGATCATGTTTTCCTGCGTTTCTATTGTACTTGGTCTAGTCGTCACCAGTCCGCAACGTCAGGTGGAATATGCCAAACTGATGCTGTATTTTTGGCGAAAACAAGGTCACACTGCTCCTTAAAATGCGAAGCCAAGGGAAACCAAGCATCTCAAGAGCAAACACCATCTGTCTACGAGCTCGTCTTAAAATCTCTCGACGTGTTCTCCATGGGTATGGGTCCTTTAGACGGGTACCTAAGTTCGGGGGCAAACACCACACCATGATGTCTTACCAAAACCTGAAGTATCCCAGCGACCGTCGCTGCTCCATCCCGCCATTCATTCATAACACTCATCTGAGAAGTTATTAGCTTGACATTGGCAACGCAGTATAGCTGACAATAATGCTGCTTTTACATCCTCCTCCTGTGGCTGTACTATATGTGGAATCGCATTACTAATACGAAATCCCGGTCTTCGCTGCACTAGCGAAAATACTTCAGTCTCCGTGTTTATGTCCTTCGTGGGAATGCTCTCACCATCATTCCGTTGCATGACTCTACTCCCTTTTATCACTTTCATAAGATATCACTAAAGCATCTCAACAGTATTTGGCCGCCACAGGTCTCTTGGCAGTTACGACAGTGAAGGACGTTGAACGTGTAACCTAGTACCGCGACCGTTAACACCGGCATTTCGAACTTCCTACGGCAAGGACGGTAGCCTTTTGATGTTTGTCTACATGTGACCAACGCTGCTTTCTCGTTCACTCAGATAACGCCGTGCGCCGTAGCTTTCATGAGGTGTAACTTGTTATTGCTTCCAGAGACACAGCGGAACTACAACGATGGCTGTGGCTAGCTTATTAACCTGCTAAGACCAATCAGTGCGGCGAATGCTTTGGTCGGTGACTTCCTGTAGGTTGTTCTTTCTGCCAATGTATGATTACAACACCCGTCGGACGATACTGGCATCCTGGTCTAACGTTCCAAAATCAGTGTGGCAACTCCTGTCGGTCTTGGTTTTTTGTCCATGCAAAGTCATCAACCCCGTACTGAGGATGCAGGCCCGCTGACCTGGTATTCTGCCATCACTGCAGCCCGTCATACTCCTGTTATCTGGTGAGCAAACTTTTGACAGACCAACACATACCATTGGACAGTTAGAATTTTCATGGGCTCTTGTGTCACCCCAAGACATGAGGCTTGGACATCGAGCATCGGAGTAAAAAGGGACCGTTCCTATGGGACATTCCATACGTTGATTAGTGAAGTTTAATCAGCGCGTTGCAGGTTGCCAAGTGCTTAGACAGTGGGCACTTAGAGTAATTGTGCTTAGAACACAGGACAGACTAAATTTGGGGGCAGATATATTGCATCCATGTTTAAAATTCCAACATGCGTTGTCTTAAAAATATCATCCATCACTGTTAATGTAATTTTTCGGAAACTACTCTAAAACACTAGACAAATTAGCGACGCTAATTGTCTCAGCTAAAGCTTGCTAATGATTGCATGGCTAACTGCTCTATGAAGCAACGAAATTCACTTTTCTAATACAGAAATTCCAATGTCCAATGGCTGTCTAGCCGAACAACCTTCTCGTGGTGCTAGCTTGCTGGTTCTTGTTTAACCCGTTGCAGCAAATATTTCGGTGGCAGTGTTCAATGACTTGGTGGGTTTTCTCCTGGCAATCGTTCGCCCTATAAAAATCCACATATATCTGTTTCACAACACTGTGGCTTGGCGGACATGACTCCACAAAAACTAAATTCACTGCCCAGTGGATATCCGGATAATGCTATCCTACCCACGGATACCATTCTTTTATTCTCACATTCCTGAAGATAACAAACAGTCAAAAAACTGCAAGACACTTATAAGCACACGCTACACAGCTACATACATAAGAATAACATATGTAGTTACACCCATACACATACATTAACTTATACATAAAACATATATTTTATACATTTTTAACCACACTTCGTTGTTTTAGCATGATCATGCTTGCAAAGGTGTGTCTCGCGTTGTCGAAAATAAACGGTTCATTTATTTATTTATGGAATAATTTCCACTAACCATAGAAATATATTTCGATGTTATTTGGCACGTCAGCTTAAATCATTGTTTTACGCAAATGATTATTTTCATTAATGTCAAGGATACGTCGTACAAATCATAAGTAAAGACACTGAATCACGAGATACACAGTAGGTATGTATTTGACAAATATGTTAAATTATCACTGCTACAAATCGCTCCTAACTACTGAACGCAGCTTGGTACTGGGAAATGATTACGTCGACGAGATCCAAGGCTCTTAAATTGCAGCAACCAAAAATGTCACCGATCTTAGAAGGCCTGTACCAGCCACTCTAGCGCTGCTCCATGACTTAGAAGTCTTGCTTAAAGCGCTCACCATGTCCATGACTGCCGAATTCCAAGTTCAAGGTGTCTACAAAGAAGGTGAATCTTTAATGACATTTAATTGTAAACAGCCTGATAATCTGCAAGGAGTTTTATAACTTCATGATAGTTCTCTGCCTTTGGTCTAACCAAAAATCCTGCACACACTTCCCTGAATGATCTCTATGCTTCTAACTCAAATAAAGTCAACGGGTATTCGTAAGCCCTGTTCGCCATTATCCGGCAAAATCAGACCAGGTAAGTATCCCATCTTTGAGTTTCGCATCACTGCTCTTCGGAAACATTTGTTTTAGGCACTAGAACGCCAAATCGTCTCGCTTTAAAGCATTCACTTAGCTTTCAACCAAACCAAGCTTTATATTCAGGGGTAGTCTATATATATGATCAGGTTGTACAAGAGGTGCACGCTTTATACACATTTCCCTTCAGCAAAATCCCGGTCTCTTTGGTCACTTTTTAGTTGTATAGTGCTGTTTAGTTACTTTACTATCCCGTAACGTTTAAGAAAAGCAATATTGTTTGAAGCCTATCTGTATGCCCATTAGAAGCCCAATAGCCTTGAACTCGGCACAGATGTTACAACGGTGCTTATGCTAGTTCAGTGCAGCGAGTATATGTTACATACTTTCTTAAGTCTGCTTCCTACTATCGGCATATAACAGCGGACCAGTTGGTTATACATTTCCATTGTGAATCTATATGGACTTAAGACAACTCGTAGACGAGTCACTGGACAAACAACATTCATCACTGATATAACTCACGCTAAGATCCTTTATCAGTCATTCTAGGTCGGAACAGTAAGGAAAGGTTTCTCTCTTGTCATAGAAACCGAACAGTCTAAAACTTCGCTTTCTGTATAACGTAACCTTAGTGTCTGCGGTAAGTAATTTCGACTGCTGCAGTCGAGATGCCCTTATCTCGGCCATGTCCTTAGGCAAGCCCACATAGCGTACCAAGTCATTCAGATCAGATTGTTCAGTAGGATGTGGCTTGACAGCATTGGCTTTTCAGTTTTCAAATGTCAGAATCAGGACAAGTTGACGATGCGGAATCACTGCTCATCCTCGGTAATTGTTCACTAGTGGGACTGAAATGGGTAAGATGAAATCATGAGGAACACGTCAAATAGCTTTACATCGTAGGAATCAGAAAGAGGATCTTGCCCTTGCCTTTTAGCCACTGAGTCAGACAAATGAACTGCGGCGCCCACTTTGCAGCCTTATCTCCCAGTTTCATCCCGAAATGTGCGTCGTAGGCAGACTTCAATTGTGAAGAAATAGGACTGCATTGCAACTTTGTAATAAGCTGTCCACAAGCATAACAAAATGGATTTCGGTCACTGACACACCAGCGTCTTTTATCCATGATCAGGATAGCAATTAGGGAAACAAAGCTCTCAATCGACTTTTAATATCTGGCGAATACCATATGCAAGAGGACTTCTTTTCCACCATTGCAGTGAGCCAATGGACCAATCACAGATAAGTATTAGATGCATGGAAAGCACCCTCTGGCTGAAATTAAAAACTGAAATTAAAAAATCACACGTGATGGAAACATTTAGTTTGTATATTCGTAATCAGCTTACTCGGTGCTAATAGGAACATCCGAGCTCCTTACTGTTATATAAATGAGGTTGCGCAATGTTATCAGTCGCTGTGGTGTTTGCGGCGCTGGGTACTTAGCTTGCAACTGTTTCGCCATCAGCCGAGGTGACGTCAACAGATCGTGTGAGGGCGGGGTTTCGTAGTAGAAGCAGGTGTAAAGTAAACCCAGATTCCGCTACAAAACTGCATAAATCTGTGCACTGCTTATGTGAACTCAACTGACGTGAAAGAAATTCCATGCTAATCGCACAGGTCGGTCGACATTGCAACAACTGCAACCCAAACCTCAGCTACCAGTATTTCGTTTGACTGTTACACTTGGTTAAATTCCCCAAGTGGCTAACATTTCTCTGCTGATGGCTATAATAATGACTCTGGGGAGGCGCAGAATGTTAGTTGGCAACCGCGTTGCAAATATGATGCCATTTTTTCGATGTCATATGTTTGCACAGCAAAGATCCTGCTACCAATGTTTTCGTATTTCAACGAAACATTAGTGCTTACTTGATATAAAATGCTTATGCAATTACTGATTTAGTTTCAACATGGAAAACATAGAAAGTAATATGGAACTTGTGAATACAGAAGTGGGAATTAAGTTGACAGTAGAAAAATTTTACTTTCTCATTGACGAGTGAGTAAACCATTCTCGAGCGAAGCACCTTGTAAAATCAATAACTGGATAGATGGCAAATACTTCTGTTTGCTTGTGGATCGTGCGTGGACGAAATTCTGTAAAGGCCGTTATTTTGTTGATAATCTTTGTAGATTATTTTAACCTGCGTATGATTTGGAACTAGTATGTTTCTGGATCAGACAAATCTTTCCTTATCACTTGTATATATATGTATAAGGGATAATTTGTGTAGGCTATCAATCGCAAGGTTTTTAATCAAGGCTGGTAACAAAGGTCTTTAATGGTATTTTCGTTTGTTTTACCTAGTTGGAACGCAGTCACTTTCCAAGGTTGGCTTGAAGGCAGAAACAACATACGTTTGGTATTTTGGATATTGTTGATGCTAGTATCTAAATCTTTTACATGATGTTTCGTAAAATAATACCATGGATTACATGTAGTTAATGGTTACGGGAAATTTACTTTGTTTAAACCTCATGCTGGATTGACTGAATGGGGTGGAAACATCCCAATTGTTATAAACAGTAAATTTGTTGATTTAGACGATGTTTCAAATTCATTCTGAGTTATTCGGCTGGCAACAGCTTTTGTACTTCTCCCGTTCGCTAAATCTTGATACAAAACCCTTAGCTAAAATTTCATATTCTATATTTTGATATATCAGAGTAATGGGAAAGAAAATACTTATTGACAGATGCATTACAGAAATCCCGTGGGATTGATTTCTACATTGCAACAATGGAGAAGAAACTTCAAAAATGCTATGAAAAATAAAGATAAGCCGCATTAAGCCGGAATATAAAGCTTAAGTATTATGCGAATTTTTCTTTAGATCTACAATTAGTTAACCAATTGCTTCGTATCTAAAAATATGTGCAACATTTTCCTCGAGGTAAATAACAAATGGGATTTTCGCAAACTAAATTGGAACCAATACCAGTAGCTCGTCATAATTAACAGTTTTTAAGAACCGATTATTTTTCTCGAACCGCCGGATCATTAACTTTCAACAATTAATGCATATTTTGTCACAAAGCAGAGCCTTTGCTCAAACTGTATTTACCAGTTTCACATTTTAATATTTCAGCAGCGCCACTTGCTTTATGATCCTTATTCATTTTATCAATCGCACTATCATGAGTGCACTTTTAATCATA
The DNA here is from genome assembly GCA_944474145.2 of Dicrocoelium dendriticum. NCBI lineage: Eukaryota > Metazoa > Platyhelminthes > Trematoda > Plagiorchiida > Dicrocoeliidae > Dicrocoelium > Dicrocoelium dendriticum. The sequence goes on along the minus strand of OX104066.1, from coordinate 27,741,395 downwards.
TGAATCGGATGGCAGTAACGAGTTAGAGAACAGAATTAATTACTTTGCACCGAAACAGGAAAATGGCATTCGTTAATATATCAACGTATACGCAACCTAATTAACACTTCTAGATGCAAACATGCCATGAAACGTTGAACTGCTGCTGGCTATCTCCTTGATCAATAACAGGTTTTTATAACTGTCGTTTTGCGGAGCTAGTTAATCTTGAAACAATTAATTGGATACTATTTTAGTAGTCAGGCTACTCTAGCTCTAGACATTCAGCATAATCTACCCTCATTCCATTAATTTAAGTCACCTGTCGGAAGTTGATATGTTTGACATAGTTCCTATGCTACGAACAGAATCGAATATATGCGTCTTGCAAACAGTTGTCTTGGGCAAAAATCAAAGAGCTAGCGACTAGCAACAAGCAAAATTTATTTATTAGTATTAGTTATTTTAACTTATTATAGTTTAACCATTAACAATGTCAAATAAAATACTGCTGTCACTTAAAAATTTAGAACGCACCCCACCGTTTATGGCCGCAAGTGTAATTGTCCGTTGCAAATACCTAAATAAATTATATTTGTATACGACATTCCTGAATAGTTTGCAAGTTCCATTTATTTAGTAGTTATGGATGAGACACCAGTTCAATTAAGTCCGCTCCGTAACTGCAAAGCTCTTACAAACTACTGGTATTCTGTAGTTCATTTTCGTATGCCTGCATGTCAAATGTTGCGATCACTTGACGGATGCTCAAAGATAGCAGCTATGATTATTATAAGAACGGTCATTCGCAGATAAAATTTAGAGAGCACGCATATAGTAAATAAGTTTCCCCATTAAAAAATAAATTTACTTTTTTTACCTGATATATCTGAATAAGGTAATAGCTATATTATTTGTTTACCTAATATTTCATGTCTGTCAGGTCGGAAACTTCTGGTCCTGCTTGCTTGCTCTCTCAACAGATAATTAGCAAGTCGAAGACTGCAATTATCATCTACTATGAAATAACAAGTTCATAAAATTCTAGAACAATTTTCTGCGCTTTTTGCACTCATCAAATGCTAGTTAGTGGTACTTATGTATGGATTTACTATTGAAACAAGCATTCAATTTTACTAATTATTCATCTTTTGGAAGCATTCATGACATTCACACCTAGGACTTTATCCGTTTTCATTACAACCAGTTGAAATCACTTGTTAGGTTTAAAAGCATAACTGCTTTCCTTTTTTATACATTCTCGTTAGGCACAGATCGAATGGATCAGTTAAAATCTGCCCACCGACAAACAGATATGATATGGCCGGTATCTGCACTGTAACCGTTTTAGGCTAGTTCCTTACAAACGCACGCTCGTGAAGACTATTAAGTCGTGTCAGGAGAAAATGTTAGACGGATTAAGTGGCTGAGGAATTAGAGCTGATGATTAATTCTTTATTTTAAATGGCTCTCATCACGGATTCATGGAGAGTACTGACAAATCAACGAAATGTTAGAGCCAGTGCCAACTGCACTTAAGAAGACATAATGAGAGCTGTATTTTACAGTTAACATTGCTAAATTGTGGACAATCAGGCGGCTGGTCTCTGCCACACAGAGCAGTAGTCGTGCTGTGAATTTGCTATCAACGACCGAATTCCAAAACTGCAGCTAACTACATTAATCTAAACTCTGCCTATCAAGGCTCTTTCAATTTTATGCCGATTCGGGTAATTTTGAAGCCAGTTACATAGACATAACTGAGAAGATCTTGAGTTCCCAAGTGACTGAGTAATTATAGTAATGAGTTCAATGCAAGATATCAGGACAATCATCCCTAAGTCAGACTACACACGCAAACAAGCCGCCGGAATTATCTATCGCCAGGCACATAATAACCTCAGTCCATCTGATCGAGGTGGGCACGGCATTCAAAACACTGCTACCTCGAAAATGTTTGCGACTCCTTCGATTTGATGAAGCTCTCGCAACAAATCGGTGGAAACCAGCGGTTTATATCCAAAAGCAAATCGGTAATTCTCAGAGTACTCTACTTGTGGCATGATATCCGTCGCTTTTCCTATTTTATGTATACATGTTTTTGCACCATTTAATCGTTGTATGCGATAACAAATTAGTGTTTTTGGCATTTACGAATGGTACAAAATGCATGTCATTGCTCATTTTCCTCTTTATGATGCAGTACTTAAATGTGCAATTTTGATATACTCACGAGTTTCAGCATTGGAATCTATGTACGAAAGAAACCTATTAACGCATTATGTTGCTCTACGGAATTCGTATACGAACCCTACAACTGCCAAATCACGTCCGTTTTCTTTACTGACGTTTAGGTTTTTTACAATGCTTTATTTTACGCTTGAATAACCGTCGGTTATACTTAAAACATTCAAATGTATTTACTTCATTCATTATCTTACGTTTTTCAACGCATTTTTGAGATTATCGCTCTAACGAATATTTCGTTGCATGCGAAATATCCGGTTGATATCGGAGTACAATTTGGATAGAAACACTTTAGTAAGTATTCCAAACCATTTAGAATAATAATCATATAGAAAGTATGTTCAAAATCATAAAGCCGCCTTCACAAAATGTTGTGACACTTATGAGAATTGCTTTTATAATAACAGTAATTATTATTATTATTACTATCAGATTAATACCAATTTGTCAATTTCCGCAATCTTGTTACGAGGAATTTGGCAAACGTTGCGTAATAAATGGTTATAATATATAGGTGTTAAGGCATTCCAAATCAATCCACCGCTGTTGAAGAAATCAATGACAACGGCATTTTACTGCGGCACAAATATCTGCACCTATGTAACGAGGTGTAGCACTTGAAATTCAAATTGATGTGAAAAATCTTTCACTCATCGGCCTGGAAGGTTAAAAAACATGTGCATTGCGAACCCACTTGATTCGGTGCAAGCCTGCATTAAATCCGTGTGCTTTAGATGCACTTGCGGCATTGTCAAACCTGGATGGGATGTATGCAACTTCAGGGTCACGTCAAGAATTTGGCCAAAATTCCATCAGTTTGGGCCTTCATACTTAAGGTATCCTCAGGAATACTAAGACAATGCTTCATGATGCTCTCTTTGACGCGGAAATTCTTAGTACTTGTTAAATAGCCGCTGCTCACTCTTCTACCTATTGCTTGATTCAGTGTAAACATTTCCACTCTTTTGACCAATATTCTGTTGACGATATTGACCCATTTGTTCAGTCTACTAACTTTAGTTTGTCGTGTACAGTTATTAATGTTCGGAATATTCACTAATGTAATGGCTCAGGCTCTAGCCTCTTCGGTAGTACCTACCGTCGTGTCTTACGGCTACGTTTCCCTTTTAGTGGACTTCAATTTACAACTTCATAAAGCGAGGGCTACTATTGGAGAGCCATGTAAGCCAGAAAGGTGTTAGCTAATAAATGGTTCGGGGTAGTTTAATAATGTTACTCCTGCATTGCAGTTCAGAAAGTGGAACAGATAAACAGATATTTGTTGTTATTACATAAAACCTACGGTTGATGGGGCAAATATATGCATTCCTTTGGACCTCGGGGATCAGACAACCCTAAACTAACGATTTAACACTGATTCACAAATAAGGCAGTGCAAATTTGTGCTTGCTACTCAATTACGGTAACTTGTCGGTCCTCATCAGCGCAATTGGTGACCAACACTAAATTATGGGCCCCATGCTGTGGCATGCAAAGGCTTGTCATCAAACGAATCTGGTCAGTAGAAAATAGATCAGAATTCAGACTACACAAAAGGACATAGCGAAGTTGGTCCTCAGAAATAATGATACTGGGAAACTTATGGCATTGTGGGCATAAAATTCGAGCACCAACACAACTTCCCGAGGGAAATTAGCCAATGTGCGCAACAAAAGTATCAGGCCATATGAAATTATTCAATAGAATTACATTAGCTCACAAAATAGATAATTAAGATGTGTGTTGGTCTCAATCATATTCACTTTTCAATGGTTCGGATAACATCACCAATGGAAGTATGATACTACTGCTCTACACGCAGCATGTTAGCTAGCGAAAGCGTCATATGATAACACAAAGGGTGTTAGACAAATTAGACCCCGCAGCTTTCAATGTCTACCTGAGAAGCCATATATGTTGTGCTAACATAGGGAAGTTATAAGTTCGTTTTTCTTGTGTGAATACAAAGATCCTGGCTCAGAGGTCTTGATGAGGAGGTAGAATGACGGATGCTCAAGTTGTGCTACCAAGCTCGTCGTTTATCCTAAGTGCTTTTCCTGAAGCACTGTAGCGATATGTAGTACGAGACCATGAGCGATCCAGACTCACAATTCTCCTATTATCCTTGATTCCGCCAGCATTTAAAAGACAGAAATACTTGAATTACAGCCTTATTGTGCAGCCCCAAAAGCTCTGCATGTGAAACGGATTTTCGCCTTGCAACTACTCCAGGATGAATTGCAAAGGGCAGATACACTCATATGTCGAGCAGGGGTGATTTTATCTTTGGTTTTTAGAGACCTAAGAAATAACCAACAAACAGAAACAATCGACTAGAGTTGGGTACAAGTTTACCGCTTTACATTCACCTCATTCAGCCCACTCGGTTAAACACAAGTAACATTCCAATTTTACTAGATCCTGTGCTTTTTAAAATGAGCATATGCTTTATGTGTCAGTCGTAGACTGTCGCTTGAGTCGCACTGATCATGGAATAATTAGCTTCAACTTCGACTGCTATGTATTTTAGGAGCATGAGCAAAATGAGGCGGTTGGATCGGTCATTTACTACGATCGATTAGCCTAACTCATTGACGCCATTACCTTTCTTCCGGAAGAACCCCCGGTAGTCGCCTTACTCGAATCAGTCAGAAAGTGTACTAGACCGATTGCAGATTATTCAGAGACAGTGGTCTCAAAGAACCTAAAGCAGCTTATTTATTAAGTAACAGAAGTCAATAGTAGCATAAGTGCATAACGCAGCACGGCAAGATTTTACCTATTCTAAAAAGCAAGCAAACTTGGTAAAATACTCAACCCAACGGAACAACTGCACTACAATGCTTGGCTGAAATAAAGATAGATAAAAGTAAAATGCGCAAAAAGCTTTATCGCGAAATACAAGCCGTTGTACACGCATGCCAATAGCTGGCGAACGGTGCAGCAGGGATTTCCCCCGCTCCGAAAGTTTGATGATCTAATATGATCAGCTACCGAGAAAGCAAATGCACTTCCCAGGCTACGCTTCGGTGTTGCAGAGGCCATTGTCATCTGGTCATTTTCAGCAAATTTGTCCCTTACTCAGTGTTACAGAACTCCGTCCTTCAAGGGCAGGCGTTTATACCGCGAAACTAAGGGCATGTCTGGCAAGCCAAATTCCTCGATATAACCTGTGCTTTCAACTCTTTAACTACCGATTCTTCCAAGTCAATGAATTTCCCACTTTGACTCAGTTAAAAATGGGCCAATCCGTGTCAAGTAATCGATTCCGTTTCCTCCGTCTTCCACTAAATGTCTAGTGGGTTTGCTTGGTCCGTCGGTTCAGTCTGATCTGATATTCCCATCACACCCTACTTCCTTCGTATCCTTGTGCTTCCATATTTCTCTGCATACAATACCGCTTCTAATCTGCACCGTCTTCGCTATGTCAGCTGCTATGCTCTCATTTCCGCCAGTCAAGGGCCACTCAATTCCCAATCCACAAAGTTATCTTCTGTGTCGCCTCAAATGCGCTTACGTTCTTCTAGTTTTCCACCACCATTCATTTTGTTTGATCCGGTACCGTCCATCACGGTCACCGTAAGTTTCTTCTACCGCTCTTGACTATCTGGTGTTGGTTGAAACCGCACTTTCAACTAATAGCACCAGCGCACCGCGGTAGCGGTACCCTTACTGTCTGGTTATTTATAATCAAAAATGGGGCTGTAATCTCTCCTTGAGTGACAAAACTGGAGGCAAAAATGTGTTAGATGCCAGCAGCAGAGTTCAATTCTTACGGCTTTATAAGCGCTGCTTTGGGCTCCAACCGAGATCGATTGAACGAGTGCTACGACACTCCACTGGCACGAGGTATAGAGTTCCCCCTAGCAGCTCTACCCTTTAATAACATTCGCTTTGTCTACTTCAATGCCAATATCTTCAGCTGAGTGATGTACGCGTAGAAATATTCTTTAGATCCTCTACGTGGTGTAAAGTAAATGGAGCCATGGTAGGTCTCGTTGGTTTGGTCTACTCAATATTAACTGAATTTTTCAACGACTGTCTCCAAATCACTGAAATCTATTTTGTCGTAGCACAATATTCCCAACACATGGCGAGCGTCAGCCCCGCCAGCTTGTCGAAAATATTTAAGCGAAATGACATCGATTGCTGTTACAAACATACCTAGTTGCAGAAATCTATCAGTTGCTCTTCCATATGCGCCCAATGATTGCCAACTTGTTTCACCCAGGTTCAATAGGGCAGGCATTAAAACAACCTTTGGTGAACCAATAATCCTCTGAATGGTGCCGAAAGCGTTCAACTTGGTCTTCTTTGAAACTATGTCGCAGGACTCAATCCTTCAGAGACAAACGCTTGTTGTGTGAATAACTCAAAAATTTTCGGCTACTCAGAGTTCAGCTATCGAATCCGTTACGTCAGTCTCTTACAGGCTCGCTCTATTTGTCCAGCTGTTTACTGATATCTGACTGTCCCTTCACAGCCTCTATTCAGCCATATAAATTTGGCCGCTGATTATTTATTACAGCATCTGTCCTCTGTAAGGAACCATAGTCCAGCGAATATTAATACAATTATTCCAGGGCAGCTGTAAGTAACAGTAAAACAACTACTGGATACTTTGGCTTAGTTTATGCATTCCTGTTTAGACGAAAAGCAGGTGCTTGTAACGTGGTATCTTCAAAGAAATCTGTTCCAAAAATGAGGAGTGAGGCTTTAAACTGCCACCTTTTATTTCTTCTCAATATACTCTTCGAGGTTACGGAGTCCATCACAGCCGATACGTTGATATATAACACAGAAAAATATAACCTTTTTATTTTTGAGCAGCGCTAATTCCGAGCGGAGCAATCAAGCACATCCAATGTACTATTCGAGCGGAGTACTTTGACAGAGTCAGCTGAGGCTGAAACAAAGGATTTATGAACTACATGGAGTATCATGTACATTTGATCTTCTAGCTCATTGTGGACCATTCTCTAGAATCTACTTTTACGCGTCGGTGACCGTCTTTATAGCTGGATCACAAATTATGCTTCAACGGTAATTACTGGTCAGATTTCGCAGCTGGTTATATGACCCCATACAAGTTGAGTGTGGCTCACAGCAAGCCCTCGTTCAAGAACCAATTTGGTTTCTTGTATTTATTATTAAACTTTCACGGATGATGGGTTAAGTTTCCTAGTGCTTGTTAATGATATTAAGATAAGGCGCAAAATGCAGGTGAATGTCGGCAGCATCAATGAACAAACAACACCGTAAACCTAACTTAATACAACGCAATTTCGATACGATAAGAGAGGAAGTACTCAAACATGCTCTGAACTCCAGTACTGCAGCCATCTTCTTTCCGCTGTAAGTTGAGTGTGTTTGTTCAGGATGACTTAGGCTACTTCAGGCAAATTGAAAAGGCACCGAAATTTGATAAATAAATAGTCGGATTGATGAGACAGGCGTCTGGACAAAGAGAGTTATACTTTCAGAAATAACCTTAGTTGCTGCTTTCACTTTCAATTCGACAACCTACTTCAAGCCTGTAGTCCATGACTGAAATGCGACCTCATTGCACGGGTGCAGCCTTAACCTCGGGCCTCAAATTAAGTTATAGGTGAACGCAACCTCTTATTCGAGCAACAGTTGAAGCGGTTGGGAACATTCAGGGAACTGTATCACAAATAAGGTGCGAACTTTTTATGACTTACATGATTTTGCGGCATTCAAACCAAGTTTGCCGTTCATTGTTCAATTCGGTCGCTACATAGCTAAGCTGAGGCACCGTTCCGTGAAGCGAGGAAAATAGTACAGCCGTCCGAAATATCACAAATATTTCTTTTCTATTCTTATATGTCACCCCTAGAAGGATACGCCTGAATATTTATTTGTTGCACCTATGGTTGATATAATTAAAAGGCGGTTGGATAATGAACCTATATGCTTGCATCCGGTTTCTTCGCACTTATTCTCCATTTGGTTCTTTAATTTAATTTGGAAAGTTTAGCGCACACTTGCTGGTGCATTGAAACCACGCGGAGTGAAAACAACGAAATGAAAAAATTTAAGTCATTCTTTGATACCAAGTTACTGACGGTTTTCGTCATTTATTTTCGAAAACCCCACCAAAACAAAAGTGAATCTTAAAACGTGCAAATTCGTTTCTATTGTTCATGGAGCTTGTCATTAAGTTTGTTTGCCACACGATGATCTAGTGTGAAGCAGGTTTCCACTATTGCAATGCACTATCTCACCACCACAGTTTGCAAGCGTGGCAGTCGTGCAAAACAACGAATTTATTTGGAAAAAGCTGCATTTAACCACTTATAAATTAGTAGTTGCAACATTATTTGCATTAATTATAGAATCAGTGGAGGGAGTTCACATAATTTCTAGTGAGACGAGCGTTCCGCCAAATTTGTCTTGCGCTAAGACGTGTTATTGGCCCGCGCTTGCGAGATCAAATCTCTCGATTGTGAGTCCAAATTTGATGCAGCCTGCTTAGATTCCTCGATGGAAACTGATATATTCTCTTAATTCATACAGGTTTAAAGCGCAATCTACACATCTGAATTTTTGTCTAAATACCTTCACAACATTAATTATCGTATTCGATAATCACCGCTATACTTTTTAACCCTACTCCAAATTGCATTCTTTCTCACTGTGTCCCTAACATATATCATTCATTTGGCAGAAACTGGTTCTGGACATTCCCTGCTCTTCTCCAGTTAGCAGCAGCTCGTCGATTTATAATCGAATGCAAACAGTTCGGATTAATACAAGACTGGAAAATATCAACACTGTATGTTATAGGGAATTGCCAACCGTTCGCACACTTGCATACAAACAATTCTTACATTTTTTGGGTACTAACATTGCTCAAGTGCTCACCGAGAATGCATCTTGAATAGTAACCTGATATTGCGCTAGTTGAGCAGACAGACATCTGATTAATAAGCCAAAGCTTAGTTAATTTATGGGTGCAGTTTGGCTATCTGATTTCATAAAGCTCTGAAAGATTTTCTATTTTTTAATAAATTTACATTTAAACCTGAATTTAACAATAGGTACAGTACCAAGATCACTAACTTGATTATTTTAATCTTTGTGTATCTTACGTTTAAATAAAAAGCCTTACTTACGAAAATAAAAGATATGCAGAAAGCTTGCTTGTGTAGACTGATGAAAAACGTGTAAAAGATTTTATAACGGATGAAATATTGCATTATATAAATGTAACGTTACGGTAGGAGCCCATAGGCCATTTATTCCTTTCAAGCTGCCGCATGAATAAATATACTCGTATCTGTAAATATATGGGCTATGTAATTATTGAAAACTACCTAGCGGCCTTCATTATACTTCTAATCCTGAGATCAAAGATTGTTCCTCAGTCGCACATTCTAAATAAACAATAGCATTTCATCTTGCGAACTAACGAACATCAGAGCAGAATTTAGGGAACACGCTATGTGGTTGGGTTACTACACGCAACCACCATAGATACTTTGGTTCGCTGTGAGGTAAACTTCGGTCATTATGATCTCGAGGACCTTATCTGGAGTGGAAATAGATGGCTGTTGCTCTACCCAACACTGGCACATCAACTAACGTAGTTTTAAATTTGACGCGATACTTCCGACAATTTTATTTCCACCAAACTTGATCACTAAATTAATGTTTCCTTTTACTAGCTGAGAATAATATCAGGCAACAAATATATCATTAGCATCATGGATACGGCTGGCCGTAACATTCAATTATTTAATGAAATTAATTTATCCCTCACTACCTGCCTGCGAGAAAAAGCGACGAGTACGTCTACTGTCCCCAGCATACTGCGTCTAAACAGAGTTAAATAGCTTTGGTATTTAACACGAATACTTCACATTAATCAAATATGAGCAATGTTGTCAGTTCGCGGGATGGCAGGTAGTTTTTGATAGTTCCACTTTCACCGGTTGCTTGTGTCCTCTCCGCTAGATTGCGCCCACTGTGGCAGTCAAAATTTAGTGTCACGCTTCTGTTGTCGATGAGTTCCACAGGGTGTGTAAACTATGTACTAATTATCACTATTCGCCATATAGATCAAAAAATTGCTCTGACAGCAATGCTGTCGCCTGTCTTTATAAACTGACATATATGAATGACCGGGAAAAATTGGCTATGTAGTATTATAGTCTGCTCGTCCAGTAATGCAGTGTGTGCATAGGTGCTGAGGAGAATGTTGTCTGGAAAAGAGCTTTATCCGCAAAGGTAGAAGCAGCTGCACTTTTTTAAGATTGCATGGGGAAGGTTGCTTTTATTACAGGTATTCGAACTGTTTTGTTCTGTCCATGACATTTATAATAGCATATTGAATAAATCCTCAGCCGTAGGACTGAAGGATAATTATAAATTAATCTACAGGTATTTATTTGCAGAATATAGTGTATTTGTGTTTGCTATTATGTATAGATAGTCCTGGTTTTCTCGCATAGCTGTGGGTAGCATTTAATTACAATATTTCAAAACAGGCTTCAGACTTCCATTATGTCTGCATTCACTAATGAGCGACTTATTTAAAAATACTTTGCTTCTGTGGTTACCGCTTCACTCTTTGATCCTTCGTTACATTATGCATGTTACATTTGAATAAATGGCCAAATCATCTCTCAACATAAAATCGCAAATAGTGGATTACAGAAAGATAGCTTTTGCACAATGGACTTGAAACCGAAAGTTAATATGACCAGCGTTTTGTATTCTCATCTATTAATGGAATAATCGCCGTCTATATACAAAGGAGATATTTGTAAATCGCTGACGTGACACATAGTGAACAAACTTATGGGCATTGGACGCTAAATCACTTGACGTGCCACCTCTGTAAAGCACTACCATACTTCAGTAGGGCTACAAATGTGTAGGGTTTAATTCCTTCATACCTATGTTTATATCAGATCACATTGACGCAATGCGTATCATGGAGGTTTTTCAAATAAAATCCAATGCTGATAATACAGTCGTAAATACTATTTCATTCACTGTGCAATTGGCTCTTGTTAAATACGATGCAACGACCTTAAAATCAAGGTACATTTAAAAGTATATACTCAATTATTTACTTTTAGCGTTTAAGCTCTCTTACTTTAGTGGCATATTTTCAGCTGGTTGTATTCCAAATCTGAGTGCGTTTAGATTATTAAACTGTAAAAAAACATTAGTTTTTAAATTTCGAAACATGCTTCTTGCCATCTTGTCCCTAATTTCGCTTTGCCAGTTTTCTTTAATGCCTTGTCTCTATTAGATATTTATTTTACAATATTTAGGTCTGCTCAGTTATATATACACTAAAAATTATTTGGGTGCATTCATTCGGTTTTGTTCGCTGAGTGTAAGCATTACCTGCGAAGCTGGGTTGTAATTTGCAGCACATGTCAAACGAGTTTTCATCTAACTTCAAGAAAAAGGAGGTATACACTGGACTCTATGTTTAAGTAATTTTAACATACCAAGTTATAAAATAGCTCTTTTAAACATAATTTGTGTATAACACCTAGCTTTCTCAATCATGTAATCATTTAGTCCGAATGTAACCGCTTAAATTTGGCAAAGTGCTAATACAAATCGTTTAATCACCAACACAACGTAACATATAGCATGTAAGATTCTATCAACCGTCCGTGAATCCTAATTTTACTACTTCCAGATTTAAATATATAAAAGTTGCTAACTACATGTAAAACTCTCTTAAAAGTGGAACCAATCAATTTAGGACAGGACAGTGACCAAGTTAATAATTGTGTAGGTGAATTTTATTTATATTTTAATTACTAGACTGATGAAAGGTATTTTAAGTATATTTAATATACATTTTGTTTTTGCTTGGTATACCGCACACGCACCTAAAACAAGACTGGAGAGTGAAATAATTTTAACTGTATTTTTAAACTTATTTTATCACGATTATTTATTGTTTTTATCTCTAATTGCCTCTGTCCTACTTTAGCTCGCAGCATACGCTTCTGCAGCTTGTATTTGTTTGCAATGCTTAATAATGTACTGCGACAATTTGCTTCAGAAATTTGGGGGTTAACGTCGATTCCAGTTATCGGAAGATATTCCAAACAAATGATTATGAGGCTAGAAGAACAACATAGTTCTGTAGAGAAATGATCGCAGCATAACCAAGTAGAATGGATTTCGCGGTAACAGACTATACCTAGATTGTCGTACGTAATTGCTGCTAATGTTCTGCTATCAAGAATGATTATTTGAATGATGTATTCTTTAGTGGGTTACCGCTGTATTTTCAAAGTTATTATGGTTTTGCCATATTCACAGGCGATTTCTTTGTTTTCAGCCCCTAAGTACCCTCCTAAAACTCTATAGTGAAATCGTTAGCTTCATTTGCAGTGTGTAACATAGGCACGTTGATTCAAACGAAACCTTTAACAAGACAATTAGCTAAGCTTTGCCCAGTTTCTTTACAGCAGTGATGAAACTAAAGGCAACCGGCTGGCGCGATTGAAAAGAGAATCACTGCAAGTATTCAAAACAACAAGATTAAAGCTAACATACGATCTACAAGGAATGGGATATGGATAATCAGTAACTGCAAGTAAACAAGGCAGCGATGTATTTGATAGCTCTGCTGGGGCAGAGCACCTCCGTTTGAAATACCGATGGGTTGACAACGCGCTTCTCTTCATAGACCAATCAACTACGCTTTCATTTTTTAACCGACACATGAGTTTTGCTCTGTATTTAGACATGAAACCCGTTCAGTGCACTTAATGCAGATTTCATCTTCTGGGTTCTGAAAACATTTTGTTATAGACGAAACAATAAAAGAGGTGGTGGACCTATTATGAATAAACATGCTTCAAACTTTGGACACATCATTACATTTTGGATTCATTCTGTTTTGATAAACTGGGGGAACATATTGACCATCTTATCCGATTTGTATAAACGTCACACGTTACCCGGTTACGGAATAAGCAGTCTGTTAGACACATCTTCTGCGGTCCCGTACTGCACTAAAACATTAAAACAATAGGTGGCGGTTTTACTTTGCCGCACATCGATTATCACTATCGAACAGCACCCTGAAATAAGCCATGTTATTGTCTGAGCATGTACGTTTACTCACTAAACAAACTGTCTTAACGCACTTTCCTGTGCAGCTGGTTCCTCCAGCGTATTTGACAGTATACTGGACATAAATTAACGTACCATCTTGGGTTATTATTTGCTCAGATCAAGGGAACATGTCAAGGTATATGCAGTTATTTAGCTGCCGTAGCTAAACGCTAATCTTTATTGGTTGCTAATGTTTCTGATATCAATGAATTTGACGAGAAACCTTCTTCTAATTTTCATTAGCGTTGTGTTGTACGAGATGTACATTAACAAGGAATACTTACTTGTTATACTAGCACCAAGAAAATGTGAACGTTAACAATTTCACGAACAAGCTTAGATCTTATAAAAGACTACCAAGCTAAAAAATAAGGTCACATGAAATATAGACTGAAGCTTTTTATCTATGTATACGCAGCGTTCAAACACCGTAGAGTAAAGAAGCAAGTTAAGTCCAAATTGGTACAATAGGAAAGTTTTCTTACTGAAGTATATCAGTACGGAAGAGTTATTAATTGTTGTAAATAAGGAGATTCCGCAATACTAAAAAGTTACTATTGAGTGCTTAACAAACTTACGTATCTACATGAGATCCAAAAACATCCACTTATGACAATCCTTAACTGACATTAGCATGATACGCACTGTTTACGTAATAGAAATCAGAGATCATTAGCTATACATTACTACTGTTGCTTTTTACACTAAACAAAAGAAGATCAGGTAAATAAGGTATTGTTAATACCCCAGCCCGGATGGGATACACTTCATGTCCCGCTGCCAAGTGTTTCTGGTGACTACTTATATAGCGGTACCTTTTAAGCATTGACTTCCCTGTCACCTGGAAGCACGTAATGTTCTACCAAGATAACTGTGTGGATGCTGGCATGACACTGGAAACTACCATTCAATCACCCGCCCATCTAGCATATCGTGTCATGGAGCGAAGGTACAAATAGCAAATACGTGCATTTCTGTTTAATTAACCTTCCAGTGTGTATGTTACGGCAACACATTTGCTCGCATATTATGCCGCTAGATATAGACAAGAATGCTTCGATACCTTTCTAGGTCCTTATATTCTCTAGACCACTATCTTTTGAATCCCACTCCCCAATAAAATTGTGTACTACGCAAACTATTCTAACTAGTTAGCGATCCTATTACATATGACTAAGCTTTTCTTATCAACGTTATTACAGGAAAATCTCTCCTAATTAAAAACACACTAATGTATATTAAATGAAAAGCGGTTGTTATGCATACACAGGACAACTTATTAATTCTAGTGATATCTGCATATCTATACTTTACTTGATCATAACCTTCTGTTTGGCAATATTTAAAAATCACTTTAGCTTCAAGGGTGTCTTTTGTGCAGATTCGGCATGTGAACCCATAGACGTGAAGACAGAAACGCCGAACACACTAGTTATATTATGGCTTTCCTTTGAAAGTTTGTCGTCTGACTAAATAAATGGAACATTTTGTTTGATTTCACGATTTGTTCTTAGTATTCTATGCCTTAAATGTGTTGGAGAAACTCGCGGAAAAGCGGAATGCTTTTCTGTTGCTGCAGAATAATTTACAATATTTTCCACGAAATTTGATATTTATCTAGTATATTTTGAATAGCTAAATTTATGAACAGTTGTGATCCTATAGATGACAAGTATAGCACTAAAAATCAACTATGTCATTTGCTTTGCGGATATTGCTGCATCCGTAAACTTATTTACGCATTTATATCATCAATTGCATTATGTATATAGTGTGATATTTCGTTGTTTTATAACACCGGAGGAGTATTCTTTCGTCCTTTCCAAATCTGTTTGCTTTACTTTAGTGTTTTCATGACATTTTTATTAGCAAATTAACGCCGGGACACAGCTTTATTATGGTCTACATTCCGTCACCTGAGTTATACAATTAATGAATGATTAATGCTAAATATATGAACGGCGTGTAATAAATAACAAGTATTCATCCCTATTGAAAGGGCTCTGCATGTTTTTCCACCACCGATCATTGTTTGCAATGTTTATGAATGGCTGGAATTTTACAAGGAGTCTATTTTGTTACATATAAGCTTCACAAGATGTAGATATTAAGAAATATAGAACGCAAGCAGCTGATCCGGATAGTTAATGGCAACTTTGAATATACACACTAGTTTGAAGACTTTGATATTGATTATAAGTAATCCGATATTTCGCAATTCTTCCTATGAAATGATGACAAAGCTACATCAGACTCTACTTTTTCTGTTAATCTTTGTATGTACTAAAAGACTGATGACGGGTGCACATAGTTGTAATTTGGATGAACCACAGATAAAATTATTGTGGATTATAAAGTTTAAATTTGTCAAGCAGCAATGAAGTTGCCGTATAGTGCATTGATTGCAAGGTCTACAACATAAGAATACATAAGCGAATACTTAGTATTTAATTCTACTTATATGTATTAATGTGAAACGTTACTAAATAAAATACTTTTGCAATCTTTACGAAAAGATTGACGAATACGACAGTTTTCTGGGACAAACCGGCATACGGCCGCATGTTATTAGCTTCTAATTTGGGCGAGATATTAACGTAAACAAACATAGTATCAAACTGAAGCAACTCTAATTAAACACTGAAATGTTTACCAGTATTCAGTACTGCGTCTAAGTTAAATAAGTTACTACAACTTAGCTATAGTTCTTGTGTATTTTGCTTGTATACAATGTTTACTTTAGTTTACTCTTCCGATGTCCACGAACATCAAATTAGTGACTCAATTACGCTGCCGAGTTTCAAAATTATAGTACCCTAATTTTGATTTGTAACTACGGAATATTAGTTCATTTACACAACTGAGGAAATAACGTAGTAGATCTTGATAACATAGAGGTCCTAAGCGTATTTTACAGATGCCTATGTTCAAAATATTGGGTAAGAAACAATATTACTATTATTTGTATACAAATTAGCTAGAGGCGGTAAAGACCTCAGCTAATGCGCCGCAAGACATAAGAATTTAAAGGAAAATAGCCTACAACGGGTGCTCACCAGATGCGTTACCAGTAACGGATGGACATTGGTCCGAAATGCTACCAGCCGGCTACTATGAAGTAAAAGATATTAATAAGCAAAAGCTGTATTTTACTAAAAAATGAGATCGCGATTGGATGGGCTGCTAAGTAGCATGGGGAGAGACAAAGGAACTCAAAACATCAGCGCAACCGTTGTTTGCTCCTAGACATGCCAGCAAGACATCCAACCAAACTTGTTCATCCTCCTTTAAGAGGGGGAAACTAATACTAATGAGTAATTGCACGGAAAAATTACCATAAGTAGAAGTTGAGTAGTTCAGATAATCATCTTCCGTATTGCGCGCAATAGTTAGTAAAAACAGAAGAAATATAAAATTTTGCAGAACGATTATCATTCTTAGGTATATAGAAAACTAGCGCTTGTGCAAATTCTGGACGTTTGCAAAGCTTAATTCTCTAAGTACACAGCGATATTTCAAATTTGAAATCATGTGTAGGCGGTCAATCTTTCAGTTTGTCATCACAAGCAGATCTATTAGATTCTTATTCTTCCTTTTGAATATCAGTAACGGTTAACCAGTTCTAAAAACAGTTCTAACATTGAGATAGAAAACATTTGAAGTGTCACTCAAATCAATCTCGAATTAACTCACTTAGTGGAAACGGCCTTATTGGCCCCAAGAAATTCAAGTTATGCATGAGAAAATCTCATGTATTTAAACTTTCACAAGCATTACTTAGATGAGTATAATTTAGCATTTAACGGATTTTGGTTCGAACGCACAAGCTGCGTGACGGACAGCAACATATTTTATGCGGGTGGATAGTTGTTTGAGCGCAAACGTGTATAGATGAAGAAATCATTGAGTGGAGAATTACAGGAATACGGTCCCTAGCCTCTATTCACACATGTTTTGCACGTAGACGTGCACAAGATAAGGAAACCAATGGCTGCCCAAGCTGCAAGCGACGCAAGAAGAATTGAGCTTTAGACGAGAAAATTCGACATTGATTTGGTAATTGACATTTACTGCTCCGAGAGGATTCTGCGATTTCAGCATTGTTGTGTATGTTATTTCAGCTTGCCTAGTGTAAAATACTAAGTTAAAAATTGCCATTTACCTTATAAAAAGAATTTTAATTATGTTGTGCGTGACCTAAAATTTTCAAATGGGCACACCCGGAAATTCAAGTTGTAACATAAAAACAATGTGTTCCGAATTAACACGTAGCTGACAATTTACCTATATTCATAACGAGATTTCGGTTCCTGAGATATTTTTATTTATTAAAGCCCCCATGTTAACGTTTCGGTTAAACTAATTTGAGCACATTTGCGCAGTGTGCATATATGTATTGCTCCTTGATTCTTTGTCTGCAAAATCCATTTTCCAAGTAATTTTACTGCTTAAATTTAAGTTGGAAAACAAAAGGTTTACGGTAGTATTGACTATCCAAACAGAATGAATTAGCGACATGTTTGATGTATTAAATGAGTTTTTGGATGTGGTTTACAATGTTCCATGAAACTAACTATCTACTATTTTAACTTCGCTAGTTGAAGCATTGTTCATAGTATTTTGTTTGGAAAAGTTCGATGTGCTAATTGTCCAAATCTAAATTTATGATTGAATCATTATAACTTTAGGTAGGTTTGATAAACTTAATAAGAACGCAGTTTAATCGCTTAGCAACGAAATGTCAGCTGGTGTATCTCTTTCCTTTCGGGAATCGTTAGCAGTGCGTATTCCACCTGAATCCTCTAGGGCTAGAACATGCAACTCGACTGTTGCTAGTCTGCTGTTAATACCAATGAACTACAGAGGACGATAACGACAATTGAGACTAAGTTTCTATGTGTGATATGGCATGGCTCGCTAACCACTAACTTGCGCTCTACTACCGTGAAATACCAAAGCGATGGAGCTGCCCAATTCAGCGAAAAAGTCCCCCGCAGGTGGACTGTAGAAATTTGATTTCCAATAGCACGTACATCTCTCAAATGATGCTGAAGGTGTGCATTGCTGAAATTATTACTGGTCGAGAAAACATATCCCACGGATTTGCTCTGGTTTCCTGGTGACACTAACGCTGAATCTATCAGGCTAATTAATGCGCTTTTATTATACATAAATCTAAGGTGAGCAAACCATAGCAGCTCATAAGAATGTGTTTGTCAGTAAAGTTCACAAGTAATATCTCGAATAGCTTCAAGTTTACTACGGCACAAATAACTAGCCGGTAAGTAAGTTAAGTTTAAATTCATGTTCAGTTGGGTCTAGAACGATATGTGAACACCGTGAGTAATTCTTCTTTAGCGGATTGATAAGCCAGGAATAGAGGATTTGCTCGGCTTCCTGATGGATCTAAAACGGTACACGTGAATCGCATCTTGGTCAAACAATTACTGCTCAAGTTTCCTCAGTATCAATCCCTGCCGTAGCAGTCAATTAAAGTAACCAACGGCAATGAAGATAAATCCAATATATATAATAATAGCGATCACCTTAAATAAAAAGATAAGACTAATGAAAGACCATGATGGAAATTACTGAACAGAGCATCAAGCTATGAATATAGCATTTAGTCACGAAAAAGGAAAAGATTTCATGTTGAAGCCCAAGTTGACGCTTAAACCATTTAACCGTAGTTTCGCTGATAACAATTGCCGGAAGCATGTTCTAGAGTTGCACGACTAGGCGTGACAGCCGAATTTCTGCCCACTTACATATAATGACCGCGAAGAACAGATAATCTAGTGGGACTGAATGATTAAGACAAATCTGTAGAAACGTTTCCACTTAAGATACAGACGAGCCCAGGCGCAGCATTCCAGAGGGGGTCAAAAGTAAGCTGAGCATAATTTCCAAAGACATCCCCCATCAATCATCCGAAGGAACGGCGTATTAAATCAACATGTGGAGCCTTCCGCATGTGACCATCTTCCAGTCGTCGCCCGATTGTAAACTTGTAGAGTGTACGACGCTCAGGTAATTCTGGCTGGATAAATAGGGGAGTTATTTCCAGCTGACTAATTACCTCTAGGGGGAAATTCTCCTCTAGTTCAAACAATGGAACAATTTGCCTGATTTATAGGCTGTAGCCATAAACAAGGCCATTCTCACAATCTATGCAAGGCACGCCGAATATTCTCAAGACCCCAAGGGAACATAAACAACGTTCCAGAGTTTCAGGTTATCAGCGAATAGTAGCGAAGGTAGTTTAAGCTACACTGGTAGGTCTTTCATATAGATACAGAAAGAGCAGCTGTCCATGGACCAAGCCTTGCGCTACGTACTGAGGACATTTTGTTTGATTGATAAGCTGCCTCCAAGGGTACCTACTGTTCTACCAATGTAATCAAGTTGTCATGCAGTCGTGAATTGTGGTTTCGTCAGTACAGCACAGTTAGTTTTGCTGTAGATTTTATGGCAACTCTTTTACATGCAATGGTCCGAATTGCTTAGTGGTGCACACTTTCGGTTGGAAAACTAACGACTTTCGTTTGTGTATGCAACATCAAGCAATGCGACTTGTTTGGTCGGGAAAGTTATTAATATGCAAAGACAAATGACAGAAAGTACGTTGTTTCATATTTATTGAAGTCACCGGTGACAATGCAGACAGAGCATTCTAGTTTCGGCAGCAATACAAACTAAAAGCCTCAGTTCGGATGATAATGATATATCGGGTGTAAGCAATTTGTTACCCGTAGCAACGGATTGGAACCCATTGATAAATATTGGCTTGCATTCATATAAATGACAGCTAATGCAACTTGTAGAGTAAGTGATATATTGATTGACTGAGATCCAATAGAGTTGGTTGACCTACGTGATGACGCCACTACCACGATTCCTTGGCTTACCTAGACGATCGGACCTAATAGCATCTTACCCACTGATGCGCATCAGTACCTTTGTCTCGCACCATAATTGGGATCGACGAGTTCGAACAGTAGTGCATTTTGACATAAAGAATGTCTTCGTGTTCCTTAAGGCTCTAAATGCTAGGTAATTCTCGAACACAAAGCAAACGTAATTTAGGTGTTGCTTACAACTTTTCTATCCTTACGATACTTCTCATAGATAATGTCTCTGTAAGCCTGTCAGCATGCAAAGTCCTTGTGAGCAGATGCCTGCCATTTAATCTATCCAGGGGGCTGTGCTTGTGCCTGCTTTCTCCTCTGAATGGGGAGGAAGGAATCAGGGAACTACCAGAGGAAGGACCTAAATTTTTCCAGGGCAAACTAGACAGAAGCTTCTTCCGAGATCTTACAGTATAACGCTGAAGCCTTGGCTCTCATTGCTTGACAGTTTACCTGTCATTTGTTTGGGCTTGATTCAATATTACTTTGCTAGGTTCTAGACGGAGTACAAGTGAAACGCAGACAAATTGGATCACTAGGACCTAGAAAGTAATATCATGAACAAATTCAACTGCCGCAGACAACACAAGCAAAAGAAGACCATACTTGGGCGTCCATGTAGAGAATGGAGAAGTCCGCGAACTGATGCAACGGTATTTGTAGCGTACACTATAGTAGCTCTGCGCCGAAATCACCCAACGATGGAATATAAGAATGATCTGCGCAGCAAACCATCGGTGGTTTGAATTCGCCCAACACAAAATACTATTTGCGGACTGCGAGCGAATAATTTCAAGCACTTAATTGAAAATAATTCTTTGGCTTATGTACACAGATCCGATTGGAAATTAAGTC
The DNA here is from genome assembly GCA_944474145.2 of Dicrocoelium dendriticum. Lineage (NCBI taxonomy): Eukaryota > Metazoa > Platyhelminthes > Trematoda > Plagiorchiida > Dicrocoeliidae > Dicrocoelium > Dicrocoelium dendriticum. The sequence goes on along the minus strand of OX104066.1, from coordinate 27,720,285 downwards.
CAAGAGATGCATATCATAACCAATATAGCCTCAACAGTTTTGTTTGTTGACTGAAACAAACAGGTCTTTAAGACGTCAAGTTTACAGCTCACATAAATAGCGATGCCCAAACCCTGTCGGCCAACGGAGCGAACGCATCGAAATAGTGTGTAGCCAGCTTTTTTTTAATTCACGATTCCGCGGTGTCCTGAATCAGGTAGGTTTCAATGAATGTGTGTAAGGCGAGATGAGACCTCTGTATATGTATACCTAATTCTTACACTATACCTAAGGCTGTGCACATTGCTGAACACTATCTGAATGTATTCTCAATGCCCAGCCCTGGGTCGTGAACAACCAGAATGTGGACTGGTAGGGCGGAATGTACCAACGGCTGACCATTTGAAAACCCTACAAATAGAGCCGGTTCACCGGCCCATCGCCTGCTTTTGAAGTGTTTGATGGCCAATTTCATTTGCAGCCTATCTATAAGCTGAAGACGTAGCCGAATATTAATAATAGTAATCGTCAGTTCAAAAGCGCACCGCATGTGGGCGATGGGTTCCACCAGGTAAAGAATAATGTTTGTTACGTTGACCACTTTCTCTAAACAAAAAGATTTTTAAATTACATTCAACCACACACCAAGAAATCTACACCATGTGATCCACACGTGGACGTCAAAACAAGACTTTGAACTCTATCCATTACCACGTCGGTGGGTCAAAGCAAGTGATACTACTGGGTGATTAGGAATGCACCTTATTTCACACCCACTCACAAATGCATATAATTTCCAATTTAAGACGCAACAAACACAACTGGACGACCATACAACGGAGGCATGCACTTCTACACAAGTGCTCAGAGCCTGACACGGCTATGGTTTCAACCTTCCGCAATCTGACTTGGACTCACAGTCATTAAAAATGCATACGCGATAAGTCGCTATTTCATGTTCATTATTACGTGTATATTTTCATCAATTACACTAGTGCTCAATCTTCTGGTTTTTTAACTAGTCTTGGTTTCCACCACATTAATTGACTCAAAAATAGTAGCCGCAGTCAATGGTAGGTTGCGCTAACTAGGACGTTCCCAGTCTAATGGGCTTATTGACAGTAAAGCTGGCTAGCCGAACAACCTCAACGTGGAGCCAGCTGGTGGTTCTGGTTAATTCTACTCCAGCTGCTAGTTTGGTGCCAGTGTACCAGGACGTGGTGGTTTATCACTTGGCAAGCATTCTCCCTATTAAATCTGCCAATATCTGCTTTAAACGAATCTGTCTCGTTACTAAATGAAGTCACTGTCTCTTGCCTTACCTGGCTAATTTGTATCATTAAGCATCATTACCGAGGTTATACTTTTGTATTACCATGCTCATGCATTTTAAGACGTGCCTTGCACTGTAGAGAATAAATAATTTATTTATTTATTATAACACGTTGGTTGTCCAAGTTGCGTGCAGCAGGATGGACGTCTCTGTACTCTATGCATCTCGGAATTAACCTACCATCTATGGAATCATCACCGCGACCGGGCCTTTTTACTCCACGGTTCTTTAATGCAACAATTACACCAGGTGACTTCACTACTGGTGAAGGGACTGTACTTATTCCTTCAAAGAAAGGTTAAGCAACGGCAGCGTATATTTACGCCTCATTTTCGGTGTGTTAATTTTCTCGGGTCTCCGAGCCCGCATGCATTGCTGAAGGCAGCTTTAATCCGCGCTTTCTTCTTCTAAACTTTTTCAGGTACCCATTATCTTACGTCGCATTGAACAAAGTCAAATAAGCTGCCATAGCGAGGCTTATAGTTGGCAGCTGAGATGGTCAGCAGCTACGACTGATAAGTTGTGCGTGCGGGAATATTCTCCCCCGTACAACTGTTCGGCAGCTTAACGATTGACAACAATTGTGTATTTCGGTGTTGTAAAAGCCTACGCTCCAAACCCAAGTTGCTTTAAATCAGAGAACGTGACCATCGTCAACTTTGATTTCAGTTTTCATTCAAACACCTATTCCACTATATTTCATCGAAATGAACTCCATTAGTATGGCATACCACAGATACAAGTAAATGCTTCATCGATTACTTGAAACGTATTTTGGAGCTGGTTAAATCAGCAGGAAGTTCATAAAGGCACGTTTCTTTACGATCTTTCCGGATAAAATTATTTATATACGGAAAAAGAATATTTTATAACTTACAAGTCACTTTTGATGAACAGAGTCCGAAGTATAGGTCTAAGGTTTCAAATGATTGGGAAAATGGAAAACACTAGATGACAGCACACTGACAAATTTACACCGTGTGGTGTAGCCAGTGACTTCCCATATGTGACATTAGTGAAGAAAAGTATGGACTTTATTAGGCGCCACTTAATGTCCAGCTAGGAATAGTACCTACAAGTTTCATCAAATCTAATGGTGTGCCAAATGTCCTGTGCCTTCTTTTCTCAAAATTACTTACTTATCTGTAATTTGGGCCTAGCTATCCAGCAGGAATTTTGAAGCTTCGTTTCGCCATCGTATATTGCATTAGGGCTGTGAATAATGCGTAATAAACTTGCATTTGTTTCTGGATTTCAGTTGAACCATGAACTATGAACTAAGAATTATACCGTGTGAAATGCTAATGCTTAACATATCTCGTAAGATGGTCGGAGTGAGGAATATAAAACCGAAGTTGCACAAGAGTACGAAAGCTAAAATCGAGTTTTGATAGACTCTTTAGACTATTCAAAGAAACACATCGGCGGATCCCCTCACCGCATATTTACGAAGACGTGGGGTAAGCAGATCGCCTGGTGCGTGTCATTGATTCTCGAGAGTGAAACGAGCTGTTTCATACTATGTAAATGGGATGGAATTTCCTTAACTGGTCAATTAATAGACTATTGCCGGGCATAATTGACGTGAGTTGGAAGAGCTTTCCAGGTTTGGTTTAAGCAACGCTTTGTATAGAGTTAAGTCTAGTTCAATGTGTAGCATAAATCGAGAACCTGCAGTCAGGGAAAATAAAATGTTCATTACAATTTTCGTCGCCCTACGTAGCGGAGATTCGTGCGCATCGATCTTGGGTTTGTGCCAGCGCACGGTAAGCTTAACTTCATGACGAACAACCACCAGTGTCTAAAGAGCAAGAAAGGACAACATTTCGACAGAATAATCTGTATTCAGCTCTGCCGTGTATTTTTGTCAGTCATTAACAATTACTTAGCGGATTAGATAGATTGCATACAAAAATCATTAAGATGTAATATACACCACATGCATTCATATAGCAGCTACATGAATAACACTTTCGTCGTTGTACACAGTGCCGAGCAAACAGGTGGCGATGAGAAAATGTTACCCCGTAATCGAATTTACAGTTGAGAATGAATTTTAAAACCCCCTACAAGTTTAGATGTTCGCTTAAAAGAAACCTAAGCGGTACAGTACCCTATGTTATATATGTAGCGTTCTGTAAATTGCAAACGAACTCCGGTCCGTATAATCTTTGCGATAGCTAGCCAGCTATGCTCAGCGAAAGCGAATACATTTGCGCTGCAACGCGTCTCATTTACAGTACGCGGAAATGGAGGTCCGTAGAAATTCCTAGCAAAGCACTCAACCGCGAATACGTAAACCGGGAACGAACGAGTGCCCGACATCCGTAAGTACAAGATGTTCATAATGATGACATTTCAAAGGGGATAAAATGGCAGGAGATTTAGATTTCGCCGCTGTCAATCGGTAACATAGGTAGTACGCTACTTATCATGTGGTTTGGCACTGATTTAAGAAGTTGCTGCTTAAATCCAACCTGGACATGACAGACACTTTCGCTTCACCATAGGCGCTACCTACATATTGTGCTATTGCAAGCACTGTACATGCATTAGATATATGCGTTGTGGAGCCAATGTCATCCTCTAACTAGGCTTCACGATCTCGCTGCTTTCTGATGAAAACGTGTATCCGCGTAGCTTGCACGTAGGCAGCAATGTGTGTCGCTGTGTGCAAAAATGGCTGCTCAGTTGGCTGCCTGTAATATTTATCCATGTCAGGGTTAGGGTGTACGCAACACTCGGGAAATTATTCACGACAAGCTGCAAAGACGTCGGTAAATGATCGAAAGTTGTTTGGCTGGTTTCCGTATATACCCAAATTACCCGAGGGCTCACCACCATTTATTGGCCCTGCCGTGCAGTCTTCGGCGATGACGTGGCGTTTAGCAAAACAGCAATTTTTATGGCAAAGTGATATGTTTTGTTGTCGAGTGATGTGAGTGACGAAACCTTGAGGCTAGCAGTCAAGTCACCCGATGCAATAGAGATGTTTCATCTGCATTCAGAACCATTTAAATTATCCTATTTTCTGAGCCGCTTGTGACTTCTAGACTAGAGCGGATGAACGGCCTGGAGTACCAGTGTCCAATTCATAGTTGTCATTTGTATTCCATTAGGAAACAAGTAGGCTCGGCTCCGCCAAACTTCACTTTGGACGGGCGTTTGCTTTTTCACGACACATTGCTTGGACGGTAGTGTGTTTTACAATATGTGATAACTTTTAAAATATTCCGTCGCAGTCACACGTCTGTGAATTTAAGGAGTACAACACAACTGTGGTGCTAGCCATGTGGTCGTAAGAATTCACCTGTAATCTTCTTGGATTCTGCTGATCCGGAATGCAACGAAAATGAGCAGGCACGTAGGGTATATGATAAGCAGACTTATCGGAGTACAGTTTATACGTCTTCGGTTTCACACTTCATGTAGACGGAGACAATGGTACTATGAGACAATTTGCTATGACAAGCTCGTGTGGCTGACATTAGAGTTGTGACAAGAGATAATGCAATAAATATATTTATTGTTGGATCCGGCGTCATTTAAATTCCCTACAACAAGGATTCCTGAAAAAGTTACATTTCGCCACCACTGTTGAAGGATTTTTCTTACCGGGTATTGTTAAGAGAGTCCGCCGTGCCTGTATATTTATTTGAAATCGCAACCAGATCGACTTCGAGATTGTGGAGATAATTCGAAAAAGTATCAGAGCAGCACCACAGAATTTAATTGCCGATATTACGAAAATTGCCTGAAATGAAACCTGCGTGATTAGATTAGGGTGGGCAGAACTCTCAAGATTACCACTTGCTTTCTTATCCCGCTTAATTTTACCGGCGTCGATACGCGGCTGATATGGGAAAGTACAACTTGACTTTCTATCGTCACAACTATGGGGCTAGCTTTGCAATCCAAGATTCACAATGGCACATGTAGGCTATTCCGTGTATGGCTTAGCGAACTGGGTTGACATCCCGAGCGCTGAATTAATGATGTCATCTCTCATAGTTCTGATGTCGTAAATATCTGTCCTGTTCACTAGTAAACGTATAACAATAATCTACGTGGTGGTCTAGCATGATGAAGCTTCCGTGTCACAAGCAAAAGGTTGCCCAACAAGCACGCAAACCGATTGTTCACAAACCCCACTAAACACATGCATTCTTAATCGGTTCCAAATACATTCTTTAAATCTGTTGTATAATACAGTGTTTAGTAGTTTCACCTGGTTTTGCAGCTGGTGGTTCATTGCTGTGCAACAAACTTCCAAACTGTCATGGTAACCAGTTCTGCCGTGACCGCCGGAATAACTGTTGTTAAGAAATCAGCATGTGGCCATTCCCCCACTTTGTGGGAAGTTTTGTAACGTTTCCTGTCAGCTCGCCTGTACAGTTTAAAGGACCATCCGCGTAATTTTGTGTGCGCATCGTGTGTGTTGACAACGGCATCCGTCACTATCTGGGCTTAGACGGAATTTGTAACTGCAACATAAACATGATCCAAAACCAATACAGCGCAGAACAATGCACAGCCAAACACAGCTACACATTATTTGCAATTTTAGAAACGGCTTGTACTAGGGTTTTATGCTTTACATGCATCAAGTAATGTCACAAAACTGCACTGAAAAATGAGGTCAGCTCTTTATGGTTCTGCACTGATTCCATGGTTATGCCACCTGCCAAATGCATAGCTGTTTTGCTTCAGAAAGGCGATCATCTAAAGACAATAGTCGATTACTCTATGGTTTCAAATATTCTTATTCTGGTTCAGTCTTAGCTTGGCTCTAGTCCAAAGGCTGCAATTAGAATAGGATGGCAGAGCCTTGGGTATGAAAAATGTTTTAGCAGATCCAAATTGTGGAACCTTGATCTCCCGGCCTCCATTAGTACACAGAACGAGCTGTAAGAATTAGTCGCTATTCTAGAGCTACGAGATCCAAAACGGGGAACAAATCGCCAATTTGGATCTCGTCATAGTCACTGAGGAACATATGATTAACACAATAGCAAGGATGAACCACCTGGGTTGCAGCGATCACTCCGACGGCTTTTCGGCACTTAGTTTAAGCAGGATGCAGTAATTTGGGTATTAATGATTTCCGCATTGTAGTACACCACTGCTTTTTGTCCAATAACACCAAGATCTTTGATTAGTCGATCCTAACAGAACAGTCCCCCGAAGACTACTGGGTAAATTCATCTACCAGACTAGCAATTTGACCATCAAATTCACTGGAATCTAAGATTCTTAGCTCAAAAATGTTAACTCCTTCCTGTTAAGGGGCCTGTAGAATCGAGAGACACGCTTTAGAATGCATACAATACCTTTCTATACGTCAAGAATTAGAAAGCCCACATAGCCCATCGAATCGGTTGTGTCAAATTTGTTCTTTATAAGTTTCGCAGTTTTTTCATAAGTGATCCTATTCTGCGCGGGATATATCAATTTCTATTCCAGCGCCAGTTTATTACTACTTTATTCCATGATGTTGGTATCTTGCTTTCTTTCATTTTACCTTCCTATTAATGCACAATACCTGGTGTGCTTCTTAACTGCATCTAGCATTTATGATGTTGATGATGACTACAAAGCCGCTGTGTGGGTTCCTAGCGCTCTGTCCGATGTGATAGCTATTCACTGCGGCGTCGCTGAGTTCTCATTTCTAGGATCACAGCTATTACTAGTGTTCATAAACAACCTCGCAGGATTGCTGAAGTCAAAGTATTATTTGTTGTCCTATACTGAACTGGGTAGATTGTTTCTTACTCCAAGGCCGCTTGAATGTGCTAATTCGTAGTGGTCTGTCCCATCCTATAGTGCTTCACTGTGGCATACTTCATGGCTCGGTATTAATATTAAGGTTAATCGTCGTGCTCAAATAAGGAATGACAGTAGTTTTGAAGTCAAATTTTGTACTCTATGCGGTCGATCTCAAGATTTTTTGGACAAGCAACAGAGAAGGCGGCCACACTACAGGGCAATCTGAAGAAGACTTTAGAGTGGACGGATTAGAACAGGCTTAAATTTGACCCTGTCAAGTGTAACCTATTGAGCCTACGCCGCAAGAAAAACTAAGAATATAAAACCGGTGGACACGTGTTTTAGTGCACTTTCCATTAACTCGATCATGAATTATTAGTGTATGACAGTTTCAGGTGTTCAGGAAAGACGGTGAAAACAGAGCAAAATCTAGCCGTCACTTAGGTCTACTGTGGACGAGTTTTGATCGGTTTAACCCTAGTTTCTTTTCACAAGTGCACAATGTCTATGCGAGGCCATCATGTAAAATATATCATCCAGGTGTTGCACTCTGGGCAAAAACCTAAAATAACTGCTTTTAGAATTCACTATAAATGTTAAAGCATTTATTTAGAATTCTTAATGGATGAGATTAAGGACTATATGAGTTCTTGGCGGCACTGTCATCGTCCACTGGGTGATCTAATATCGTTGGTTCAGATCGTCTAGTATCCTAACCAATTATGTAGAAATTTTACCCACTTTATGCTTTAAACCATTTTGTCTCAATCGTTACACATTTCTTCCTAGGCTATCATTAGAAATTGGTTCAGTGCATAGTTTGAGATGTCACCTGGACGATTCTTCCGTTTGTACATTTAGGGCATGCATGGGTTTTGCGCATTCCGTCACATACGCCAGTACTTTAACGGTTCCTCGCACGAGTCTACCTAAGTTACCGAGATGCAAGACAGTATAGTTACATTATCTGTACACGTGGATTGGCACTGCTTCATCGCTAAGCGTTATATTATATTTATACATTCGAATTTTGTTCTCACTAATCACAGCTATTGTTTAATCTCTGTCCATTTTATCCGAGATTTTTCCAGTGCTCCAATGTGCAGTCAGCGAAGTAGCTTTAGTTATGTTGGTGGACTTGTAGAGACCATGGAATCGATGCTCCATGTTGGATATTACATGCGGCGCACAAGCAGCCTCTGTGTCCATGATAGCCGAAATATGTGATTTCTTAACCACATCATTATTCCCATGTTAGGCCAGCTTTTATTGATTTCCATCAGTTAAACTTCACTGTGATGCCAATAAAAACGTCTTACTTGCCATTTAGTTAAGATTTTAACACCAGCCGGTCTGACTTGCATTCTAGTTATAAAGCAGCATAGACTTAGCGCTTTGCTGCCAATGCGTAAGTTGTAAACTTCCTGGAGTAATGCGATGATGTCTGGAAGCCCATCCCACCTATTTTCATGACCCGCTTTTAAAATAGAAAAAATAATTGCCACTTAAAATTCAAGGACTACAAGGGCAGTTTGTCTCGTTCTTCCACGGATGTGGAAATGTGTTCCCTATTCGAACCGCTGACGCTTAGCAAGTCTACATGGAACAATGGGATTGCTGTCGCTACCATCAGTGTACCATTATTGTGCAAATTGAGACACCACTAAAACGAATAAGCTCTTATTCCGTCCCCCGAAATCAAATTATACTTATTGCCTAAATTTGCACAGTGATCAGTGTCATCGCCTATATGGCCATCTAATAATTGCCCTTCGTACCTGAGGAATCTCATCAGTGTTTGCTATCAAATTCTGCAAGTTAATCATAACACGAACCAGAGAGGTAAGTGGGTAGAATTGGCCACGCAATATAGCCAGCTGGAAAGCTAGTGCAACAGTTTTTCTCTTCGTATATACAAGCCATGGAAGGTTCCAAAACTTTGCGTTCTCTAATCAACCTGCATTTTGAACCATAAACATCAGAAAAAGACAAAATGGTACAAAACTTGCACATTTGCATTCCTTTGCACCAGTTAGGTGGAAGCCAACATGCATGTCGTATAGCTACCATGTTTTCTTTCATTATTAGGTAGCTTTATCATGATTATCCTTCGAGGATATTGGAGCACAGGCTTGTCTCCCCTACTACTCAATTTTGTATTTGCTCAAAGGTGAATCCGATCCTCAAAGAACATCTTTTAGCATAATGTTATTGTTTTCTTACAGATTATTGCCTGGAGATTTATGCTTGATCAATGACGGAAGTTTCGCTTACCGTGCGCGTCAGATATTGATAATACCGTTGTGACTCGTATGCTATTGCATAATGCATTGCACATTAGTGCAATGCTCATATTCTTTGCTGGCCTTATTTTACTGGCCAACGTCTATGCTTAAGTGCTGGACTTCAAACAATAAATTGATGACAGACTTGCTTTACGGAATCTTTTTAAAAGCAGGATTTGTAAAATTTTGCGACTAATAACAATGACTTTACTCATTTGTAACCAAAAAATAAATCTCTTTCAAATGGTAAAGGACTATTGCTACGCTCTTTACCGAATCAGAGGAATCAGTTGAATACACTGTTCAGCCAAACTTCTGGGAATGATAACAGATGACTAGATGCGACAAATCAACGACTGTTTAGGTATTGGTTTCATTGTCATTCCCAGTAGATGCACCAGAGTAAGGTTTTCTAGTTGATGCTTATGTGCGTGACAGCAGTTTGTATTGAATTTTGGGACGACGGTTGGATTCGAAGTCATCATCATCATCATTATACATGTCAGCTAGAGATGGTAAAACACCTCCGCTATTGTACCGCAATACATAAAGGAAATACATACATACATACAATACATAAAGGAAAAATAAATACGACAGTTGAATGCCAGCTGAGCTACCAGCAACGGATACGCATCGTTTCGGTAAGCTACTAGCCGGCTACTAGGCAAAAGCAAAAATTTAATTACGTTTTACCCTACGAAATAAGATCGTAGATGGAGGTGGAGGCTAAAGGGATGGGGAGGGACAAAGAAACTCACAGCAGGAACGCCACTGAGGTCGGCTCCTTGCCATATCAGCAAGTGTATCCAGCCAAACGTGTTCACCGTCTTTTGGACCCCAACCAGGGAGCCGTGAAGCTCCAACTGAGGCCAGCTCCGAAGTGAGGGCCTTCATTCCTCTGGACCAAGTCATCGCTTGGCCACCTCTCCTCTTCTTCCACCCACATCCCCGGTGAGCAAACAACGCACGTCGAGGGAGTCGGTGGGCTGGCATGCGCAACACGTGGCCCAGCCATCGGAGCCTGGTGAGTGAAATGACGGTGCTGAGCGGTTCATTCCCTTTTCCTAGGCCGTAAACAAGGCGTCGAACATGCTCGTTACTCACGCGGTGTTCCCACCAGATGTGAGCCAAACTGCGAAGGCACCGATGGTCGAACGTAAGTAGCCTCTTCATGTCCGCCGATCTTAGGGGCCAGGTTTCGCAACCGTACAGTAAGGTCGAACGTACCGCTGCATTGTACACTCTACCCTTCAGGGCGAGAGTAATGTCGCGCCGTCGCCATAGGTGGCGAAGGTTAGCAAAAGCACTTCGAGCTTTCGCTATGCGGTTCGTGATTTCGTCTTCGATCCCAAGGGCGCTGATACAACTTCCCAGGTAATTGAATTTCTGAATGACTTCTAGCTGATCCCCACCAAGGGTCAGCACAGGGGGCGAACCCTGCCAATCCTGGAGGAACGCTTTGCACTTCGGTGGTGCAAAGCAAAGCCCGAAGCGACTGACAGCCAGTGCTAATCTGTCCAGCGCGGCTTGACACGTCTGGGAGCTGTCACAGATGAGGGCAATGTCGTCTGCATACTCTAAGTCAAGAAGTCGTTCTCCTGGGAGTAGCTCCACACCTTCCAAGTCATGTCCTGTAAATGCAATCTCCATGACTTCGTCAATAGCGAAGTTGAATATGAAAGGTGACAGCGGGCATCCTTGTCACACACCGCTGGAGATATTGAAGGGTGGCGACAGCCTGCTGTAAGCCCTTACTCTGCCCATGCTACGCGCATATAATGCTTGGATAATATTTACATATTTCTCGGGCACACCTTTCCTGAGTAGACAATTCCAAAGGGCACATCGATCAACCGAATCGAAGGCACCTTTTGATGTCGAGGAACACGACTACGGTGGGCCGCCAATATGTGTGACGGTGCTCCAACAACTGACGCAAGGTGAAGATGTGGTCGATGCAGCCACGACCCCGACGAAACCCGGCTTGCTCCTCACGAATCTGGCTTTCACGAGCGCCAGTCAGTCTGTGGAGAATTATGGACGCGAGTAATTTGGAGGCGATGGAGATCAGACTGATTCCTCTATGGTTGCCGCATTCCGAGCGCGAGCCGCCTTTGAAGATGGGAACAATAACGGAGCGGCTCCAGTCGGTTGGGACAGTTTCCTGCTCCCACAGTTTCACTAGTAATTCATGCAAAGCATCAACAAGAGCAGAGCCTCCAAATTTGAAGAGGGCTGGAGGAAGATCATCTAGTCCCGCGGCTTTGTTCAACATCAACAGTCCGATCTCACGTTCGACTTCTGAGCGAGTGGGTGGATCCAAAGGGACAGCCCACGGAGCGGGGCGATCAGTGACCGGCGAATCGAACAATTCTTGCCGATTAAATTGCTTTTCAAAATGCTCAGCCCAACGCTCCAGACGTTTTGACAAATTGTGGATAGGCTGTCCACTCTCGTCACGTATAGTTTCACTAACACCAGGTCTCCTGCTGCCCGTTTCCTGTATCAGACGGAATAACTTACGATGGTTGCCAAGGGCAGCGGCCACTTCCATCTCTGACGCACGCTGAGACCACCAAGATTCGCGGTCTCTCTTCAGGCTAGCACGGAGTTTTGCCCGGAGCTCTTTGCGAGTTTCATTGTGCTCGCTTCCAGCCGGGATTTGCCGGCGAGCATCTATAAGTTCCAGAGACTGCGAAGAGACCCAATGTCCATGTTGTCTATTAGACATACCACATGAGGATTTGCCTGCTGCTAGTAAGGTCTGGCTAACATGTGACCAGTGACCATCAATTGTCTCCTGTGAGCGCTTGCTCAACTCACATGTTAGCGTACTTCGATACGCATTCAGAACAGCTGGTTTTGTCAGTTGGCTGGTGTCAATACGCTCACAGCGTCGTCGAGGGCGTCCGCCAAAACGCATCCGCATGTCAGCACATACAAGTGCATGATCGGTGTCCACACATGTGCTCCAAATCGAGCGACAATTCTGGATGCAGCCTCTCCAGCGGTAACTTATCGCAATGTGATCGATCTGCGTGCAAGGCTGGTTCGAGGTTGGTGGGCGCCAAGTCACCCTTCGGCGGGTGCTGTGTCGGAAATTAGTGCTCGCAAGAAATAAGCGAGCATCTTCACACAAATGAAGTAACCGCTCACCGTTATCATTACGGGAGCCTACATCGTGTTGACCGCCCAGATGCAGTTCATCAGTGGACAACTTTCCAACTTGTGCGTTCATATCCCCCGCCAGCACAACAGTATCCGTGCTTCTTCTGTGGCGAAGAAGCTGGGTCAGTTGGCGGTAGAAGTCGTTCTTTACCGAATCATCGCTACAGTTCGTGGGCGCATAGGCAGCGATGATGAATAGACATCTATTAGTCCCGCGCGACTTCGAAGCTTTAAACGAGCCAGCCAATCGGACCGCACACATCCGGCTACTGATTGGAATCCAATCAACCAGGGCAGCTTCAGCCCGGGGACTCAGGGCAATACCAACACCGGCTTTGGCGGTGCTCGAAGCTGCATCGTCACCGGATAGGCGCAAGGAGAAAATACTGTTTGCGTCCCCTGAAAGGGATCACAGAGTGAGCACAGTGCTCGAGTCTTGCAGGCGAGTCTCTGATAAGCAGCAGATATCGATCGAGAGGGTCTCCAATGTTCGGGCAAGTGCTGCCTGTTGACCGATTTGTAGCAGTGTGCGAACATTGAGGCATGCCAATCTGAAGGAGGATCGAGGGCTCCAAATGGAAGCCGATGAACTGGATTGGACCGCTTGGTTGGACATGAGCTTGTCGACAGGAGAGGAGTGACGCTCCGCGTTTACATGGGAGTTGAAATTAGAAGGTAAATGCCTAGCAAAGCATGTTGGGGGAGGGCCAAGAATCGGGGGGTTGAAAACTGGGGGGATATAATTGAAGTTGGAATGGGACGGTAAGAGTGAAAAAGCGTAAGAGGGGGAATAAGAAGACGGGAAGGCTTGAGCATTAGCATCCAAACCCCTATCCACCCTGCTCGATGCAGCAGATAGGGCACCGTTGATTATCCTCTGCGGTGGCCAGAGCATCAAGAAATTGTTTGAAGGAAAATTCATAGTATTGCGTGGGCAGGATACTGTCAGGTTGCCCAGGCCTAGACAGGAGAACGATTAGGGTTCTCAACCAAAGCCTTTGGTTCAAAAACCTGACCGCAAGACAGCGGGTTTGGCGTTGGGCTACAAGGAGTCAACTTTAAGGAATAAGGTGCCACCCTCATTCCAACCCCCAACCTGGAGGACCAGGAGGCTGAGTTAGTCTGGCCTCTAACCATTGACCAATCTGGTATGAGTGATCTGAAGGTGCAAAAGCACCACCCAGCGTAGCTCAATGGATCGCTGAGGCACACAAACCATCGCACCACAGTAAGTTCTAGCCTCATTGCGATGGATTCGAAGACTAGGGAAGGATGTGGCTATTCCGAACGTAGGCAGTCAACCTTGGAACAGGAAAAATAACTAGATAGATTTGGAAGATTTATAGAGTAAAACGAAATCAGACCAGAAGTTCTTCACTTTGATTCAGTCGTATATATTTTAAACCGGAATGCATGAAACCACATGTTTTCGTATTGTGCTCTCGCCATTTGAACAATTCGGGTGTCTGCAAATCTGACGTCATGTTGCCTCGATATACCTGTACATACACTTCAGTCCCGTAAATTACATACCTTAATATTACCAACATTAACCGTGAGATATTAAACTATGTCATCTTAATAAGGTGAAAACTGTTGACAATTCAATACCGTCAGTTGTTTTGTGGATTTTGTGCTGTTCTCCGAGCAGAGCGATTATGTACAGACGTTTGGTTACCTGACAACGCAACATCATCAGTTTGGCTTCATAGGCCTGGTTCATAGTGCCTCGTAAGCAACTTCATTTTCCAAGTGCTTATAAGACCTGCTACCAGAACTGCGACAAATACAACGTGGGACAGACTGCAAGAAAGCTTGGCATAAGACTACACGAACACAGCCTAGACATTCATCGCCACGATCAGAACACCCTGATGTCAGTGCATTTGGGTGCCGAGAACTAGTAATTCGACCTGGATCCTTCCAGGAATGACTAAAAGGCGGTAAGCACGTGAGTTCATTGCAGCCTAGCGTTCAAAGCAGAACTCGATCAACAAGCACATGGGCATTGAAGTTGCTTAGTAAGCACTGCGAATCAGGTCCCTGAAGCCGCATTGATGATGTTGACTTCTCAAGCAATGAAAGCTCTACAATATTCACTCAGCTAGGAGGGCAGCACAAAATCCACATCCGTACCTAGAGCTATGGATATTCTCATTAAATTTTAAGCTGTTGTTTTAATCTAGCTATCAAGTTTGAGCATGACGTGGATAACCCTAGGCATTTCCTAGTTCTTGATTTCACCTGTGCAAAAATCTTTGCAAAACTGCTTAACTCAGAATAGTTAGCCTCTCTGATTTTTGCCATTTAACCAACCCTTGCGTCACTGGTGTCACGAAATTTAGTTTAACAACGTATATATCTGTCAATTAGTTAAACTTCACTTGATGTGTTAAGGAAGCAGCAACTGAGTACCAAAGTTTGCCGCCATAAACCTCTACCGAAGTGAGATAAAGCGACCTGTAAGTGACGGCGCCTTCCGTCTCATAACAGCCTACCAACCAACAAATCAAACAAGCAAAAATATTATTACCCCAACATAAATGCGGATGCTAATGATAACATGGCTCAACTAATATTGATGTGACGGATGCGATGACGGTATTTGCAGGAAAGAACAAGTTAAGCTTTTAAAGCATTACATGAAATGTTACTTCTTATCTAATAATAAAATTGCTTTGACTACCTAGTGCGTGAGTATTCCTTAAATGAAGAAATTTCTAGTGCTTGACGGCTAACGTGTTTGATCCTTTCATTTTAGATTAAATATGGGAAAGTATCAGCGCGTCAACTTTGTAAACTATATCAGTGAGACGGAGTTTCAACATGTCCAATTCATGAAGTGCATGGAACCATCCGTGTCATTATATTTCGCCATTAAAAAACATTCTTTAATTCGCACATGAATTATTCGTTAAAAATTGGCTGTTCACACCAAAAGAAAATTAGCTTCATATTTAGAGCTTACATCTTTAGTGTGTGATGCTCTGAGTGTTATTAGGTGCGGCTCCATTTGAGTGAAAAATGAGAGCGAATGTGAATCCTCTAGAGAAACGCTATTACAATAAATAATGTGTGGTAAACAGAAGTACGCGAAAAGTGAAAACCTAGTGCAACAGTGGCATAGAACGGCCTACAGGCGTATCGAAATCAACACAAACAGGATTCAGTAACATTATCGAAATCTTGTTCACTATCCGTCTGAATGGTTTACTGGGTCCGTTGAAATAAGTCAGTAACAACAATCTCTTCTTGAGCATGCTCATCGGAAGAATAATTAACGTAATGTTTGAGTGACTTGGTAGTAATGGATGCGTGTCTTGTTGTTACAAATAAACCATCTCCTCGTAGAGCCTTCTGCTCTGAACTCTGAGGCTTGATACTCAATGCACTAACCAAATTTATGCGCACCATTGCTTACACGTATCATATATAAACTTTATGAATTATACCGCGGTCAATATATTTGGCATATGGACGAGACCATTTATAAAACAGTAGGCTAATTTGTCCAAAACCAACCGGTATCTCTGATACTGTACTACTGAATGCGAAACATGCACGTTTGCTCATAATGCAGGAAAACAAAAACAAAACAACCCACCTTCATTTTTGTCCGGTAACCACAGAGTATAAACTTGGATAGCATATGAAAGTGGCGTGAACGCTGTAATCGACAAGGTCGCACTTAGCAGTAGTTCACTATTTCCTAATACCGTCTTTGCCTTTACTTTGTTCACCCCTAACCGTTCATCCGGCGGGACATGTCAAGCTTCGGCTTCTTCTATCCACAATATACCACCGGCCATTAACCATCTCGCCTGTATTTCAGTATAAATATTTAGTTAGTGGAAAAGCAACTTGTCATACTCGAATGCGCACCACAGTTTTAAAGAACAGCTAGTGAAACAGGCTTTAATGTTATACAAGCTTATATATGGAGCTACGTATTCTTCAAAAGCAGCACTTCTTGTTTCTCTGGAAGTGGCTGCGGCAGCAAACTTATTCACAGTGTTCACATGAATTTATTATATATGCAATTATATAATGTTCCTATTTGCTGAAGAACAACACTCCACTCGGACGATGGAAATGCAACATTCCATACTTGCAAAGTTAATCAACGTTTAGTCAGACGAAATTAGTATCAGTGCGCTGGAGAACCTTAGCTGATCAATGGCAAAATGTGTATTACCAGCGCTTGAAACACCTCTTCTTACAGTACTGATTACAACGACACCTGAAACAAAATACTTCAATTGGTTTGACTAATCGACAACTTGCAACTCTCACCTTAGCCAAATATTAACAACTAGTTTTGACTGCAAATCCACAATGGGGTCGATAAATACGTCGGCCTGTAAAAGTTGGATCACTGTGAAAGTGAACGCATCTCGTCTGATCGTTATATGCACTTATGATTGGCCTTATAAGAATTTTTCCTGCACGTCTAAAGCTGGTGGAAATATAACCAATATGTTTGCTAATCTGATTTTAGTAAAATAAGGGTGGGTGTTTATTGAATATACAGCCCTTGTGTCTACGCTACTTTATGAGTAATAATTGGGAGAGCTATGTAGATACGTCATCTCTCTTGCTCAAGCAACATCCTGTAATTGTTAGTTGACAAGGGAATCTGTAGAAATAGCAATCATCTGTAGAGTATAGGCGTGCACTGCATTACAACTGTAAAAAGTGTATAAAGTTGACCAAAACGGACAATAATCACGAGGCTATTAGAGCAGTGCTACACAATATTTTGTACAAGTGCTAATTCACAAACAAAACAAACTAAATTGAACTGTCTATGAATCATTAAATTCCGTACTATCTACTTGAATAAAAGGGATGAGAATTACTATAGTAACAATATTTTTGACCCCAGCTTTAGTCAATCTAACCATAATTAATGAATTGCTTTAAAGCGGAGCGCTTTGCAAAATAAGGAAAAGCATCTGCGAGGTTAAATGCGTGACTACCAAAAACAGTCATACTAAAACTTTGTTTACATGTTACCTGGTCGCTCACATGCTTAGTGTGGGAAGTGGGCTCGCGTTTTTACCTGATCTAGTATCCGGGGTGAAAGTGTGCATATTTAAACTATTAGTCATATGTTTTCTGTATGTCATGGAAGAAAGGCATTTTGCAAATGTGTTTTGGGAAAGGGTATTAGCGGTTGTAAAATCACTTAACCCAAAAGAAATTATTTGCGTTCCTTTCTTAACTCTAAACATCGACTGATATCTCGTTAACCAATTCTTCGCAAATGTATACTGTATGTTAACTCTATTAATGTCACTTTCTTCTAGATGGATAGGACAGCGCTCATAATCAATCTAATTACAGATGGCGACATAATCCAGCGCTTTCCAGCGTTGGTTCATGAATCCAATAACGCAAATTACCATACAGTTCCGAACAAAGATTATTCCGATTTATTTTCGTAAATTGATGACAGCGTTTATTACTAGTACATCTAACGAAAGAGAAAAATAACAAGTTTCTAGTATTAGTTTGATTCGTCGAGGAAATAGGTATTCGTACGCAACGCTGAAGCATTATCATTAATTATAAAATACCTCGCATTTGTCATTGGAGAGAAATATTGCTTGTTCAATTTGTGAAAGATGACTGCATTGTAACCATGCAGATAAGCATTGACACATCTTCAAGCTTCTCGGCAAGTGAAGGCAAATCTTTAAGAAAGTGATATACATCACTACAGAAGCTTTTGAGCAGTTCACCAAGCTGAGTGATTATTGTTCAGACGTATCGTTGCCTGACTAGGCAACATCATCAGTGCGGTTTCAGGGGCCTGGTTCGCAGTGCCTCGTAAGCGATTTCGATATCCAAGTGCTTATTGATCGAGTTCTGCTTTGAATGCCAGGCTTCAATGAACTCACGTGCTCGCCGTCTTGTAGCCCTTCCGAGGTTACTGGCATGCTCTATGTCAAATTGATTGTTCTCAGCATCCATATGCGCTAACATCAGGGAGTTCTGATCGTCGAGACGTATGGCTAGGCTGTGTTCGTGTAGCCTTGTGCCAAGCTTTCTCCCAGTCTGTCCCACGTAGTATTTGTCGCAGTTCTGGCAGCAGATCTTATAAATTACACTAGTTACTTCCTCTTTGCTAAGTTTATCTTTTACTTCAAAAAGTTTACTGCGAATAATTTCCGTTGGCTGGTGTGCAACTTTGACTTCAAAAGGCAATAGAAGCCTCGCTGTCATTTCAGAGATACCTTTGATTTACGGCAGTGTTGTTCTATTTTCAGCTGTTACCTTTTTCGAGGTGTGTAGAGCAACCTTTTGTAATGCGAGGCAGCGTAGAATGAAGCCTTTTGGGTACGAGTTCCGCTTGAACAGATTGAACAGATGATCTTCCTCTGTCCGTCTCAGCTGCGGTGTGCTACAGTGGGTTTGTTCTCGTTTGAAAAAGGTCTGCACGCAGCTGCGTTTGTGGGAATCCGGATGATTGCTGCCATAGTTGATAATCTGGTCCATTTGCGTAGCTTTTCGGTAGACTGTTGTTTCCAATCGTTCAGCACCAGTTCGTCGTATGAGAACGTCTAAGAATGGTAACTGCTCGTTGTTCTCATCCTCCCTGTTAAATTGGAAGCCATCGAGCACACTGTTGATTAGTTCGTATGTTTCCTCCAATTTGGAACGCTTGAGGATGACGAAAGTGTCGTCTATGGATCGTACCCAAAGTTTTGGTCTCGCGATCGGAAGTGCTATTTGTTCCAGCGCCTGCATCACTGCCTCGGCTATTAGACCAGAGACCGGCGATCCCATTGGTTTGCCCCTTATCTGTTCATAAATTTGGCCATTTAAAGTGAAGTGTGTTGTTAGACAAAATTCCAATAACTCCGTCATCCGTTTGGGTTCGGGTTCACTGTTTGTATCAGACGACGTTTGCTCCTCTAGCAGGCGCGTCATTGTTTGTTTCGCCAAGCCAATGTCGATTGAAGTGAACAAAGCGGTAACATCGAAAGAGACCATTATTTCGTCTCTTTGAATGGTTGTGGTTTTAAATTTCTCAAGGAACTGTTCTGTCGAGTTGATCGAGTGTTCCGATCCTGCGATTAATTGTTTTAGCCGTCTCCAGAGCTCCTTTGCATGCCTGTACTTTGGTGCTCCAGGTAACGACACGATGCGGCGAAGTGGCACTCCGCGTTTGTGTACTTTAGGTAAGCCATAGAACCGTGGTATTCCCGAGTCTTGTGGTCGCATCCTCTTGGGTTCCTCTGATGAAATTTTCCCCGTTTGTTCCAGTTTCTGCAGAGTGCGTCTGATGTTGCCTTCTAAGCGTTTTGTCGGGTCTTCGTTTATTGGCTGGTATGTGTTGGTATCACTGAGTAGGTGTTGTGGCTTCATCATATAATCAGATTTGTCCAATATAATAGAAAGGCGTCCATTGTCGGTCGGCAGTATAATTATGCTTTTGTCTTTCTTGAGGTTCTCCAGAGCTTTCCCTTCAACGGCTTTGAATATGTTGGTTTCAGCTTTATGACTGAGAGCCGGGATGATTCTGTGTCTGATCTTTCGTTGTGCTTCAGGCGCGATGTTGTACGATTTTAGGGTCGATTCAAGTGCACCGAGGAAGTCGATAGGATTGGAGTCCTTCAAATTGAGTTGCATACCTCAGACAATGACTGAATTTTCCGCGTCCGTTAATCATCTTTTAGATACGTTTATAATACAACTATCGTCTTCCTTAGGCGGTTTCTTTTGCGAGATCGAATTCAGCTTCCCTTCAAGCCTCCATTTGGTATTTATCTTTGTCTTTTGTGTTTAGACGGATATCGCTTTTTCCAATTCTACCGTCAATTGTGATCCTAGCCATACGTCGCCACGATCAGAACTCCCTGATGTTAGCGCATATGGATGCTGAGAACAATCAATTTGACATAGAGCATGCCAGTAACCTCGGAAGGGCTACAAGACGGCGAGCACGTGAGTTCATTGAAGCCTGGCATTCAAAGCAGAACTCGATCAATAAGCACTTGGATATCGAAATCGCTTACGAGGCACTGCGAACCAGGCCCCTGAAACCGCACTGATGATGTTGCCTAGTCAGACGACGAAACGTCTGAACAATAATCACTCAGCTTGGTGAACTGCTCAAAATCTTAATCCACACCCCGACCTACGGATATTCTCATTTATTTCACGTCACTACAGAGTACAAACAACTTACAAGCACTTCTCTAATTGAAAACCTTCGGTAGTCCGTAAGAAAATAACTACAAAATGGCACTCGCAAATTATATTTTTTCTTGCTCTCGCTATGAAACCAGCTGTTCATTCTTTTATTTTGACGCATTATCTTACCAGGTTGCTGCACTCCAAAACGTGGGTCTCTACTTGTCACGAAAGCAATCACTGTGGCTTGAAAATATCCTTTTCAGTTAAAATGGAAATATTATAGTGTTGCTCACCCCAACATTGACACCCCAAGGCCTGGTTGGGACCCATCATTTAGAGATAGTCTGAGTTGGGCTGCAATTCAGAGCCTAGTGGCTCATGACTGACGCCATAAGCACTATGCCACTAAGATGCGCGAGCAACGCTTGGTACAGAGGAAACGAATTTAAAGTTGGACTTGGAGAATCCACTGGTGGTTGGGTTGCTACAAGCAACCTCTACTGAGACTTCGGTTCACTTGAGGTGGATCTCGGTATTCCGATCACAAAGATCGTAAGTAAAATTGAAACATTATAGTGTTGCTCATCCCAACACTGGCACCCCAAGACCGCGGTTTCGTCCTGGTTGGGACTCATCAATTGGAGACAGCCTGAGTTTGGATAGAACTCAGAGCCTAGTGGCTCATGATTGACGCCATAAGCACTATGTCACTGAGATCCGCGAGCAACGCTTGGTACAGCGGAAACGAGCGGATTCCAGCGGATTCTCCAAGTCCAACTTTGAATCATCTCCAGTTGTTCTCACTAACAAACCTCTTCGTGGGAAAATTTGTTTGACAACATTTCCAAATAAAGAAACAATGGTTACGGGTTTTTGGAAATATCTGTCTTTTCGTCTAACTACCTTGAAATCTTTTGCTGCAGTTATCTTCACAACCATTTGTTGCACCGAAGTCTCCGACATAGATCGTATTCCACTTTGCAATTCGTAATCAGAACATGGGATACCCTTATAAATGCTGGCCATTTTTGTCGTCGAATATGAGTGATGTAATTAATGTTGCCAAAGAAAGCACTAGTGCCTTAACGACATTATTTGGTTTAGTTCGTTTTATCCGCTATCAAATATTGAGCATATAATTCATACAAACACTTGTCAGACACCTTTGCGGTTTTTCTTAAAACCGGAAGCCAAACAAGACAGAAAAACCCAATTTTTCCTCAATTTTGACTTCCATTGGAAGAAGCAAAAATGGGTAGAATGAAAAATGCATCGCCTTTTCTCTAACACATTCAAAAGTCCGCGCAAAAATAAAGCAAATGATTAAAAGAGGCTTCATTGAGATGTGGTGTGTAAGTAGTCGACAAATGCTTATATATCTAAACACCGGAGACGGGGTTGAAAACGGAAGAAGGACATCCAATCATGTTAGTAGCAATGTTATTTTGGGGGGCTTAAATGTGAGAACACAGTTTGGGGATCTTCGGCAACTGGAAAGTAGATGATTTGAGCAGGCCTATCAGACACTACGTAAAGATAACTCAGAAAAATTATTTCACTTATAATATCCGGTTACCTTTTCTGCTGGAACAAGCGTTGCTCGTGGATCTCAGTGGCATAGTGCTTATGGCGTCAACCATGAGCCACTAGGCTCTGAGTTCCAGCCCAACTCAGGCTATCTCCAACTGATGAGTCCCAACAGGACGAAACCGCGGTCTTGGGGTGCCGGTGTTGGGATGAGCAACACCATAATTTTCATTTTACTTACGGTCTTTTTGATCGGAATGGCCGAGGTCCACATCAAGTGAACCGAGGTCTCAATTGAGGTTGCTTGTAGCAACCCAGCCACCAGCGGATTCTCCAAATTCAACTTTGCAATCTTTTCTGCTGGACCAAGCGTTGCTCGTGGATCTCAGTGGCATAGTGCTTATGGCGTCAACCATGAGCCACTAGGCTCTGAGTTCCAGCCCAACTCAGGCTATCTCCAACTGATGAGTCCCAACAGGACGAAACCGCGGTCTTGGGGTGCCGGTGTCGGGATGAGCAACACTATAATTTTCATTTTACTTACGGTCTTTTTGATCGGAATGGCCGAGGTCCACATCAAGTGAACCGAGGTCTCAATTGAAGTTGCTTGTAGCAACCCAGCCACCAGCGGATTCTCCAAATTCAACTTTGCAATATTTTCTGCTGGACCAAGCGTTGCTCGTGGATCTCAGTGGCATAGTGCTTATGGCGTCAACCATGAGCCACTAGGCTCTGAGTTCCAGCCCAACTCAGGCTATCTCCAACTGATGACTCCCAACAGGACGAAACCGCGGTCTTGGGGTGCCGGTGTTGGGATGAGCAACACTATAATTTTCATCCGGTTACCTTTTTAGGAATTCAAGACCGTATTGGTACAATAGCAATATTGAATCATCGATAGTAAAATACCAGACTAATGATATTTTTCATATATTTAGACACCACCAACTAATAAAGTAACGTACAAAAGACCAACATGAATGAAAAACGTGACGCGTATGTCGTCCCAGTGTTCCACCTTAGAGATAGTTAACAAGATTAGTGTGGGTAAATTTGTATAATTTCACTGTGATTCAGTGTATACAAGGGACAAAACCTATCATCCAGTTAACTGGAAGCGATTGTTCAAACATGATTGAAATACAGCGCCCATTCCTATACGAGAGTTTAACCAGGATTATTTGTCTTATATCAAAAGGTTGATTATTTTTGAAAAATATAGCGAAACCTACTAAGAAGGGATATGTGTATTAGTTTATACTAAACAGAACCAATAATCTCGAAATATATAGTAAAGAAAACTTGGTGGGTTGATGGGAGTTATCCGATAGAATAGAAACGTTAACCAAATTTAACTAGAGTCGTGAACCACAAAACCTCTACTTTGGCGAATTTTTTTTTCAAATAATACAAATATCGGCTGTTAAGACTGCTTGCATCATTGAATTGGACTTAGAAACATACTCCTTTTCAAGCAATTAAATTCTTTAATAACCAAACATTTGAAAAGCCGTCTGCAACTTCAAATAATCGTTGCATATGATGAAATATTACCACAAGTTGTATTTTTACGTATTTTAACATTTGAAGAAATCAATATGAGGATAATTTTATTCATAACTGTGCCATCATTTGGCAACCTTGAATGTCTTAACGAAACGTCCGCAAAATAAATCATTTAAGTTAGATAAACGAAAGCTAAACATTCGATATGAAATGATTGCACAGGTTTGCAGTAATACACTATGTCTAAGTATTTGGTCCATCTTTTAAGATCGCTAGAATCAACCCAGTATGCAAAATCGGTCCGCTTCCGGAATGAAATCGGTTAGTGGAGGATGCGATGCAGTTGACATCGTTATTAGCCATAACGAATGCTGCCTGAATTTTAGAAATAATACCACAACAGTTATGGAAAGGATTTTGTTTAAATAGCTAATAGGAATAGCTAGGTCTGTTAGTTGTGTGTCATATCCCCTTATTATTTAGAGTGAAATAGCTGTAGGGAATTCCATAGCATTACCATCGTAGAAAAATAGTGCCAGCGCTAATTCTGCGCCTAGCATAAATGTTACGTTGCTTTACGTTTATTCTGTTCGGGTAAATTCTGTGAAATACCTTTTCCTTACTTCCAAAATTTTGTTTCCGGCCATGTCAAATGAGTTCCGTAGTTTCTGTCATTGTAATTTTTTGTCTGAACAATCGTAAACAAGCAGTAAGCAATAAGAGAAGAGTTAAAAAATCAAAGGAAAATGCATTGGCAAGTGTTTCTAACTTTTCGACTGTCTGAACACCGTTATTTTTTCGGACAGCAACGTAATGGTTAGCGGTTTGATCTTGTGTGCATTTGTGGAATCACATATCACCCTACCCCTACGTCTTACTTCCGAACGGATAGCTTTGGAGAACTGACGCGCCGAACTTTGAACCACTGAGCTCAGGTTGTTCGAAAATAACCAGATCCGTAATAAGGCCATAAAATCTGTCTGTTTTTTTGAAATTTGGAATTGAATTTTATCAAGCTTGTTTTTATGCTACGTACAATGGCAGATATCACTTTTATAATATTTGTTGAACCTGCTCCCTGAATAAGACAAATGTTGTTTTCTTTCCAACTCTTCATAATTTCTGTACTGCTATTGACCCCTTTTTTAGGTAGCTCCTGCGCGATCCATGTTTTCCACATCAAAATACTGCCTTGATACACTAAAAAATAGTTCCGTAAACTTCTTCCGTTTGAAATTTTTCCAGAAAAATCTGGGAGAGAAGGGAAAGGAATAATGATTCATAAGCAATGGGAAAATGCATTGATAACTGCTGCAAATTGTTCGTCTAGAATTTCTTTTATTCTAGCCATTTTTGGACAGAAATCAGATGACCAGAAGTTTGGAATCGGACGTACATATATCACTCGACGAACGCTAGTGCTACCGCGGCTGAGTTATCAAAACACGCACCTATGTAAACTGCATATTCTACAGTAGCTTTATGAGCGATTATTTATCGCTTACTAGTGTTAATAGAAAGCGTTTTGGTATCATAATAAGCCCTCAATGACCAGATGCAACCTTTCATATCTATAACGTTGCTAGTTATAACACTGTAGCGTTGATATGCACCATATATTACAATGCAATGGTTTGTTCCGGAAAGTTGTGGCTCTGAGTTGATCATTTTGCGTCTCTATCCGTTATGCCAGGCGAACTACGGATTTCCTTAAAACCGGATAAATGAATGCGTAGAGGTTTAACGCTAGAACGATCGGATCATTAAGTAGGACTTTCAGTGTTATGCTTGCAACTTACTCACCTTGGTAAACGTTTTAGAGATATTTTATTGTTTATAAATTTTATACTTGAATTATAATTACAAGTTTTCACTTATTATTAATTTAGAGGAAAAAGGATTTTATTCTTGCTAACTAGAAAGCGCTTAAGTGAGAACAGTGATCGCATCCCACTTATTCTCTTTCTGTTTTTTATTCATCCAACAATTTCATTTTGGTTCCTAGATGGATAACAGATTTTGAGGTCTTACATGAACTTACAGCTGTCAATTGTAACTTGACTTCAGACTTGAGTGTATACGATGTTGTGGATTGTTTCATTATACAGTTGTCCACAGAATATTAGAGCCTCTTTGATGGTCAAACTATATCGGACACAAGCTCCGATCCGCTCTCACCCGCACGCAACAACCGCCCAGTTGCCACTATGCATAATGCGCGAAGCATTGTTCATCACAAACATCATAGCAGTACATGATGCAGTTCGGCCTCTCATGTCTTTTACAGATTCAGCTGCAGTTGCGTTGAAGATTACCTAGGCAGAACTGACTGTCAGTTAGCTCAGAGGGTAGCTGGATATTTGACAAAATGATTGGGACAGGGGATGATAAAACAAAATAGAGCGGATCCGAGAATGAACCGTAGCCGATCATCATCTACCATTAAGCAACAATGGGTAACTATAATTCGTTTGAACTCCGAGACTGTGTTCAGTGAGCTATTGTGCAACAATTATCCGATAATGTTTGCAATTACCAAGGCATTTCTGATATGAGCTTATCAACCTGTGATATGTGCACAGAAACTACTGAGAAAATTAATATGGTTAACGTGGTCTTGATTATGACATTTTGATTTGTGTAGTTATTGTTTCCATGTATATAACTACTAATGTTTTCCGCTTGTATTGTATTTACGACTGATATGTAATATCGGAAGGTTAATATATTACAACTTATGTCGTCTTACAGCTCAGATAAAATGGTCAAACTTCTGACAGTGGCATCCCTCATGAAAACAGTGCGGATTGTTAAAACATGGAATTGTGTGAGCTGTTACTACATCTTCCAGTGATGTTTACTAAGTTAAAAGAATATACATGATGAAACCAAACAGAGTTCCAGAAATTACTGTTTGTCGGATGGCAGCGCAGAAGGTTTACAATACATGAAAAGGACCAACTGCCGAAGCTAATAAATGTGTGAATTATTGTGAGCTCCCGAGTGTCTTTAAAATCATACTGAAAAATACAACCATGTACTAAAGCTGAGGCAAGGAGAGTTTAAGGTTTCATTTTTCAGTGAAACAGAAGCGTTCCTTAGTTGCATGCCTTCAGTAGGCTAGCTTACATCAGGGGCATTATAAGCATGCTAAACCATCCATTGTATATGTTAAGATATTTATGGTTTGCCTTTTTCAGGGAGAAATTAGCAAGAACGGATCTAAGGAATTAACGAGGTTCCTTTGTTGTGCTAAGAAAACTACCATAGTTGAAAGGCTGCAGACTAGCCACTTTGCTTTGAAAGCTGAATGGCGGAATATATTTATTCGCAACTCACGAAATTGCTAGTTGCCAGCACCGAAATCCAAAGTGGACCTGCAAATCCTTCAAGCTACATTCTGCGCTCGTGTTCATAAGTACACGACCGACAAACTTGGTAACTTCTGTATCAAGTTGTGGATTCTGGCAGAAGTGGGAAGTGGATGAATCTGTTAATGGATTTCTGAGTAAATAAACTACTCCAACGATTTTGTATTTAGTCAGCGAGCTCTTTTTTGGAAAAGTATACAATCGCAGAAGCGGAAAAATTTGATACATTTAAAGTAATGCAGTCTAAGAAAACTATAAGTTTGGTTGGCACTATTTATGCAAATGGAAGGAATGTGCTTATGATTCTAAGGGAAACTAGTTTTTTAATTAATTTATTGTGCAGAATGGAAAAAGCGCACAGTGACAACTTGCTAGTACAAAAAGCAAAACACATTTGGTTTTCCGTCCCGTGAACTGTACCTCATGGATTTAAGAACTTAGAAAGAAGGAGCTTGTGGGTGTGTTGCTTTACAACTTTACGAAGCATATAGTAGATATATTAGACAAAATGACAAAAGCACTCCGTTTCATGTCAGGTCTTGTCAATGGCCATTCCAAGTATTCTTCAACGAACTGGATTCGGTAGATTTTAGTTCCTGGATAACTTGGAATTGTGCCCCTAGTAAAATTATTTAGCCGGTGGTATGTGATGAGCCAAGCGGAAGAAATGTGTGGATTTATACATGGGACAAGGAACGTGACAACTCGAAATAGTTTGAACACAGCCAAGACAGGATGCCGTGAGAGAAGTAAACGTGGGCGATGTCAGATTAGTTACCGTGGAGGAAATAAGTAAAAGAACATGGCTCTTTATGAGAAAATAGATTTTGTTTCATGTGGTCCAATTACAAGCGTCAGCATTTGTTTCAAGTGTATTATTGAATAATAAGTGCAATTATTATCAAGATTTTAAAAGTTCGAATGCAACTAGTTTGCATCCACAGATTGTTTTACTGTTTATATTTAATGTATGCAAGGAAAAATTTAAAGTTGGTATAGTAAAATATATCAGCGCAATGATGCTGTTCGGTCACGGAGGTTCTAGGCAGGAGGGCGAAAGGTTCTTTCTAGTGTTAATAAACAAGTAAATGCAGAGTTCTCATGAGAAGAGTTCCGCGGATGGAGCAGCGTGCAAACAACAGAGTGCAAAAGAAGTAATGCAGTGCCGTCGATTGACTCGCTTATCTTCAGTTGTGACGAAGAATGGATGAACTATATCCCCCTCATCCAGAAAAGCTTTCTTCATTGGAAGGAATATCATTGTAAACAGATGAATCCTGGTGAAATGTAGAACACGTTGCAAGATTTCCAAATTCACCTAACTATTTCGTCTTATATATTTTTGAAACAATTGGCATTTGTGCATCTTAACAAAAGGATCTGTCCTGCTTTTTACTTCACCTAAATGAAAAAGTGCATGCCAAGAACATTCGGTCCGCTGAATTAATAAAACAATACACGCAATTACGATTACCATTGCAATAAAAAATCTGCCCAACGGGTAATTCGTGAACCCAGCTACATGTTTTATTTCGCGTCTCCCTACCATTTGTTTCTTGTGCAATACTGTTAGGTTTATGTTTTAGCCTGAGTCAAAATCGTGGTTCCGAAACATGACTCGGTGCAGACATGCTTTTATTTTGTTCAGTGAATCTCTCCCGGTTGTCCGAGCTTTAAAACATGGCTGCCATTCAATTACTATCAAGAGCACAGAAGTAGAGCAACACAAAAGCGGTCGCAAGGAGGAGACTGACCGAGGCAACAAGTAAAGGTGGAGCTCGGAATCAGCAATGGAAATTAACATATAGTTTATTATTTTAAACTCATCATGTGTTTAAGAGGATCAGTAGGGTTATTTAGAAGTTTACACAACTGGCTAAATCAAACAAGATAAAAATTAAAGACAAGTGCAGTTTATCACCTTTGTGTGCTAGAGGAATGTAACTCAGATTAGGATTAAATATTTGCACATGGAAGAAATAATAATTATGGGCCTAAAATAATGTAGCAAGGTAAAGAATAGGGCTATTATCTTGCTAAAGGGATTTCCTTTGCTGACGATAGTAATCAACCTGCATACGTTTCGTCACGATTCGAATGATATCATCAGTGCGTTTGTCTTAGTGAGGGGAAAATTTAGTATCTACCTTTGTTACATATTTATCAGCAGAGTAAAATACACGATGGCGAAATTCGAATAACTAGTCTAAAACAACTACTGGAACAGGCACATGAAAATAAACAAACAAAATTAGTGGCTTATGCAATATATGCAATTGTTGTCCTTCAATTTAAAAAACCAAAATAGCATACTTCAATTATACATTATTTCAATAAATGCCTTACTAGTTTAATACAAACCATTGGATACAATTTTAAATAATTTTCACAACAAGATTTATGTAGACTGGTGATTTCCTGTACGCGGTATTCTTGGGTGAAATCTGATTCTCCTTTGACAGTTGGCCAGGAATTTTCAACTCTTCGTGCAACGTATATTGAAAGCAGAGCCTAAAGCTTGCCTATAGGTTGTTTAATTTATTAACTCGTAGCAAGTAGTTAAGCATCAGCCCTCGTGTCAGTTATTATTTTATTTCTATATTGCAGCTGCTTCCTGTTGGGGTTTGACAGTGGTATCCATTACCGCGGCCGCCTACCGAGGTTCGTTTCATGGCCTCCATCAGCAAACGTCAACTATCCACTGACAGATGGGGACGGCGATTGACCGTCAGAACTGGCAAGCTAAATGGGATATAGCGCAACCTATTCACAACTGCAGTGCAGTTTCCTATAAGTATATGGAACAATGGCTGTCCTCACGGTGCTACGACTTACAGTATACCATAAGTACTGCCGAATAATTTTCGAAGGATGGGAAAGCAAATTTTTAGATTTATCGTTTTAGTTAGAGTATATAGGAAGCCTTCCATTTGTGCACTCGGTTTCCGTGATAATTAAACAATCGGTTATTACATTATACCTGATGATTTGCCATTGGCTGAAGAATGACTTCGGTTGAATTTTAGTAAAT
Source organism: Dicrocoelium dendriticum (assembly GCA_944474145.2). Classification (NCBI taxonomy): domain Eukaryota; kingdom Metazoa; phylum Platyhelminthes; class Trematoda; order Plagiorchiida; family Dicrocoeliidae; genus Dicrocoelium; species Dicrocoelium dendriticum. The sequence continues at coordinate 27,690,171 of OX104066.1, read as the reverse complement.
TTGTTTTCTAATTGCGTGGCCCAATGTACGTTATACTGGGCTCTACATGTTCCTGGGAACACACAGGTCGCTCTGGATTGGTGATGAACATATACTGTATTCGAGTCTGTGGACAACCAAAGCTTTGCTCACCAAAACAAATGTAATTTGAGATACTGAAGGAATTTTAAAGTTTGCATTAATCCTACACTACAAAAATGAAATTATATCACATTTCCTGGAATCTGTAGGGAACGCTGTTTCTTACTAACTACCTGCACAGTAAATGCTGGACTGTTAAGTTATTTAAGCCAGTGAAACTCCTGATATGATTTTTAAGAAGAATTTGTGTTAATCAATACAAAACACATCAATTACTTCCAGTTGATGCTTTTGTTTTTAAAATCTTGTTCCATTAAATCATCTTTATAAAATTAATTTGTGAATTAGATTTTTTCATCGGACTCAACGGCTGACGTTTTCGCTCTTTCTCATTATATTTGTGGTTCCTACATGGACATGTTTGTTGGGGGCTACTTATCCACCTGCCATTTGTTACTTAAATCCTTGCAATATTTAGAAAGCATCTGTTCGAAATGGAAATATTGACGGGATCAAGTATTCTTTGACCAAGAGTAGTTGCCATGCTTTGTTGTTTGGTTTGGGTAGTTGTTTATTTAACTTGAAAGTAGCCAATAGCTGTGAACATTACAAGTGACGCAGTGAATACTGACGTGATGAAGAAAAGTTACTGAGAATAAATTTAACCCCCAAGAACGTCGGGCAGGTATTTGCTATTTAGGTGATATCACTGTGATAAATAACAGAGGACTTAAAATGTTTTCGATCATTATAGATTAATGATATTCTTTTAACTATACATGGCTCAGATAACCCGCTTAGGTTCCATCTCAGCCATTGGAAAACAGTCTATAGGTATAAATTCATAACAGCAAGACTCATTCAGACAAAAATCATTTTCCAGGAAAAGCACTATACGGCCTTATTATCCTTTCGGAAATCATCAACAGGACGTATTTCATTTGACCCATGTATGGCTCGCACTCACAACTCGAAAGTAGCTGGCCTTTGGTTAAGAACACTGAGCTACAGGGTCGACAGAAAAGGCCGTCGTGAATAAGTTACTAGATATGATTTATCCTACCTATACCATTCAACTCCCCAGAAAATTACATTTAAAATATGTTTATATTCCCTTCTCAAAGTCTTATGTTTTTGTGTTTGGGTTAAAACACGCCAAGTTGTGTTAAATAGCTGATCTAATAGTTAACAGGTAACTAGTATTACAATCTGGTATGAATTAGCAGTTGCCTTTTAATGCAACAGACTAAATCAATAGGTCCTCATCCAGGAACGTTAATTTTAAATCTCGAAAAAGTTAAGGGAAATAAATCTTGTATAGCTTCTATAATATTTGTAGTGAGTATAACTTGGAACAAGTGCATTATTGCCTATGACAATTCGCTATGCATTTTTGTGGGCTGTTTTGCAGTAGATAACAGCGCGCAGCTTGACAATAGAATTACCTGAGGTACCACCTGGTGCTCGATTACCGATCGAAAACATCATCAGATTGTTAACAAATACCAAATATAGGTTTACCTCTAACTTGCTGGTTCATGTCGCAATAATCTATAGCCTACGGGCAGAAAGGAATTTGGTGTAGAATCGATTAAATCCCCCCAGTAATACACAGGGAGAGGTGACTTTTTCAAATAACGGCGGCAGTAAAAGCATCGCAAGTATATTGTTATGGGCACCCAACGTCCCTATAATTATTAAATGCTTAAATTACGGAAGGCTGAAAACCCGATTCACACAAGTGCACATGTACTCGGATTAGACAAAACGCACACATTCAATCAACCTTCCAACGAGTGAAACATTCACATTGTTTAGCCTTGCACCAAGAAACAGTCTTGTTTCCAACCAAACACGCATGGTTTATCCAAGCAACATTTATTTTCCCGGATATCTCTCGCCAAACTTCCAACATTCATTCTCAGTTTACGTACTTTGCATATTTACATAAACCATGTTTCTTGCTTCCAGCGTTTGCTTACACAAACCCTTCCAAGGGGAAACCCCCTTCATCACCGTTTCGTGATATAAAAATGAGGCTGTACACCGGTAGAATCGCCTTAGCTTTGGCCAGTAAAAGCGCCTCTTGCAAAAGGCCTGTCTTGTTCTTGATTCAGTCTTAGGTTGGGAAATCGTGAGTTATTGTTATTGAAATAAACTGTAGGTGAGTATAACAGTAGGTTCTAAGAAATATCGTGGATAGCGTTTCTGCCACTAATTTCTTGCAAGAGATTAACTTTTAGATTATCTAAACTAGTTCATTACTAAAGGGAAGCAGAAACGGAAAAAATTTATTTATTCAAGCTTGTGTAGTAGCTACACATATGAACCTGAATACATTGCGATTATCTTGTAATTCTAAGTTTTTAAGTGGGAACAATTTCTTCAGTTGACAAAGTAAACGTCAGTTCAGTATCACCAAATAGCCATCTGGATGAAAATATTGCCAAAATATTAACGTGCCAGGCTATATAACCAGTAGACAGTATTTAGCTCAAAATTGCTATTAGGTTTTTGTTTTATTTGACACTTTTTCTGAGTAGTATAAATTGTCCGAATCAATCAGAGTGTGCACATTTATTCCATCCAGTTGAATTTGTTCATTTTCTGTTGGGTATCCGGAGAAATGTTGAAAGAACATTGGAGAAATCACATAATTGTGCTGCATAATCCATCAAATGCCCCTATATTAGCCTATTTGCCAACACCGAAATGGTAATAGAATAAGGTGACGAAGCTGTGGTTCTTGCCAAATATGTGTAATGACATTATCGGATGCGCAATTCGGGGGCTGTTTTGCCGCTTAATGTGAACCGAAGTCGCGTGTGCAAATAAGAGGGTGTAGGAGCGTTTAAATCGCCTATATAGTAATGAGACAAATACACGCAAGCTATGCCTAGGTACTTATTTCACAAAAGTGCGTCATTCTTTTCCATTCTATAACAATTTCCGCGTCACTGTACGAAACAATTTGGTAATTAAAACAAGTAGTGCAAACACGGTGCTACCTGTTTCCAGTCTCAGTTACAAGAAATAAGTAGGCAACGCATGATACTAATGCATTGTTCTCTAACCAAACGAAAAACGTCTAGACATAATGAATTTTTCATAAACATGCCAATGAAATGGTCATTTGGAATCATTGACAGGGTTGCTACTTACCCATAGTGAGCAAACCCAAAAATTCATCTGTTTATTCTTTACCTTCTTTGGGCGAATTCGTCGAACTAGCGATTATGCATCTTGAGTTCATTGGGTCAGTGCTAAACTTATGATAGTATCCATTAAGTGGTGCTATATTCAATAAAAATACACTTATATAAATCTAAAGCAGTATTTGACAGCATAATTTTTTTTATGGAAAATATAGCAGACCAATATAAAGGTTAGGACCCACAAGCAATTCAAACTTAGAAAGTAGGTTTACTCGTATTTGACGTTTCAGTGATAATGGCGTATCCGAATCACTGTTTCCGTTTGGCACTAGTAATTTTAACTACATTTGCAACATCAAACCTGAAATGAAAGAGCAAAACTAGCAAGTGTCACAAGGAAATGTTTCTTCCTTCCAGTGATCTACTGTCCAGCCATAAATTCATTTGCTTGCAAATGCACAGATGAAAGATAATCCGCCTCTAAAAATAGTTGCTCATATTTTTGCGCGACAGACCCCAAGTGTAAGCAATAAAGAGTGAACTAATAACGTATCGTTCTACTTGCTCTGCTGCATCCGATGTTCTGGAACTGGTAGCCATATTTTTATTTTTAATGTGGGAATAATCAAAGGAGTCTGCAGTGTTTTTGTACGCCCTAGCGTAGTTTCGTGCCACGTGCCCTATAATCGTATTCGCTTTTTAGGGCTAAATACATGTGTAAACGTCCTCATATACATTGAAAGTGCGAGGCAAAATACCACTGAGTGGTGTCGTCATTACGTATAGCAGATTCGCGTGGAACAGCTTATTTGTCGAGCAATTCATGGCAGTTCCAAGACCTTTGGGGTTACTGATATGTTACATGCTTTTAAAAGATCACATTTTTCAATAAACGCACATCACTACGCATCTTCAAGTTATTTTATACGGCGATCTGTGGAACTGTCTTCAAATTTCCTTCTTCAAAGCAGCTTCGTCCAAGTAAAGTATTAACCGCGCTTTCATGATCCAACTGGCAGTGTGTGGATTTTGCCTTAAGGCTAGCAAGCTCGAAAGGGTTTATTGCAGTCTTGGGACGGTTTGCATGTGTATGCATTTTAAAAAATGTCTTGTACAAACTTGTCTTGTAGAATGTCTTGTAAAATCTTGGAAGATAATTGGAAACGCTCGAGAAGTCATGAGATCAGGGAGGTTCGGAAACAGTCGTTTGGTACGTTTGTTTAGTAAATTTTCCTCTTGACACAAAGCTTCTACAGACCTCAATTCATACTGATTCACTTCTCATGAAGAAGCATTTGGTTCAACAGCCCAGTGTTAGAAAACAACTACACCAATGGATTGTTTCTAAACCTCACTGAACTGCTCAACCGGTTTTGAGTTAAGAAATTTATTTCAAGCCAGTATCTATATAGCGAAATTTTGCAGGAGCGCACTTAGTAGCCTAAAAGCTGCAATCCGTTTACTGAGGAGATAGACACATTCTTAGCGAAACTGAAGAATGGAGAACAGTAGCAGTAGGGAAGCTTTACAATTAATGAACTAAGTATTCAAATGGTGTATTTCACTACAACGCAAGAAACCCCGTGAAATTTTCCGTTCACAGTTTACGGTGGGTTAGCCGAAAACAAATAATTGTTCGACATAACTATATGCGGAGCATTTCTAAATAATACGTACAGTTTCTTCCACCATTTTACTGCGTTCGACATATGTATTAGTTTCACTACTGAGCAGAAATAGTTGTTAACTCTACTGCGTTGTTGCCCACGAGAAGAAAAATAGCTATCATTACAGAATGAAGATAACTGAGAAGACAACAATCAAAAATAGTTGTTTTCTCCAGAGTGCGAGACAATATTTGTGTGCTAATCCTTAACAATTTGATCAATTATGTCCTCAATTAGTTTTTCTGTTTCATTGAACAAATGAACGGATGTACCGGGTACCTTAATAAACATTTATGTCATTACTAGTAACCTAAATGTATAGGTGCCGAAGGCGTAGTTTGCAATTTGCTGATACTTAGTCGGAAATAAATAGGATAATAGCTTTTGTATAAAGAAATCAAGCTACAAGCTTCACGAGTTACGCGTTGATAAAGTATGAATTACTTTCGTTTCCATAAAGTGAAATGCTCATGAAACAGAAAGTGCATCGCAATTTAGTACCTCAATGTAGAATTATGAGTTATTTCAGCCGCTGTTAGTGTGTCATTGCTATATATTGTTACGCGCTTGGTCAGCAAGTTCCTTTGAGGACAAAAATAGCCAAATGTCAAACCTTTATATGAAATTCTGACAAATAAGTTAGATGCAGTAATGACATCGGCACCACATTTTAGTTAGATACTGTCCCTAAACTCGGTTTTTCAGGGACAATCGGTTTATTTGGCAATACGAGCTAAGCAAAACGACAGCCTGACAAGTGTGTAGGAATCTTGAGTTAAATTGATAAGTCTTTCCATTACTAATGATGCTGCTGCACTCAAGAGATTCTTCCCTTGATTCAGCTAAACAAACACGCTCAGGCCAGACAATCAGGGCGTAGACGAAATAGGTTTAGATGTCTTACTGCTCTGTTGGTATGCAGCACGATTGCCTGTATGCTTGCACAAAGCTAGAACATCCTTCCCTGTGTCGGGATCAGCTGCATCGGTGTCGCAAAACACTCTGAACCCTCCTCCAGTCCGCGTCGTCTTTGCTGCCTCGGTCGTCGTGACCTCTCAGCAAGAGTTTAAGTGTTTTGCTGCAGGTTCACCTCTTTTTTCTCGGTGTCGCCTCAGCTGCCTTCCATTCCTTCTGATTACCTTCCCTCCGGTACTGACTTCATAAAGCCACTCTACATCGTTCGCGGTCACCGCACCTTTCTTTTTGTTTACTGACACACGGTATTAGTTGGATCTACACTGCATCATGTACTGATATCTCAGGTTGGGCACGGGTTCTGCGGTCATAATACCATTTATTATCTGCCATCCGTTTCCTTAAGCCCCGTTTACAGTTGCTGACGCGATGGCGAGACAGGATATAAGTGTTCAGCAGTCGCAGGTATTAGGCTTTTTGACCTTTCGCTGTACATATGTTGTATTGTCCAGAGACCTAGTTTCGGTAATGGCGTAGTGCGAAGCTCCAACATAAATAGATGCATGTCCTCATGAATGGCTCTGGTATTTGATGACAGACTAATAGCTTGTTTGAGCTGCTGTCTCCTGCTTTTCCGTTAGACTGAAATTGACATGGGCTCTTTTGTTGATGCGAAAATTCCTACATGTTCGCAAAGGTCTGGAATGCAGCTCTTGTAAATTGCGGCTTCTTGTCTGAGATCAGTACTCCGGTATTCCGTGTACGGCCAACTGATACTAAGCCCGTTGAAAACTGCTTCCTTGTTGGTAGCGGTGAGTTGGTCCATCTCAAAATAGTCACTGTAATAGTACACAGCGGTTCAACAGTACTTCCGTTACCACAGAACAAGCGCACCGCCAATTTCTGCCATGATAAATCTAGAATCTCATGCAAAATCATTGGTTCCCTGGCTTGGCGAGCGTCGTGTGGCCGGCAGGCTGAAAAAATTGATACATGGTCTCGGATGTTATTTGTCATCTTGGGCCAGAACATCAGTTTACATGCTCTATCCAAACCGTAGTTGACACTCAAATGAGGTAGATGAGCGTTTTCTGGCTTGTCTTTGCGAAGCGACGATGGGATCAAAATGCGATGCACTTTAAACTGCAAACCGTCATACACCGTTAGTCCATCCCGAAGTTTGAAGAACGGCTTTAATTCCTTCTGAAAATTAGCTTTTGTTTCTGGCCATACTATCAAAAACACATCGCCTAATGCCACAAACGTCGCGTTTGTCTCCGTATGAAGCTTTATCTATTTCAGATATTATACAAGTTTGACTGCCTAGAGTTCTTTCTGTTGCTGTTGGACTATCGGAAAATGAGCTCTCGACATGGCGTCGGCGATAAAGTTTTGAGTCCCCGGAGTGCAAACTTGCTTGCTGTCACTATCTTATCACATATACTAAACTTCTTTAACGTGACATCTTTTCGGTGACGTTCGGTTTCCGCAGCTGAATGGAATTTACACTAGTTATGCCATCACTATCCACGGAAAAGAATGCTTGTAATTTAGATTCTAAAACCTTAACCAGCATGTTCTATACCTCTTCCCAGACGATCAAGTAAAAGTTATTATGTGCGCTTAGACTGAATCGTTGCTGTTGCTTTATGTAGATTATTATTAGGCATCCTGCTACAAACGATTAAGTTTTGATTCATACGATTCATAATTATCAGTTCTCCAAGGTACAAAATTAATATGCGTCCGTGAACTTAGTTTCTCATCTGTGTTTATGACAGGTTTGTCGTGAAAACTACGTATGCAACTAGTTTAAATTTGGGGTAAAACATACAGGTTATACGTTTGCGCGTAAATGTAAATCTTGCTCATCTAATGCAATCTGCTTCCCTGTCTTGTATTACGTAGTACGTCGTTCTTCCAGAAATCAACCATATTTGATTGATTACCCAAGTACCTTACCATGTTATGTTATTGTTCGGTCGTTGTCTGCATAACGCGTCACACGAATCGCGTTGCCACACTAAACGCTATTCCGCGCACGCTTAAGGTTTCTGACTACAAAGCTGGTCCTATCGGTATAAGCATAGACGAACTCGGAAAAGTATTGTACATCAAAAAGCTCACTGGGTCAGTTAACGCCACTAACTGAGTAACAGAAAGCAACTCAATTCATGTCCAACAGGGCTCCAGGCGAAGGGTATCAGCTGGTTAGGAGAATGTGATCTATTAGTCAAATTCGGGTTAGCGTGCTGGTACTGTTCCAAACGGTAGCAAGCAAGTTGTGATCATTTATCTCAGTAACAAGTGCGGACTCTTAGTAAATCCCACAGCGTAATCTCTACTTTTATTGTGTGTTCGAAACTTCTATTTGTCAAGTGATTAGTTACCGAGTCCGGAAGTGCAACAGGTTAACAGTTGAATCCGATGGGCTGATAATCGCAAAGATTACTTTAATGGAAGCGAGTCTGTACTAGGGTCCTTTTTTGTATATGAGCAAAAGAATAGTGCAAATTGCACCCCTGAACCAAGAGCACCAATGTAAATTTGGCTGCTGTCTCAGAATATTTTGAGAAAACGTCAGGCAAAGATTGACTGGAGGCCCATTGAGCAAGCTAAACTCAAGACGACAATTAGGATACACTCGCAATTTGTCAGTGGCAAAATCACGCCGCTCTTAACAAGTGCTTTCAAGTAACATTTTGGGCAGCCGATCACCTGGCCACAGCATCAGCTTCTCCAATTTGTTTAGCGGACTTAAGTCCCCGTGTCTTAGGCTACAAATGCTGATTTTGCTGCAAAATTCACTCGGGATGTCACATTTACGGTCTTCTCCGTCCTACAGGCCATTAGCGCAATCAGCGAGAAAACAACCGAAAATAGCACCTAGCAGAACGCCTGCACCAAGGATTGTCCTATCTTGCAACTCGACGAAAAATTTATTCACCAATATACTTTGGCTGCTCTAGGAAGAAATATGTATGAAGATACCGCCACCATGTTACGAAGTCATTTGTGGGACGGCCAAGACCAGTAGAACTCATTGTTCCTTTTCATAAACATCAAATCCATACCTACAATGCTAGTAGGAAGTATTACTCATTCGAACACTGCATACTAGGGTGAACTATAACGTATTGGGCTGTTTTATTACATGATAATGACATAAAAACGCTTTATACTATTCAACTTAGCTACAACTTGCATCTTATAGGCTGCGCATCTATTCAGTTGTCCCTTGAAGCTAATAGTAATCCAACATAAGCAACAAAAGGATGCATGAGACAATTTCGTCTAAGGTCCATTTGCTTCCATTGAGATCAGGCACTATCTTCCCACCAAAGTCAGCATAACAGGAATCACCAATTGGTACAGGGACGGTTCATTCGGGAAAATATTTCCTTGGATAATGTTGTGGTGCCATCGCACATTAGGCAACCGAAAACCCCTGCTACAACCGCTTAAAATAGCAAGCGATGTTTAAGATCATTGGTTGTATAGTTGGAGTACTGGTTACCTTAACTCCAGTTAAAGGCGGCAAAAGCATAGCAAAGACTAGCAATTAAATAATAAGAAAAAGCAAACCAAACCCTTAATGTGACATGTGTTACATATTACAATTCCTTTACACGATTTTGGTTTAGTCTCAGGTGAACAATGATAAAATGGCGTCCTTGTATTTAGCGACTCATGGCTTCGAGATGAGCTTGCCGATCTAAATGACCATCAAGTTTCTAGGCCATGCGCTTTTATCGGTATCAAAGTTAGGTGGCTACATTCTCGAAAGTCGGCGTCGAAAAGTCGCTGCTAGGCATTTTGATTAACCAAATGATGGAATCAAAAACGGAGGCGGATAATGATCTATTACTGAATTGAATCAAAATGTGAGGCCATGTGTGATTTGGACTCGCAGTTCACTGAATCTCTTCCTTGTGGCCTACAATTATATAACAGGCACCAAGCTTATGGCCTTGGTGTGTCGTCCCCTAAACTCTACATCTGTAATGAATTGGCACAACGCGATTGGTTTAAGACGTAGTCTAAAGAAAATCCAACAATTGTTGGCCAACTAAACATATATTGCTTAGAAACCACTTGCAGGATCAGAAAAGAGATAAAAGTTGATATGCAAGAGCTGAGCACTAGTTCCGCATAGTAATTACGTCAAGTTGTCCACTCAGTTTAAAACAGGTAAAGGACGATCTGTGCCGGGTCTTATGCTTACAAACCAGGAACAAATGATAGATCACAGTTGCTCATTTGTTCGCCAAGCTGCGAAATTTGTTTGCAAACGTTTCACCGCCATGCGAGGCGGCATAATCAGTGCTGGTTATGGACTGTCCTTTGGAACCTAGTGATTATGCAGTTATTATTTTCAACTTCACTGGCCACGCGGAATTTCGAAATAAAAGCATGAGAAGGCGGGTACCATTACACGTTACGACCGCTTAGCCCAGTCTGCTCGAGCCAGAACCTTGCGTTTCCTCAACGAAGACCCTAGGAAGTCGCCTGGCTTGAATTCATCGACAAGTTTCACTGACAGTTTCAGAGGCTTCCTAGACAGTGGTGCTCAGGAAAGATTGACGTGCTTGTAAACATGACATAGGAAAGCCTACAGAGCTGACGAAATATGGCTGTACAAACACGTCAATAGCATACTAAAGGTGAGGGATAGATTTTCTCTATTTCTATCGGCTGATGGGCCAACAAGTACGTCTACAAAAGTAACAAACACGCCTGAGACGCCATATACCGCCACCTTCCAAGCGGCCTTGCCAATTGAGCTTTATTAGCTCCGCCGTAAGTACTTACATTTATTTTATTGTTGAAGCCGTATGGCAGAAGATGACGTCGCTGAACAACCACGGCTCCTCGGGTAAGAATAAAATGCTTCCCGAAGCAATGGAAGTAGCGGTAGGGTAACTCGTGGGTATTTTGGCACAGCTCGACCAGTGCTTCTTAAACCCAAGGTAGGTTCGTGCCTTGTGAAATCCTGAATTAATAACAGATTCATAAAGGACTGAGCTTTTAAGTTAATGAAACACATCATTGCCGATACGCTGGTGCGCTATCTTGAAAACTGCAAAAGTTTTACTGTCGATCAACAAGGCTTTCATCAGCAGCGATCGTGCACACTGAATATACTACATGCATAGAGTACGTAGAACAGGTCAGCTAAAGCTTGCAAGGATGCTGACCTGTTCCACCTGGGCTTTCCAAGCCATTCAGTCGTGTAGATCACCAGATTCTTTTTCCCAGGTTTTTATATCAGAGCATCGGTGCACCTCTCGTAAGCTGGATCGCCCTTCTCCTTTACCGACAATTAGTGGTCAGTTTTATGGCTCTTTATATATCCCTATACAATTATAGTGCGGTGTGCCTCGAATCTCATTTATAGAGCCAGTATATTTTTGATACTATACTTGACGTCTCACAGGTGATCGCATTAAATATTTACTGCTTGCCGACGACAGCAAGATATGGCGCATGATTTATGTTCGTGCCGATTAGCATCTGCTCCAGAGTGACAAGGACATGGCATTTCCGAGGTCAAGCCAAAATGAAATACAATTCAACTTGAATGCATTCAAGGTACTATGCATACAATACCAGAGCAGCTATTCCTACAGCAACGAAACGCAAGTACTGCAGCAACCTTCCGTTGAACCTGAGCTGAGCATGTTGCTTCAGAATGACTTGAGCTGCTCCAAGCAATCCGAAAAGTATCAAAAGCTGGTAACCACAAGTCGGGCTGTTGCGACTGGCATTTAGACAAATAGACATCTCTATTATCTAACATATGCGCAGTGTATATGATCGTCCAAATGTCGAGTAGCTAATTCACGGCTGGTATCCGTGGAGAAAACACGACCTTAGTACAATGGAGCAGCCTCAGCTTCGAGCATCCAAGTAGGGAACTGGAAATTGCAACGTCCCATAATACCAACGACTGAAAGTTTTGGAAGTATTCAGCGAACGTTATTGCCGATTACTGGGCCACGTGATAATGGCCTACCTGATACTGAACGACCTACATCTGTGTCACTACTCAGCAACTAAGCAGTAATGCAAAATTGGTAGGTCACTCCACGAAACTAGAAGAACAGTACAGCGAACAGTTCAATGCTTTTCCTGTATATCATCGTGTTATGTCTGTCCAGTTTCTGACGTTTTAGTATCGATATCGCTATTTTTAAAGGATGTTGAAGGGCGCACCCACTCATTTATCAAATTTTTACTTAACATTAACTTTCCATTCTACTCTTGGGAAATATATATATACATATATATATATATATATATAATAAGTATTCGTGATTTGGTTCGGTCACTGACATGTATATGGAAAAATATATTTAGTCGTCTGCGAACAAGCTATACAGTAAATTGCCATGCAGTAAATTGAATTTTGGGCAGATATCCTTGACTTAAGATACACCAATTAACAATGGTCTGCACTGAGTAATTGCACTATTTTTACTAACCAGCTGGGTTTGGGTTGAAAGGCATAGCCGGAAACACAATAAACAAGTAAACACTACACCAGTCGGACTAACGAATGCCTGCGAACGCCGTAATATCTCGTAGCCGAAGGACTCAATGACAAATGAACCAAATGAGCTGGGGACACGCAGCATGTATTCTGGCAAGAACTTGTACAGAGCATCGATCAACTAGCTGGGGCCAAGCTAATAATGAGTGGGTAATCAATAGACAGACATACACGCGCACATGTATGTTCAATCCATGCTCAGTGTGAGAATTTGACTAGCGATAGTGACTCCCGCGCCACATTCCTTCTCCCCTTGTGGTCACTTTCCCAGGCCGTTTTTAATGAGCAACTTTACGGTTTACTATAGCTCAGCGCTGTCTTTTTTGGATTCGAATAGTTTGGGTTCTATGTGGCCTCCGCAAATGCTGACTCTCTTGATGTGCTTGGTAATTTGTCGACTTGCTCGACGGTAACGGAAAGTCAGCGAACGTGATCCGTATGATGGGTTACCATCCTGCAATCCGATGTTGCAAACTTTCCTCTCTCTCCTTCAATTTTGCGTAACGTTTTAGGCTGCCTAGTCGGTTTCTGGAAACTTATGACGTAAATTGGCTCGTCCACACGAAGTTGTCGATCTCTTGCTTTGCAAGCGTACCACTCTGTATTTTTTTATGCCGGACATACACGCGTAGTCCCTGATCAGAAAAGATCACGTTTAGCCGCGTCGTAAGCCGTCAGCCTACCATAAGTTGCTTGGACTCTTGCCTGTCGATTCACTTGGCGTGGAGTGGTAGGTAACAATACGTTTGTCTAACTTCGTTTACATTGGAACAGGTGATTGTTTCTGCGACTCGCTATTTATTGTCTGTACTGCTCTTTCTGTTAGTCTATATGAGGCTGTTTAGTAACTGGCGGCCCACATATGTCTGATGCCTGTATTTTGAAGGAACTCTTGAACCTGTTGACTAGTGAATATAGAGCTATTGTCTTTCAATAGTCTTGGTGGAATATCGAATGCGTTAAATATGTTCGCATTCAGGGTATTGTTATCTTTGAAGTGGCATGTGTCAGCCGAAATATCTGATTCCAAATGGAATCAGCTTCGATTATAAGAAAGAAAACATTTTCCCATCAAGTGGACCAAAGTGGTTTGCATGCATGCGCTCTTAGGTTTATTCGGACTATTTCCATGGACTTAGTGGCACTAGCCGGGCTTTTTTGTATACTTTGATATGCCTCACAATGTTTACTCAATCTTCCTATGTCGCCATAAATGCCGGGCGACCAAAAATAAAACCATATCAACCCCTTAATTCTGGTGATAGCTGAGTGAGCTTCGTGCAGTTCCTCCAATACATACTGTCATAACACAGAAGCCCCATAAGAAGCAGTCATCCTCGAAGCCGAGTGCTCTACGTCGGGTAAAGTAAAAGAAAATTTATGGGTCACATTTATCTGGGCATCCTTGGCAGAAAAATCCTTCAGTCTTGCAGCTGAATATATCACCTTCTATCTCATAACGCAAATCCGTGTTTAGCACAGGCTTCCTGCTCAATTACTGCATTAACTGGAATAATTTTATAGATTTAATGACTGGCAGCTCAGGTTGTTCACATGGCAGTTGAACTGTTCGCTGAGCTCAGCAATTTGGTTGCAAACGTTTCGTTACCAATCGAGGTGACATCAGCAGTGCGTACTTCAGTGACGTGCAGTAGCGTAGAATAGCGTAGAGGAGCCACAATATTATTCAAGAAAGTGTTTCACGAATGAATCACCACTGTTCTATTTCGGGCTTTCCGGTCTCCTGAGCATGGTTAGAAGGATGTTCTGGCTGGCCATATATGAAGCTTGTGTTTAGGCGGTCTTGCTTGTGGTGTCCCACTTCGGTGTTTCTTTGATTGTCGCGCGTTCCAAAGGACATCAGCATAGATGCTTATGACATTATATCCGTATGTTAGCGCACTTGCGGTGAACAAAACGTGTGCTGTGTCGGTGGTGTATTCTAGTGTTACACAAATAAGTATGGGTTCTCCATTGCGTGGCGAATTCGGATGACGAGTAATTCGTAATACGTCTATGATCTTGGCTTTGACACGCATCAGCAGGCACAATGAGTTCCATTGAACCTGGTCGTCCGCTAACGTATACCGCAATGCAAAGGCGGTAGATTCAGGGACATTTGAGCATACAACAGTCCGGGCACTATAGTTTGATACCTTTTTCTTTGATCTACAAAGTAGGGTACTCGTTTTTCCGGACCTGCTGAAAAGTGCTGCTTGTTTGCAAGACAACGGTGTAACAGTTAGATTCACCAATCAAATCAGATGGGGAACGCACGATTTTACTTAATAGACTGTAGTAATACAGTTGCTACAGAAATAAATGAGAATATCCGTAGCTCGTGATGTGGATGCGGATTTTGAGCTTTTCTCTCGGATGAGTGATTATTGTACAGAACTTTCGTTGCCTTACTGGGCAACATCATCATTGCGGCTACAGGGGCGTGGTTCGCGGTGTCTCGTAAGTGGCTTCAATGTCCAAAGGCTTATTGATCTAGTTCTGCTTTCAATTTCAGGCTTCAATGAACTGAGGTGCTTGCAGGCTTTCAGCCCTTCCGAGGATACTTGCGCGTGGATTACTAGTGGTGGGAATAGCAACACTCAAATATATCCATGCTGGCGCGTGCTAGTTGGTATTGTTTGTTCTCGGCATCCATATACACTGACATCAGAGAGTTCTGACCCTGTAGACGAATGGCTAGGCTGTGTTCGTGTTGCCTTGTGTCAAGCTTTCTTGCAGTCTCTCCCAAGTAGTATTTGTTGTAGTTCCACAGCATAATTTTAAATCACGCCATTTTTTTCAGCGCAGTTTTTCATTCACTGTGAAGAGTTTACTGCGAATTGTTGGCGTTGGCTGGCGTACAAATTTAAAGTTAAAGATGAACTTAACAAAGAGGAAGAAACTAGTGTTATTTACAAAAGCTGATGCCGGAAATTCTGCCGTGCGGTAAGATACCGTGAAACTGGCCTGCTTGTATACGAATGCTCAGTGTCTTTTGATTAAACTAGCCGAACTAAAAATCGCCTACCTTCCTGGTCTTGTGATGTCATTGGTATCACAGGGGTGTGGTTACACACGGGAATGACGGACGCTAAAGTTTCGCTAACGGGCATGTCGCTGCTCCGAAACAACAGGTTCACAAAATGAGGCGGGTTAATTATGTATTACCGAAGTGAATTACAGTGCGAAGTTGTGGCGGAATTCAACTCCTATTTCCCCGACGCTCTTTAGTACCGCTTGAAGTTAAAAGGCAGGAACGCATGGCTTATTGTCATTTGGTACCGCCCTCTAACACTACACACAAAAACCGACTGCCAACTAGCAACTGCTTTAAGATGCAGTTTACAACCTAAGCGCACCAATACTATCATGGGTGATTGCAACGTACATTGTGTAGAAACTTCTGCCACGCTCAGAGAAATATTCTACGATGATATACAAGATCTCTAAAACATTGTTCCTCATGATAAGCACACCATTGGTCATTCAGTTCAGAAAAGGTAACAGATCATATGTGCTGGATCTTGTGCTTACCAAAGTAGAGCATATGATTTCTGGGTTAGATTAAGATTGCCCGAAGGGTCGCAGTGATCACACAGCCATCATGTTTAACTCCGTCTGCTACGGGAATATCAGAATGAGAACGATGATACTTTGCGAACCATCACAATCTAAGATAGATTACCGCAGTTCGTCAGTGCTACAATTTGGACGTTCCTTGCCGAAGAACCCCCGAATTCGCCTGGATACAGTTTGACAAGGAATTCAGTCAGCTGATTGCGGCGGCTCCAGAGATAAGAGTTTGCAATAAGTGTAACTCAGGTTATTTCGTTGGGATAAAAACACGAGTATCGACGTCAGGGCGCAAGGCAGCACGGCGAGTGCACAGAGAAGCTCTAGCACCAGAAAATTAGAACAACCACGGAGTCCTACGTAACCGCTGTACTCAACTGCTAAGAGAAGACAAAGCCACCTATTAGTAGAACAGCTCGGAAACCTTCAGTGCTAACCACAAACTTGCGTACTAGCCCGGCAATAGCCTACAAAATTTGAGGTAAGTATTTCCTCCACCCATGACGGCTGGTGGCCCAACAAGAACGGCTGTGGAAGCAGCATAAACGCTGCGGATGCAATATGCCCCTATTTTTTCGAGGGTCTTGTCACCAAGCGACCTTCCAACCTTTGTTATCTAGGTTGTCGTCCAACAGTGCCAATGCCTGACATTTATTAGCAATCTCGTGCATAGAAATGTTGCAGAGTAGCGTCATTCCGCAGCTAGAGCAGGAAGGGTGCATGAATAACGTTTGATGGCAGCACGTTTGGGCCAATGCACATTCAGTGCAATGGGTTCGTGCCTTCCTAAAAGAGACATTCAGTGAACGTTAGATGGGTCGCGGAAGACCGATCGAATGGCATGCGCCGTCACCGGATCTGAATTCCATGGATTTTTTCCTATAAGGATATTGAAGTGTAGAGTTATTGGAACGAAACCCAAAAGCCTGGCTGAACGGAAAAAAGGTTGTGAACTAATATAGGCAGCCTTTTTTGGAGATATTGCAAAAGTGCCCGCCAATGCCATTCGGCGAATGCTCCTCTCTAGTCAAAACGATGGTGGGCAATTCGAACAAAAAATTAGTTGATATGTATCGACATGAGACCCATTTCTTCTAAATATAAGTTAGGAAATGAATAAGCGTATATTCTCAGTTGTACACGGAAAACACCATTAAAGGCCTGATCATTTTCTACAACTACCAATTGTCTGCCTGTGCGGGCAATAGTTGCATTCATGACTAAATTGGTGTGCTTTCTACTAATACCACCAGTGCGTCGGGGCAGACTGAAAGATAAGAGCCTTGTCATTTCAAGTCAAGCAATAAATCTTTTTATGTACCTATTAAGTTTGAATTTTCAGCTGGGACATAAACGATCGAAATTCAAAGAGAACAACCCTGTAACCTTACAATAGGCTCAGGTCAATAGGTTTCGCTTTAGCTGTGAAAGCAGCTTATTTACTCTTTACGGGTTTGCTGAAAGCAAGTCATGAGACGATAACAGCTTTCGTGGCAATAGCCATAGGGCACCCATCAACCGGGCATCACTTACGGCCGGGCTGCTTTTTACAATGGCTAACACAGGGCTCTACTAACTACATTGCACGACACCGTTTTGATGGCTTTTCACCTGCGTGAATGCCGACTACCGATCGATCGAAGCATGACAAGTTCAGTGCGGCTAAGTGGTGTCCGGCTTACATCCAGTTCTCACAGCTGAACGGAGTGCGTTCCCTAGGTCTTGCCATGCGGTCGATGCATGACGCATTCATTGCGGTTTTGGTGTCTGGCTAACCTTCACTTCTCACAACCGAACGGTTCGGTGTGCTCTGCAATCGTAGGCACACGTGTGGCGTCTGTGTCTCATGTCACCCCTGCCGGCGAAGCCATTTTCGCCATTGGACATTTAGCGCCCCGGTTGTATGTCAGCAACTGAGTGCAGACGCTTCGATCTCCAGGCCACATTAACAAAACACTTGGAAATCTAGCCCTGCTCTTACATCCAGGGCGTCCTAGTCGTTAATGTCTTATGAACAACGCGAGTGTTACTGATAGTACATGAATGTAGCATGAATGCATTTAGATGCCGTGCAAATGGTGTCATGTTGGCCACGCTGGAAACTTATGGCGTCTCTTCTTGCATTTTTTGCAGTCGGTTGATGCGCGAGCCTTTTTGTTTTCAATGCAACTGCCTATCTTTGGCTCTAGGCAACCATGATCGCGAGCGAATGTTTGCTTTCTTACCTTCAGGAATGAAGTGAAAACAGTCACGTTGAGTGTGAGTTGCCTGCTTGGAAATTTTACTTGTTTTCTGCATTCCAGTCAGCTTTACTTCGTAGCCACGTTAGATTACTAAGATTTTACGGAGAAGTTTTCTCCCAGTTGCAACTAAACCTAGAAAGAGGGTTTGAGGTATTTCATGAGCTAATTCATCCCTAAGAAATCTCCTTTTACCAACAGTAACGTCTATATACATTGTTAGAAATATTAGACTACTTTGCCAGGTTAGTTGAGAAGACCCATCAAGTTTCTCACTTACCATGCATTGTGCGATCTTGGGCACGTTGCGATGCTAACTTTACCACAAATTTCAGCACTGGGTGGCATAATTTAAATACAACCAAAATATTTCCGAATAATTTAAAACGTTGACTAAAGGCGTAGAGAGGGATGAAGATTTGTTTATCCTATTTGTTTCTGTCCAAGAATGAAAAGGTCGACACTAACAGTGTGAGTTTGCACTCATAGGAATAGCGTTGATTAATTTGTGGCTTTAGGCGGTAATCTGGAAATTATTTATTACCTATGTCCATACCCCTGCACTTTGCATATATGATCGGAAATATTTGAAATTTTTTAACAGATATGCGCTTCTGAGTTCGCATTCTACTGCTCTTCAGATCAACCTATAAACCTGTCCAAATAATGTAACCAGATGTTAATCGCTAAAAATTGGAGGTGGTTCAGACGATTAAAACTGCTTTCTTTCCGTTAAGCCCTCCATGAGTTTGTGATAGCACATATGTAGCAAGCTATTCAGACCTGGTCCATGAGTGTAAAGCAAACACTCCCGCTATCCAGGAGTTGACAACATTCTGAACTTCAAAATTGTTAAGCCCAAGTTAACCTTCCCAGCAATCACCGATAACGTAACTTCAAGCCATAATTGAGGAGCCAACAACAGAATCCTGCAAATCATGCAGTCAGCTTGAATAAGCCGCAATCATTTTAATCAGAATTTATCAGTCTTGCATTTTGCAGCGCTTCCGTTGGATTGCATACGACCCTAATTCCCTGATCGCTGTAGATAAGTTGCCAGATAACAAGAAAAATGAGAGCCTCCCAATCACAAATAAAAGGTATTTGTTTGAATGACATGTGCGAGCGGGTAATGGAAGAATTATGTATACATTTCGGATCAAAGTGCACCATCGTTATATGTATCCACGAACGCTGCAGTGTTTGAATTACGGTGCTGCTCGGGATTACTGATACAAAATCGGTAACACCCTCCCTTCCGATTGAGCAACGAAATTCGAAGCGAACTAAAGTCCGATCCGAATATGTACTATACCTATTACGACTCAAGTATATCCATAACGGAATCAAGCTCCTTCTTAAGAATATTCAAATCAATTCATAAGCACATCAAGTTAAATCCAAGTGGCGCACACGCACGAATGCGTGCCCATCGTCTTGACCAATTGCAAATCAGTACAAGAATACTCAGACATCTGCATCGGTTGGTGCAGCGGTTGGATTGCGCCTAGCCAACAAACCACGTGATGCACATGCGGATGTGTAAACAACGCGTGAGTTCATTCACTGTAGATAGGTTCGGACAAGTACGCGGCATCTATGGATGGGGGAGGAAGTACTGTAACTCCCACCCACTCACTTACGCACCATCAAGACACACAACACAGAACTGAGCGGCCATCCGCGTTCATAGTGCTCACTGTTACGCGCAGACGACAGGACATGAAATGTACTCTACAACGAGACAGTATCGATTGCCCTCACTGAAACTAGCTGCATGCATGCTACCAGGCAGGTCCGTTAAATTCATGTGGTGTGACCTGGACTTAGCGATGTCTATGTGTGATCGGGTGTGGTTAATAGTGGCTAGGTGAAATAATTAATGCGTGCGGTGCTTCATTACTCGCTATCACGGAACAATCCGTTAGAGATCGGTGCGTGTGGCCGAATCAACTGTTAACTGCAGTTGATCGACCTTAATGACGGGGTTAGCATCAGCATCTGCAGAGCAATGCATTATGTACTGCACCGAGATTTGCGGGAGTACCGCGTTAATTGTGATAAGGTTACCGGGTTGGCAAAAGTTGCACTTACTGGTCTATATGCAATCGTTAGTATAATGTAGCCGTTGACAGGGTAAAGAATACGTTTGTAAAGAACCGTCCTGAGTTCTCGTGAAACGAAGACGAAACGACAATCTATGTTAACGTTAGCGCACTCCTCACCAATATGTCGAAATGCGACGCACTGGGTATGGTGAAACGCTGTTTGACTGAAAAGATTAACCTAGGGAGTGACCGAAATTTAAGTCGGTTGAAACAACCGAAAGTAAAACATTGCGCGGTAAGTTGTTCTAGCTCGGGTTTCAGTCGGAAGTAGGCACTCAAGAACATCGTGTTATCATTAGATCGCCAATGTCCACTATGTTGTACATCGTACTGGCAAGCTCCAGTAAATGTCCAAAAGTTGTTGGTATCAAGTGGATGGCACATTTTGAACATAACAGTGGATAAGAAAAGCTTGTTTGTGAGTAATCTGAAATCGCTCACCATAGAGTGACACAACGCCATTCCTTGACTGCTCTGCTTGCAAGAATGATTAGCTTCTGATCCGATATTTCGTCAATTGACCGACACAGATGGGACACAGCCTTACAATTCTGATCTCTGTGTTTCACAGATAAAGCCATGTGCAGAGACAAGGAAGTTGGGAACGCCGCTTGCAAGTAGACAGTAAGGTAAATGCTGAATAGTGGACATCCAAAACCGGTAGTGAAAGACACGTTTCACAATATGCCAAAACCACATTGAAAATATACAGCGGAATGGATTGGGACGATAAGTTATAGGTAGAAGAAACTTCCTTTTCCTTTCCGACGGCACTGATCAAGGAATAAAACTCGGGATCTGTTAAGCAATGGTGTATCTGAAAGACACGCTTCGTAGATAAGATGACTAACTGTGTTCACGAACGTATTCACAATAACTGTGAATACGTGTGTATAGGATTTACCGCGAGCGAACTGCACACAACACTGCTGGAACATCTGAGGCGCATGTCACGACGACGTATAAGTATAATGCTCTGCTGTGAGATTCAGCGGTGGCAACGCACGTGTTAGGTACGGTGCATTTAAGGTGGCCAGATTATTGGTGAGCCAAACCGAGACGCTTCCAGATTTCTTGCACGGCAAACCGAGACACTTAACCTACCCCCATTTGTTTCTGCATATGCTGACCGTACAACACATTAAAATGATAAATGTCTACATTTATCGCTTCAATGCCATAAGAAAAAGTACTTGCGTTAATAGTCAGTACAATGGCTACGCTACTGAAGTTTTAAATAAATAAATAAATGGTATATTCCCAGTAGAAGGAGACCAACAAGTGGTGTCACAACTAAATATACCTACAAACATAGCTGCTTTAGAACAGTAAAGGGTGTTATTAAAATAAAGTACAACCAAATGTTTTGTAGTTTACACACTTGAGAAGTTCGTGGGTTAATAGTGGGATCCAGGAACATTATGTCGCTGGTTCACGAAAAAATCAAGCTTATTACTATGGTGGCAATAGTCAACGGTCGACATGATTTCGCCATGTTGTAACCTATGGTTTCATGACCATAGGAGCCAAAGTAAAATGTTGGTACAAGCGTTTCCGATTAAAAGTTTATGTACTGCTTGCCATAATGTTATCTGGAACAATAGTTATCGGGCAAAACTTAAATAAAGAAAGAACGAAATGTTGTATTCTGGACAATGCGAGAATCACCTGCTTAGTCGTGATCATGGAGACACAACAAGGACTGGTTAATGTAAAAACGACACCAGTTTATAAGTAACATATGGATCCATGTGTTAAGTGTGCATAAATGTATTGTGTTGTTGCGTTGTTTGAATTTGTGAACATGACGTAGTATTTGTGATTGTTTTCGGTCAGGCGTAGGAATAAGATACATGAACTCTGCGTATCGGATGACTCATCCGTGGCTTGGGTTAGATCATCCAGATATGTAAGAATCAGTGAGTTTAGCGCGCGGCGAGTCACATCCGCCACGTCACAGTGTTGTTAAACGGATATTTGTGGCGTTTTATAGAAAAAACCCTTGCCAACTGTAAACCCACCATGTCCTGAAACACTGCCGCTGAACTATTTGCTGGAAGTGGATAAACCCGAACCAACCAGCTGACATTACGAAGCGGTTTTTCGCCTAGCTAGATGAATGTATTTTTTGTAGTAGATCTGGGCATTGCATCAGCATGTCGTGAAGTCGTTCGCAAGGATACACGGTACTCTTGTCTTCAAAACTGCATTTCACCATAAGTATCGCTTTCAGTGTTTAAACGCCAAACTATGTTGTCCAAAATGTACTTGGATTCAATTTGGAAAAATGTAGAGTGCTGCATCTGAGACTCAAGTTGGTTCATTCCCACAAACTCGGCAACCAGAAACTTCAAACGTTTCTGGCGAGATGATGTTTTGCCCAGGTTGACCTTGAATGTTTGAATCAGGCTGAAACGACCTCAAGGAGGGGAAACCAACATGTGGACCTCCTGAACCATGCACTTGGACGATTCGACCCTTCGATTTTTCCACAACTTCTCGGCTCATACTTACGGCCACATGTGGAATACGTAATACAGGTTTGGCAACCATGGCTGAGGAGAGACATCATCGCCTTAGAGATACCCTAAAGCCCAGCAACCAGAAACTTCAAGGGTCTGTATACTTTGGCGTATGAACGAAGGCTTTGAGCGTTGGGGGCATCCAACGGACAATATTGGCGATTGCACGAAAACCTCATTTTGGCTTACCATATTTTGAGAGATCCCAACCACACGTGCCTTCATTTGCTAGAGCTCAGTCACTAAGCGCAATTTGAGAGGCCACTATATCAAGCTGGCAAAGTAGCAAAGTCGTTTAGAATGCCGTCGGAATTGCTTTTTCGTACGATCTTGCAAAACGTGGAATGCCCTACTGGAACCTGTTATATGTGCTACCACGCTGGCAGAGTTCAAATCCAGTAATGTCCAACAAACTTTAGTTCACTAGACGGAATCACATTGCCTTAATTCTGGTAATAACAAACTTTCCGGAATCCAAATCTAACCTCCATAGGATTAAGCAGCTGGATATTAATCACAATGTATATTTCGTCTAATATGTAGTTGGTATTCGAATTGAACTTACCAAACAAGATGCTTAGCACCTCAAATAATTCTAGCTATTAAGTGAAACCACGCATCTTTCAGTATCAGTAAGCAACGGATGAAGTATATACTTTCATGGTGTCAAAATTTGTCTTCACAAATCACCGAATGTGGTGAGAATAGCGTTTGATCTCGTTTGGAAGGAGCATCCTAATGAAACATACATCTAAGGGGCAATCCGAAAATGATAACAGAACGACTATAGTTGTTCTTGGTGTTCATCTACAATAACATAACTAGCAACACGAAAAGCAACCACCATCGGGAGCAGTGTTTCTATACCAGCTGGGCTATTTCTTAGTACGGTGTCATCGCATAATGGATGAATTACACTAGGTGACCAACGGAACGAATAGCTGCCAATGGCGCAACAGTGCAGGGCCAAGCAGAAAACACCCAACGGCCCGTGATGGGTCACGCAAGTGACTGATGAAACTGCGTGATCATGAGCAATCTACTGACGGAGCCTTAAAACCAAACCAAATGCAGCAAAACACCTATACGTTGACTAATCAATTGACCGGAACAAAGTGATCAACATATGCATATCCTACACCAAGCTCAGCAAACCTTAAATTGCCGTTGCAGGTAACAAGATACCAAGGTTAGCAGCAAGTGCATCCTATTTTACCGCTGTAGGGTTATTACAGCAACTGACGTCCTTGCACAACCCCAGCTCCCCGGTGGCCTATTCTCTTACCACATAAGCACTTGTAACAACAGCGTGACAACAAGAAGACACATTGGCTCAGTTATTCTCGCGCGGCTTAGTTCAAAGCCAGGTTCGTGCGTTGTAGCAGAATTGAATGAAATAAGATTAAAAATGGCGGAATTCGGAATAGGCGGTTAAAATACCGACCATTACCTCCGCTTACCCTACCGTCCTAGCTATTGGATCTATGTTCGCCGAAGGGTTGAGGTTTTATCTCTAAAACTGTAACCATATGACTCCCAAAGATGGGGGCTTCTGTTGACAGCGATTGTGCACAATAAATTTTTAAATCGCACGGAATAGCTAAAGCGGGTCAGATGACTCTGGGGAGGAAATTTGCGTCATCTAATTGAAGTTGTTCAACGTATTCCGTCGTTTAGATCCTCATCCTCAAGCTTCAGTGTTTCGGCTTATGTGACCCTCTCCTAAGCTGGATCTAAGACTGCTTCCTTGAGCGATAATTAGTTATCGGAATACTCATTACATTACCTGAACCCATGCAAGTCCACTCTGGTGTTCTTCAAGACTCAGTTCTAAGACCATGATTGTATTTTAGTTATTATTGACCAAGCACGGGCAAACATTTCACGCTTCTTGATCTTTCCCGACGATATGGCATTATTGTAGAATAATCAGGCCAATGCCAATCAAAATTTTATTCCATTTGGCCTAAATATTGTACCTTAATTTTAACCCAAAATCCCCTACATTTCAATCACTGCAAACGCAATGTACTTTACATGCGACATTTCGGTACCTGCCCTTGCAGTCTCGGAAATCATGTACTGTAGTGATTCTTCCTCGAAAACGACTTGAGCGTGCTGCTTTAGAGTACCTTTTGGCTGCAGCGGACAATCTTGAAAGTTATCCAAAACTGATAACCAACAAGTCTTGTTGTGGATACTCGTGTTTAGAAACACATATATCTGTATATCCTGACCTAGGTACAGCGCGTATTATCATCCCATATTGAATCCGCAATCTACGCATTATTAGCAAAAACACACCTCACTGCACTAGATCAGTCTCAACTTTGTGCATCCAATTACGATATTAAAATGTGTAGCTTCCTATCCGATGTAGGCGGAAAATCACCGACATTATTGCATATTACGAAGTGACACGATAATCGCGGAATTGATTTAAGTCAATTTAAATCATATACGCGTCAATTTACTGTATTTCCCCAATTTAACAAGTAATAAAGTTCGCTTATGTAAATTAGCAGAACAATCCAGCAGTCTAGCAATTTGTGGAAAATTTTGTTCTATTTGCGAGTTTCGCTCATTAAACGCTCTCGATCTATCGGTCTTTTCCACAACTACCCTAGGTAAATTTAAATGTGCTTGAACGACGCACAGAGTCAACGTATTTTGTTAGTAAGTACTAACTCTAATTACTACTGTACGGAAACCTAATGGAAATATTATTTTTCTCTATTACATCTGAGAGATATATGAATTATAGCGTTAAAGCAATAGAACGATAGGTCCAATCTGTCAAAACAACATCAGAATAACAGAATCCATCCCTCAGCTTAACGCTCCACTGCCGTCGCTATGGATTTCGTGTGTAAATTATTAAATATTCGTGAGCACTGCTCGCGCATGCTTAGAAAAATTTTAGTACAGCCCTTGCCGTGAAGCATAGGTAATAGCGTTTGAGGAGGGAATCAACCATTATCATAGGGTTATGTGGTTAGTGAGCACTATGAAATGTTGCAGCTAATGGTGGGAACAGGGTATTCGTCACCTGCTTCGGTTACCGATTGAGTCAGTGTGCTGTTTTAATAGGAGGAAAAACCGATTTCCCATTACGTAGACCATTAGTGTGTTGATACAGAAGCTTATGATTTAAAGACACACGCACTACCTACCTCGGCTGTTGCGCCATCCTATCATCTCGAACAAGCTGAGTATATTAGTCACGTTTGGTCGCAAATGTCATCCAGTTCTCGGTGCTCGGAGAGAGTTCGTTGATTTTCGTGGCCTATATTCGCACTGCTTTACACTTGCGTGTCTAACTGCACATAAACTAGTCCACGTTGCTTGTTTTGTTGCTAGATTTGCCTTCACAAATTGCAAAATAGCATAGGGAAAAAAATTCTAACAGGATTCGCTGGATTCAGGTATTTCTCGTGTTTTCGTCAAGAGTTTACACATCGGTGAATTTATCACTTTGCGTACAATTGGGGTAGAAATATATTAGTCTGTACGTTCAAAGGGAAATGATCAATAACCGCACCAAGATAGGGCTAGACAAGCCGTACTTGCTTAAGCCGCCGAATAGTTGAGGCTTCGCCTTACTGAAGCAATCGGGTATGCCTCTGTATATTAGTTACTTTAAACAAATCGTGTTGGCACGTTTTGCAATCCAGGAGGTGTTGTGTCGTAGAGCTAACCGGCCTTTTGGCATTGTTAGCCACAAGGTTTTCTTTAATGTGCTCGAAAATCCTAGTAGATAGCCTCTTCTAAGTTCGGCCAACCTGCGTGCTACCACACGTGCAGTGTAATAGAAGAACACAAGAGGCGGTACAGTGAGTGTGTGGTTTGTCCAGGTTGGATTTGCAGAGCAATTTCCTAACTTGGTGCAATAACACAACTTCGGCCGCGTAATAACATTTCCCAATTGCCTAGTGGAGAAGGTGCTGGAATATTCTATCGTTTTGGTCGACTTTAAATAGTAGCTTTATGAACACTTGTTCATGGGGACACTTATCAAAGCCTTCTTACTATTTTCTGCGCTCTCATACCGAGCTATTGATCTTGCGTGGTATCCATTTTTCTTTAGTCTTGATGACACACACTGCAGTTCACGGTCGCTCGTATCTTCGGAACAGATTTTACGAGCCTTTGCGAAAGCAGAGCAGAGTAATGCTCGTTTATAATTTATAGGACAGAAACGGTTGTTGTTCAGATATTGTCCTGTCCAAGTAGGCTTTCGATACATAGATCGAGTGAGTGTGCCTTCTGCATTGCTCATCAAGTGTACATCCAAGAAGTGGAAGGTGTTGTTCACCTCGTTTCCCATTGTGAATTTGATCACAGGGTGGCATTTATGTAGAACTTCAAGTAAAGATTTGGCGGGTTTTAAGCTAACCACCACAACTAACGTGTCGTCTAAATATCTACTGTACACATGCACATTTTGTATTTAAGGACGTAGTTTCCTGTGCTCCAAGTGGCCCATAAAAATCTCAACCAGGACTGGCATAAGTGGACTGTCCATGGCTACACCATCGATCTGTCTGTGTATTGTTTCGTTGAATTTGAATTGTATTTCCTTGGTGCACAAACGGAGTACAGACGTGAGAATATGTGCTGAAAATCCCACCTTTTCAGCATGAGCGCAGATGATATCTAACGTCTCTTCCAATGAGAGGTTAGTGAAAAGTTAGCTTACGTCAATGGAGACCATGTATTTCTTACCTAGGTTTAAACCCCGTATTTTTTCGAAATTCCTGGTTTCATCGCATCCTGTCTCAATGTCCTACTTTTGCTACTTACATGTTTTGAGTCCGGTTGCTATGCTTGGATGAGATACTCCAGGCCATTAGCCGTTAACCTACCCATAAAACTACGCCTCTATGATATGTCGTACGTTTTACAATTTGGAACACAATAAAATATCATTTTCCCTTGTTTGGCTTCTCTGGACCAAGCACCCTCAGAAAAATCACCCTGGAAATTCACTGACGGTTACATGGTCGCACCAATTATTGTGTTCATAATGGCATTTGCACATAATTTTCTAATCCGCAAGTTAGTGATACGAGTTGATCAAAACTTTATTTCCCTTGATCATCCGCCGTATTGAATTTCCCAAAGTTTATGAAAATACTGCTACTACCAATGTTGGTAGCGAACGCGCAGAGACGCTTGCTATAGTGAGCAAGGAACAGTGATATCTGCCGGGTAAATTAGCAGTTGCTTAAGGTGTCCCGCAGGACGGTTGTGCTAAAATTACAATATCAGACAATATGTGAGTTGTCTGTTTGAGCGTTTTTTTAACGGATACGTCGCTGAATAATAAAAATGTACTAAGCATTGAACGCGAATGTTAGTTAAATGTAAATTGAATTGAATCGCTTATGGACGATGATAGACTCCATACATTTGGAAAATACAGCGAGCAGCCTTATCCTACGTAATTGTTCGGGTCAGTGCGACTGCCTCGCATTGAATAGAAGTGATGACCCCTCGACTACGTATGGTTGTAATATGTGTCTCCCCCACACAGCGCTAATAGAATATAAGCAGTGATTCAGCTAGATCGTGGCTGCTGCCTGTCAAGCCTTCGGTCGAACGTTCTCAACATCAGTAGAGCTGTGGATACGCAGGTACAACAGTTTCGCTACCATACTTTATGCAGAAAAGCTGACCTCGGATATATTTGACGGTGGGACATTAAACACGGATGACCGATGGGCCTATTACCCTCTGTAAATTTTGTGAGTAATTGAACCGTAAGCTATTGGTTGCATCCGTGTCTGATCACATGCACCCGTGAGTCGTGACCAGTGCTGTAATTCCGCGTCACACATTGCGAAGGCCCATTAAAATAAATGTATAAGTGTTTGCGATTCGTGCAGAATCGTTTCAGTAACTCTTACTTATGCTTCACCTTGTCCTCACGAATCTTGCTCTCATCTAATTGACCTTGCGCCACTTAGGCCTTAAATATTTTTGAATTCCGGGAGTACTTATGAGCTCTCCATGCTAAGTGTCTTTAGAATATGCGTTTACATATTCGGCTCCTTAGAATTAAGTTTCTTCTCTTTGGCGATGGATGGAATTCTGCTCTGATGCGTGCGGT
Organism: Dicrocoelium dendriticum; assembly: GCA_944474145.2. NCBI lineage: Eukaryota > Metazoa > Platyhelminthes > Trematoda > Plagiorchiida > Dicrocoeliidae > Dicrocoelium > Dicrocoelium dendriticum. The sequence continues at coordinate 27,661,245 of OX104066.1, read as the reverse complement.
ACCAGTGTGATAAATACCCTTGTGAAAGTATTCTGGGCGATTTCTGGGGCGCGTTCAGTTAGAATGGTTCAAGATGCCTCCTTATCAAGCGCTGATAATACCTTATACTGATGGACCGTATACATTTTATCATCCTCCTACTCAGGATAATCCGCATAACTTGTACGGTTAAACAGTAGTGTAACATGGTCAGTGCGACACAATGGTGTCCTTTTAATTTTTCCGTATAACATGAGTTCATCTTTGGTCCTGATAACATCAGGTATCAACGGATTGTTAACAGTTCGAGACTTAGTGGGCGAGGTCACGTGGTTGTACGGAGGGTAACGGGGATTTACCTTGTGTGAACAGGCTTTAAACAGCATGCTATCGGTCGCCGCTATTTTATACTAGTGCATATTAAATCGCCTGTGATGAGAATGTTACTGCATGACTTGCTTAAAGCAACCGAAAGAACGTGATGCAGTTTGGAGTTTAGTTCACACGTGGAGTTTGGTGGACGATAAATCACAGCTATATGACATGTGTCTTTTTCCCCGGAAAAATAGTCGACACCAAACAAAAATGATGCACGAATTTCTGAGTGGTCCAAAAGCACATTATAGTTTAGCCTTGTAAGACATAATTGATCCACTACCATTTCTAGCTCAGTCATCTCGAAGCAGAGATTTATCAGGTAAATTGACCTCTGGATCTCAAGGATTAACCAAGTCTCCGTTTACAAAATTAGGTACCTTAGCACTTAATTTGATTATTACTGCACGGAAATCTGATGGAATTATTGATTTCTCTATTAGATCTTAGAAATATATGAAACGTAGCGCTACGGCAGTTAGACGATAGGTCTAATCTGTTGACAATGTCCGTGTTAATTATCAGTTGCGTTTTTTTTCCGCTAAACTAACAGATCATCTGACTGCATTTGTGAAGCAATGATCCTTATCCATTATAATGTCAAGCTTCACTATCCATCTTAATTAGCCCCATTAGCGCCTAGGTTATAATCAACCCCGTCACCGTTCTGAACACCGGGAATCACTAGGATAATCAATGCTCACTACAGATCAACAATTGTGAGTGGATTGCGTAGCACCATCTCAATGTGGACCACGATACACATGGAAATGAACTTTGGTTATTGCGATCCCTGGGACGGTGAACTGAACATATGGAATTTGGTTATTGCTAGCCTGGAAACATTGCACATCCACGACGAGTTTCAATCTGGTTTGGTCACATCAGGTAGGGACAGCAGGCCTGGAACCCGCCATTATTGGAATCGTAGCCGTAAGCTCGACCTGTTTGATTACTAGGCAAAGAAGAAAATTAATAGGCTTGGAACAGCTATCAAAACTGATACCTTGTTCTTAAATTTAGATGCATGTTGTTTATTCAGATGACTTTAAATATCTGTTTAATGGTTCAGCTATTTTGGCAGAAGGCACCTGCAGTGCTTTCAGTAGAAATTTTTCTTCGCCGTGGCAACTACCTGCGCAAACATAGAAACTATCTGGATGCAATTGCTGAAATAAAACTGATGTGTGTAACTACCAGCTTCTCTCACCTGCGCTTCGGAACATATGGGCATCATTTAGACTTGGAAGCTAGGCTGCATCCACGGTGTCATTTTGCTAATCCTTTTTCTTTGGGGATTGATGGGATCCAGTGAGTTACTTTCCGTAGATGCTTCAAATAGTTGTAACGAATCTTCTTGTTAACGAAAGCATCTAATCTAAACGCAATTGTTTTTGCTATTTGTATTCATGGAAAGGTTACCAGCACAACTAACGGTGTCCGAGTGCTCATTTGCATTTTCGGCATTATTAGTTAATTCACTGAAGCGACAAGATTTTTTATTTCTAAACTACGGCTCTTACAATTCTAAAACCAGTGGGTTAAATAGTTTACAGTATGTGAAATATCATATCGTGTCTAGGATTGGAAAATTATAACTTAGCAACCACATGATCTGTGAAGCAGAGAGCCTAATGATCCTTTTCTTTCAAAGTGTATAACACCCGGAATCAACTGTTATTTCGCGACAACTAGTATCAAGCGTAATATTCTAACTGCTTATGTTATGGGGACCCCACGTCCCTATAATTATTACAGGCTTACATTACAGAAGGCTGAAAACCCGATGCACGCAAGTGCACATGTACTCGGATCAGACAAAAAGCACACGTTCAATCAGCCTTCCAACTCGTGAAACATTCACAATCATTTAGACATTGCACCCAGAAAACAGTCTCGTTTACAACCAAACACTCATTGTTGTATCCAAGCAACATTTATTTTCCCGGACAACTCTCACCAAACTTCCAACATTCCTGCTCAGTTATGGACTTTTGCTTATTTACATAAAACCATGTTTCTTGCTTCCAGGGTTTGCTTACGCAAACCTTTCCAAGGTAAAACCCCTTTATCACCGTTTCGTGACATAAAAATGAGGCTGTACACCGGTAGAATCGCCTTAGCTTTGGCCAGTAAAAGCGCCCGTGGCAAAGGTCCTGTTTTGTTCTTGATTCAGTCTTGGGTTGGGAAATCGTGAATAGAAACTTTGCGTTCGGTCTAGGAACCCGTTCGACTCGCGTGAATTAAATCTTTCGCGGCTAAGTTCCGAGAACCCACAGACTTCGAGATTGTCAGTTACGGTGCTGTGCGAGAAACTAATTATGAGTTTCGTTCGTTCATCCGACTAGGAGAGTGGGTATCACCTTATTAGAACCTGACGTATTCATGAGGCACTATTCAACGGACTACCACAAACTTGATGTACTTTCCGGAACCATTTTATATTATACCAAACTTTACATTGTACTAAGGCTTGGTCAAATAGTATAATACATGTCAGTTCATTTCTACTAGACTTGGTTCACTCAGCTTTGGTAGTTTTGTGTTTTGAATTACTCCTTGCGTGCACAGACTGCGCATCAATTAGCATAATTTGCATGTGCCAAATTTCTGTTAGTTCTAGTTTTAGGCTGATGCATCAATACCCATCAAGTGCCCCATTAGCGCTTAAGGATTGGATCAAGGTAAACTAATGACCACAGTATCCGGGATTATTCCCTTGATGATTAATTACACACCGAAGTCTATCTCAGTTTCTGATTTAACGGCAGCATTTTCACTGCACTAATCTCAGCGTATAGGCAAAATTATTCTCGATATTAAATGAGTTGAAGTTATGATTAATTTTGTTCCTCTACTGTGACACGGCAAAACTCAATGCTAAGGTGTAAAACTTAATGTCGTCTAGTTTACTTAGGTTAAATACGCAAACCGTTGGTCAAGCGGTAGTGGCAAGTACCACCTAGTGTATGCTTTGGAAATTTCGAATGTATTCGCTGCCATGCACTGTCTAACCAATAATGCTCGTAAAACGAAAACGCATTAAATCTGTTTTAATCAAAAGGCACGAAAAATGATTTGCACTAGCTTTGAAGATTCCTGAAAATTTTCATCTCTTTGAAACTTTTATCGCGATGATTTCGCCATAATCTGTACAGAGTGCAATGTGAACAAGAAACTGTTCCCTTGACATATACGAGTTTTGTCTGCTACAGTTTTCAAGAATCCTAAGTATTCGTGCAAAATGCGGCATTTTAGAGGTTCATGCATAGTAAACTAACAATGGTCTTGCTAAAATTTATATAAGATCCTGCATTTAGGCACAATTGAGAGTGATTATGTAACTGCAAACAAGTTTATTCTTGCACTTATGTTGTATATCAGACGTGAAGGGAAAGGACGTATAAAATTCGTTTATACCACTTTTCGCACAAGTTGTCGTCTTGGGCAACAGAATTAATCTGAACAGATAGGAGTTGCGTCGAGAGGCATAAAACATGAGTCTACTCAAGTAATATGAGCCATGCGAACGCCACTTACTTGTGCAGGTGTGTAGGTGTGCGTGTATAGCCCGTCGCCTTCAGCTAATTTGACAACAGACGTACTAAGTCATAGGGGTGCAGGTGGGACGCTTCAGCTCCTACTAGGAACAGTGTCGCTGGCCGATGCACCAGGTTGGCCTTTGTTTCTCTGTCTTAGGAAGCGATTCCCACCAATTAGAACGAGAGTAGTTGTTTGAATGACCATTGGGTTGGTATAACGATCCACAGCTAAATAAGTTTGCCTTATGCTTTTAAATGTGCGGTTCACCTAAACGCAATGGTTGGCTTGTATGTTCAGCACTCGAGGGAGGTGAAGAACGTCGTACTAAAAGCGTACGATGAAGGCAACGATTGGAAGCAGGTCGCTTGCATACTGAAGATGAACGTGAAATCTTGCCGCAACTGGATACGGGCGTACGAATCGAGGGAACCGAATGGGAGGCACGGGGGAGTCCGTCGCAGATCAATCGGAGAAAGCCACCTCGACTCTCTGTTGGAGTGAGTTTTGCAGAGCCTACCGTTACCCTTGATCTCCGTTGTCTGCGTTTAAAGGCAGACTTCGAAATTTCAATAAGTACCAAAGCCGTCTCACGATACTTGGATGGTAGACTTATAACAATGAAGAAATTGCACACCGTTCCGGATTCCATGAACACGATGGAGAACAAAATCGACGAAGACCATTCGTTTGGCATCTCATGGACTACGAGGTGGATGGAAGGCAACCGTTGTGTATTGATGAGACCAACTTCACATTATTTTCTCCCGCACTCGTAGCCGCTCACAACATGGTAGTCGAGCGCAGTGTACAGTAGAAAACAGCCGGGGAACGAATGTTTATCTTGTCGGCGCCATGACGTACAACAGCATGATAAGTTGTTCGGTTCTGACGGAAAGTTACACCAAGCAAAGGCAGACTCAGTGGCTGCGAAAAGTGCTTGGTACCAAAGTAGCAGGGTTTGTGGAAACCTGTGTTATGGTTTGTGACAAAGCGCCCTGTCACACGCACCTAGAGCACGTTTTCCTGTAGGAACCGTACCGCACTGGGAGACTTTTACACTTTGCGCCATACTCACCAGCTCTCAATCCCATGGTGGGCATCTGGAGCATAGTAAAGGCTCAGGTAAAACAGGCAACTAGAAGACCCTACTGCGAGATGCTCCTGGGGGATCCTGAAGGCATTATGAATAAAAGAGAGTGGTGGATTCGCTTTTTGAATCACGTGGTCTCAAAAGCACGGGCCTTATTGACGCAGCACCAGAGCCAACAAGTGGTTCAACATGTCTGTAAAAATTTTGGGAGTGTTGTTTATTTAGCCGATCTGTAAAAATTCTGATTGCACTTAACTACCAATTATATGCGAATCTTGTTCTTACATTATTATGGTGACTGGTCACAGTGCACTTTACACTCCGCTAAAATAGCCAGTTCTCTACTCGGGGGAACACAATGAATTTCCGGTACATTGGTGTGTGTGGTCGTGTCGCCCACACATTTTAGGTGCAGCCTTGTAGAACAATCATGGGGGAGCTTGACAAAAAGATGCCACTGCAACACAGTTGTGTAACAAACAACTATGTTCTACCGCCCGTCGTGGATTGTGTTTGGAGAGCCAGTGGATAAGGACTTTGATAAGGGCATAATATTTACGAAAATTGAACTATGCAGACTTGACGTACATGGGTAGTGGGTATGGCAGTTTGCCGGAGTTCCTAACCCGTTACACCAATGCAGGCGGCTGGACGCTGTATGCGGAAACGCAGAGCGTGTAGGGCAAGCACATCTAATGTTTATCGCGCTCTCCAAGGAAATATTTCCGGATGGGTATTTGTCAGTTGTGGGCTGTATTCGAACACACCACAGGGTGGTGCTGAGCGGATGCTTTGAAGCGGCAAATAAAATGTACTCGCTTCGGCAAGTCACATTTACTCATCGGGTTGTAACGTCTGCACAGAGGTGAGTGGCTCCGCATGACACAAACCAATAAGTGCGTTCATATGACATTTGCCATTTGCAAGTGAAAGTTGCTATTTCGCCCCATCCAATTCCATGTAGATCATTTATTCATTCATTATACACATCAGCTAGAGGTGGGAAAACACCTACGCTATTGTGCCGCAATAAATGAAGGAAATGCAAACATACATATAATACAGTACACAAAGGAAAAATAGGTACAACAGTTGCATGCCAGCTGAGCTACCAGCAGCAGATAGGCATCGTTCCGGTAAGCTTCCAGCCAGCTACTAGGCAAAAAGGAAATATTTTAATGATGTTTTACCCTAGGAAATGAGATCGTAGATGGAGGATGAGGCTAAAAGTGATGGGGAGGGACAAAGAAACTCACAGCAAAAACGCCACTGAGGTCGGCTTCTTGCCATGTCAGCAAGTGTATCCAGCCAAACGTGTTCACCGTCTTTTGGCCCCCAGCCAGGGAGCCGTGACGCTACAACCGAGGCTAGCTCCGAAGCGAGGGACTTCATTCCCCAGGACCAAGTCATCGCTTGGCCTCCTCTCCTCTACTTCCACCCACAACCCCGGTGAGCAAACAACGCACGTCGAGGGAGTCGGTGGGCTGGCATGCGTAACACGTGGCCGAGCCATCGGAGCCTGGTGCGTGAAATAACGGTGCTGAGCGGTTCAGATCCTTTACCTGGGACGTAAACAATGCGTCGTACATGCTCGTTACGCACGCGGTGTTCCCACCAGATGTGAGCCAAACTGCGAAGGCACGGTGGCCGAACGTAACTAGCCTCTTCATGTCCGCCGACCTTAGGGGCCAGGTTTCGCAACCGCAAAGTAAGGTCGAACGTACCGCTGCATTGTACTCTCTACCCTTCAGGGCGAGAGTGATGTCGCGCCGCCGCCATAGGTGGTGAAGGTTAGCAAAAGCACTTCGAGCTTTCGCTATACGGTTCGTGATCTCGTCTTCGATCCCAAGGGCGCTGATACAATTTCCCAGGTACTTGAATTTCTGAACGACTTCTGGGCTGATCCCCATCAAGGGTAGGCGCAGGAGACGATCTCTGCCAATCTTGGAGTAACGCTTTGCACTTTGATGGTGCAAAGCAAAGCCCGATGCGGCTGACAGCCAGTGCTAATCTGTCGAGCGCGGCTTACCACGTCTAGGAGCTGTCAAAGATGAGGGCAATGTCGTCTGCATAGTCCAAGTCAAGAAGTCGTTCTCCTGGGAGCAGCTCCACACCTTCCAAGTCATGCCCTGTAAATGCAAACTTCATGACGTCGTCAATAGCGAAGTTGTAGAGGAAAGGTGACGGCGTGCATTCTTGTCTCACACCGCTGGAGATATTAAAGTGTGGCGACAGCTTGCCGTAAGCCCTCACTCTGCCCGTGCTACGCAAATATAATGCTCGGATCATATTTACATATTTCTGGGGCACACCTTTCCTGAGTAAACAATTCCAAATGGCACATCGATCAACCGAATCGAAGGCACCTTTGATGTCGAGGAACACGACTACGGTGGGCCGCCAATATGTGTGACGGTGCTCCAACAACTGACGCAAGGTTAAGATGTGGTCGATGCAGCCACGACCCCGACGAAACCCGGCTTGCTGCTCACGAATCTGGCTTTCACGAGCGCCAGTCAGTCTGTGAACAATTATAGAGGCGAGTAATTTGGAGGCGATGGAGATCAGGCTGGTTCCTCTATGGTTGCCGCATTCCGAGCGCGAGCCGCCTTTGAAGATGGGAACAACAACGGGGCGGTCCCATTCGGTTGGGACAGTCTTCTTCTCCCACAGATTCAATAGTAATTCAGGTAAAGCATCAATAAGAGCCGCGCCTCCGAATTTGAAGAGGGCTGGAGGAAGGTCATCTGGTCCCGCGGCTTTGTTCAACTTCAACAGTCCGATCTCACGTTCGTATTCCGAACGAGAGGGTGGATCCAAAGGGACAGCCAAGGAGCAGGGCCATCAGTGACCGGCGAATCGAACAATTCTAGCCGATTAAATTGTTTTTAAAAATGCTCAGGCCAAAGGTCCAAAGGTTTTGATTAATTGTGGATAGGCTGTCCACTCTTATCACAAATTGTTCCACTAACACCAGGTCTTCTGCTGACCATTTCCCTTATCAGACGGAATAACTTACGATGGTTGCAAATGGCTGCGGCCAATTCCATCTCTGAAGCATGTTGAGCCCACCAAAATATGCGGTCTCTCTTCAGGCTAGCAACGAGTTTGCCCGGAGCTCTTTGCGAGTATCATTGTCTTCGCTTCCAGACAGGATATGCCGGCGAGCGTCGATAAGTTCCAGAGACCGAGAGGAAACCCAAAGTCCATGTTGGCTATTAGACATACCACATGAGGATTTGCCCGCTGCTAGTAAGGTCTGGCGAACGTGTGACCAGTGACCATCAGTGGACTCCAGTGAGCTATTACTCAACTCGCAAGTCAGCGTACTTCGATACGCATACATATCAGCAGGCTTTGTCAGTTGGGCTGTGTCAACGCGCTCACAACGTCGTCGAGGGCGTCCCGCAAATCGCATCCGCAGGTCAGCACATACAAGTGCATGATCTGTGTCCATACATTTGCTCCAAATCGAGCGACAATTCTGGATGCAGCCACTCCAGCGGTAACTAATAGCAATGTGATCGATCTGCGTCCAAGGCTGGTTCGAGGCTGGTGGGCAGCCAAGTCACCCTCCGGCGGGTGCTGTGTCGGAAATTAGTGCTCGCAAGAAATAAGCGAGCATCTTCACACAAATGAAGTAACCGCTCACCGTTATCATTACGGGAGCCTAAACCATGCTGACCACCCAGATGTATTTCATCAGGAGATATTTTTCCAACTTGTGCGTTCATATCCCCCGCCCACACAACAGTGTCCGTGCTTCTTCTGTGGCGAAAGAGCTGAGTCAGTTGGCGGTAGAAGTCGTTCTTTACCGAATCATCGCTACATTTTGTGGGCGCGCATGCAGCGATGGTGAATATACACCTATTAGTCCCGGGCGACTTCGAAGCTTTGAACGAGCCAGCCAATCGGACCGCCACATCCGGCTTCTGATTGGAATCCAGTCAACCAGAGCAGCTTCAGCCCAGGGACTCAGGGCAATGCCAACATCAGCTTGGCCGGTGCTCGAAGCTGCATCGTCACCGGATAGACGCACTGTGCAAACACTTTTTGCGTCACCTGACGGGGATCGCAGAGTGAGCACAGAGCTCGAGTCTTGCAGGCGGGTCTCCGATAAGCAGCAGATAGCGAGCAAGAGGGTCTCCAATGTTCAGGCAAGTGCTGCCTGTTAACCGATCTGTATTATTGTGCGTACATAATGGCATGCCAATCTGAAGGAGGATCGAGAGCTACAAATGGAAACCGATGAACTGCAATGGAACGCTTAGTTGGACATGAGCTTGTCGACAAGAGAGGAGTGACGCTCCGCTTTCAGATGTGAGTTGAAATTAGAAGATGAATGCCTAGCAATGCATGTTGGCGGAGGGCCAAGAATCGGGAGGTTAATAACTGGGGGATATAAGTGAAGTTGCAAGGGGACGTTAAGAGTGAAAAATCGTAAGATGGGGAATAAGAAGATGTGAAGGCTTGAGCAGTAGCATACAAACCCCTATCCACCCTGCTCGATGCAGCAGATAGGGCACCGTTGATTATCCTCTGCGGTGGCCAGAGCATCAGCAATTTGTTTGCGATACGATTCATGGTATCGCTTGTGCAGGATACTGTCAGGTTGCCCAGCCCTAAACAGGAGAACGATTAGGGTTCTCAACCAACGCCTTTGGTTCAAAAACCTGTCCGCAAGGCGGCGGGTTTGGCACTGAATTACAAGGAGTCCGTTTTAAGGAATAAGGAGCCACCCTCATTCTAACCCCCAACCTGGAGGACCAGGAGGCTGAGTTTGTCTGACCTCTAACTATTGACCAATCTGGTATGAGTGACTCTGAATGTGCAAACGCACCACCCAGCATAGCTCAATGGATCGTTGAGGCACACAAACCATCGCACCACGGTAAGGTCCTGCCTCCTTGCGATGGTTTCATGTGGGTAAAAGAAGGGTTAAAGCCGGACATCTGTTGCAATCATATCTCGTAAGTGTTATCGCCATCCATCTACACACATCAGGCTCCGTCTCCAATTGCCAGCTAATGTGCAGCTACTTACGAGATATAAATCAGACGCACTCTCCATCAACTTCGGACTCCCAGCAGATAAATGATATGAAACGTACAGCCGCCTACCAATTATATGTTTCGTCTTTCAATCCCTTTGGTCTTCGACGACCCAATGTACTCCCGGATACGGAAGCCCTGGGTACTCTCGCCATGACACATATTACATTAGGCGAGCGATCCATCGAAACTTAGTTCCAGTGCTGTTCTCGGAAAAATGAGCGGTTACCTTACCTCCTTAATCTCCATCGACAAATTTCACATGTTTACCAGCACATTCAACCGAGAGCTTCTCATCAGGAACGTCATCTACATCGCGGTTAACCTGGTGATGCAGATCCGGTGTAAGCGCTTTTGGTTTTTATTGCACTTGGTTTGAGTTTGGATGAGCAACTATCGATGATTGAGCTATGGTGCCGTTGTTTGACTCCCAAAACTTGATCCTTCTTAATGACGGGGGACATTATGTAGACGAAGAAATGACTAATGCGCTTTGAATACGTTTATTTGTTTCGTTTGCAGAGGCGCAGTATGGGGGCGAGTAGGCGGTCCGTCCAGGGCCGCACGTGACACTAGGCCGCGTTTTTATTATCATCGTTTGTTGGATCCCAAATATGAAGGAAAAAATACCTGGATAAGCTGTGGGTTGAATACTTTAATGCCACTCTGGATGATTAAAAACACATTTGCGCCAAGTGTCACACTTGTTCAAACGTTCTTCCCCGTGCTCCTTTTATTTGTTCCATATTGGTCACTTTCAATACATTCACCTCAAGGTTCTAAGCGCATATTAGTTTGCATCGAAAGGTAGTGTGCTCTGTACCGATCGTTTGGCTTTCACGCGCCTATGCTGCTCTCAGTAAGAGCGTTAATGTTACTACCCAATCGGGTGGCAAAGTAGTTGCCACTATCCAAAGTGACAAGTGGCCCATCAAAAGACGGCATATTCATAGGCTGGTGAGAAAATTTGAGAAAACTGGGAGCGTGTGCATCGCCAACAAAACAAGGTAGTAACGCATCACCATGGATGACGTTTCTGTTTCTGTGGTTATTTGTGAGGTGTCCAGAAGCTGCGATCTAAGCTTTCGCAAAATCGCCCAGCATTGCGACACCGCCAGATATGCTGTTCATAGGGTATTGCAGGTTGGGTAATTCCGGAAGTATAGCGCCCGTTAAGTGCAGGTTTTAAACCCATGTGATTAGGATAATCGGCTTTATTTTTGTCGCGGGATTTTGAGTGTCATGAACATCCATTCAATTTTTTTACCGATGAGGATGCTTTCCATTTGCACGTTGCGAAGAAGCAACATTTTTGGGCAACGTGTAATCCACAGCGATGCGGCGCTTTACGTTTGCAACATGGCGCAATCCTCATGGTATGAGCTGGGTTAACTGGCCAAATAATCGTGCGACCATTTGCACAAACGGTGCTGGATTTACTCAAGCAGACTTTCTCTTGCCGTTGGGTCGGGCCGGGAGGACCTATAGAGTTGCCTGCTCGGTTAACAGCTTTGAACCCTTTGGAGTTGTTCCTCTGGGGTTACTTGAAACAGCGTGTTTACAAAACGAAGCCAAACTCCCTTGAGAAATTAAAGCGGAGCATTTTACACGAACGTCGCGGGATCACAGTGGGTACTCTGTAGAAAGTGCCAGCAATCACCATTAAGGGAATGCTGCGCTGTACGCAAAACGCCGGCGGGCACTTCGCACTTCAACTTGGCTGACAAATCTTAGCATTACACTGCGAATCTGTAAATATATGTATCATGCGCTGGCTAATGCTCACTTTTCCTTAAGAGCGTTAGTTGCTGGTTTCTGCTGGCGTTTTGCGTGCGCGTGTCGTATTATAAATTGCTCGGGATATTCGTTCTCCCGTAGGTCATCCCTAAAATGGAAACTCGTCCCTACGGTTTAGTTTATCTATTCCATCAAATCCATGTTTTACAAAAAAAGTCGAGGCTCATTTTGCACACTTGAACGAACATCTTCCCAGTTGAACACAGACCAATGAGGAGACAAGCGGCCGCTTTACAACTACGAGGGTAGAACTTACCAAACACATGCGCTAGTGACACCGAGAAGTGACGTACCATGACGAAGGATAATTACGAGTCCTTAAGCTAACAGCTACGCGATGAAAATGTTTATACTGAGACAAGATATGGGATTAGGTGTCGTCATAACGCAAAGATAGAGCTACATCCAGAAAATGCAACAATTTCTTCCAGACTAGTTGTTTCCTTCTTGATGTGTCAGCTAACGATAAAACTGAACAAGTTATGAAAGCAAACGTTCGTGAATTAAAGACCCTAAAGACGGTGGGATGGAATCATGCAAATACTCTGACACAGCCGCTCACTTGAGCCTCTCCGGTTCCTTATTTTTAAGGACTGCCGAAAATCCACAAAGAAGATATCCCCTTACCACCAATTGTTTCAATGGTAGGCACAACATAACAGAAGCTGGCCAAATGCATGACCAATGTATTCAAGCCTATCCTAAGGGAAGTAGCAGATTACAGCGTTAAAGACATTTTTGTGGATAGAATACATGCTACCACAAATACAGTGGGCGTACTAACAATAGGCTGTCAGAGAGAATCGCAGAGCACATCCCTGTCATGTTTGCAAAGGATCCCAAGCTACCTACTAGTTCGGTTGCCTGCCACATACTCGATTGCTCCAAATGCCAAAGCCCTGGTGGATCGTTCAGCCTAATTAGTGAACGAAGAGACTTCATACTATTTCCCACCTATGTTCTTGAATATTTAAATTAAATTCTTTGGTGTAGGCGTAGGCAGCAGCCGTGATTGCTTAAATTGGTCTAATGCAGGTAGCGAATCACAGCTATTTATTACGCAGTGATTTCATTCATAAGATGGGAAACAGGTCCCATACCTTAGTTCGGCTTAAATTATATATGTTTGCGTATCAAAGAGGTTGCTCCTATGATAACATGCCCTAAGTATCTTCAGTTTGCCTTCGGCCTTTTTCAGTTGGGTACGTTTTTCGCATTACCTATAGGTGCGCCTCCTTACCACAGGTGCCCGTTCATCAGTATATGCAACAATGTGGTTGACAAACTCACCGACAGCCATAGTCTGGTTGCCTGTTCAGCAAGCTGACTCCCGATTCATAGTGCAGATAAAATTTGATTACGGGGATGTCAATCAATTGTAAAACGTTACGCAATCTAACGATCGTAACTTGGTGAAATGTTTACGCATATCAAGATACATATTTACAACGCAATCGTCAGCAACAGCCGCCATCGTTGTGTGTTTACGACCGTTCATTTGCCAAGTTGCATTGAACAAGGCTTGGAAATACCATGTTCGGCCTAATTGATTTGATATTCCGAGAATATGACAACTATCATCCCATTTTAAATATTCGCTGTTGTTCCAGACAGTTAGATTTTGAGATAACAAGAGGCAAACAGTATGTTGATTGCTTGTGAAGGGTACTCGACAGTGTAGATTCCGCCATATTTTCCCTGGTTCTGAACGCCTACGTACATTCTATGTCAGGGATAACGGGCTCATTACAAGATCTAACTACAGAACAGAAATATGGTCCGGCCAATACCTGCACTTTACCAGCTTCACACTAGTGCGGTACAAGCGGACCATTGTGATAACTTTAGTTAGTCATGCTACATAAATTTTTCAGCTGATTGTCTAGCCGACAAGCTAGAGTTAATTACAAAAACACTCGTTGCAAATGGTTATCCACGCAGATTAATATAGAGGTACAGCAAGCAGCGAGGCCCGAGAGACTTGGTGCATACGGCAGCCAAGAAAAATATATAAATCGAGTTGCTTTTCAAAAGTGACTTTACTGTATGGAAACCCACGAAACGTTTAATCTCTGCTGCGCAGAGAAGTTACTGTGCTGCTCAGGTTGCGGTCATCAAAAGAAACTGTAACTTGCTGATGCCTACAGAAGAGGAAGCTCAACTGATAGGGGCATACATAAATTCGTGTGCGACTGTGGAGAACGTCACGTAGGCAGAACCAATCGTTCTTTTACTTCTCGAATAAAAGAACACGTGCCAAGGTGGGTTCAATGTGAAATTGAACAGCATACCAGTACCAATGAAATTCCGTGCCTGCGCAAGCCGCCAGCTTCCACAATAGCTAAACAGCTGTTGACTACGCGTCACCGGATAGAGCTTGGCTCAGCGTTCACACTCTTGTAACGTCACCCTTATCCCCGCTTACTCCGTTTCGCCGAGGTCGTTACGATAAGCCGGATGAAGCCGGCTTTGTGTGTTCAAACACTATTTAAAAGTTTAAGTCTGCCGTGGACATAGCGGTAGAACTTCCGTCATTCATTTTGTCCCGTATGCTCATTTGGTAACACATAGTTAATTATATAGTTCCATACCGGTTATTGTTAATAGTACTGAGGAGATAATGCGAAAGGCATGCAACTATCAACCTTTGTCTTCTTACCGCACTTTTCATACTTTTGTATTTTATCATTTTGATAACCTCCTCTCCGGTTATTTATGCTACACTTGCCGTATATAACTGTTCATCTGACGTCGTATGCAGTTTCTTTATTTCGCGCGTAATTATGTTAGTAATTTTTTCGAATTTTCGAACGTGCTGTGATTTCCGGATGGCATACACTATTACACTTTCGCGGTAACACGATGGGAGGTTTGAAGGCCCATACATTTTTGAGAACTTCGTTCAATCACTAGGAGCAGCGCATGAGTTTGGTTTTGTTATTTCTTCTTATACTCCTTCATTTTCATCCCTTTCACTACAAACTACAATTACATTTTTTGTTTCACCTCGAGGCTGGAAAAAATAGCGATAATATGACCGTAAATCACGTGAGACAGAATTGACACAGCTACAAAATTGTGACTGTTTTGGTCAACTCACTTATCTAAAAAAAGTTGAGAAACGTCGCTTTTGCGGATATCCCGTTTGCAAAATTTCCCATATTGATAAGTTCGAGTGCAATAGGCAACTTTTCGATATTAATTCGTGAAAGCAGTCTATGCTAACGACATTATTATAAAAATGATACTTTCTGGAGCATTATAATTACACATAACCATTGGATCAAAACACAATTATACAACTAATAAATATGGTTTTTCATTTTACGAAATAATTCATTTGATATATCTCACAAAAACCAACGCTTTATTATATGTTGATGAACGATCTATTAATAAGTTTAGACAACTCTGTAATAGTACAACGTTTTAAGTTTACCTTTATACATATTTTGATTAGTTTCTATCATAGAGCATAAAGCAAACACAAACAATGGAATATTTTCTGTTAATACTCTCAGTCTATTTAAATACACGTCGTCAGTAATTTAGCGTTCGCATAGAAACCAGTTAATGCATTTTTAAGGCTAAGAAATTTTTGTTCAATACATGTTGAAAGTAATACACAGATTAAAATTGAATCATCTCTATTGTTATTGGACATGATCGCATAAACCTACAACTTTTTCTCAACTGTTGGATTACACTTTTAGCGGTGTCTCTTTGAAACAAACTCATGACTTCAAACGTTTAAATAGTTTTCTAAAGAAAATATGTGTGTTGTGTACTGTTGCAGTAACACCACTTGCATAAAAAAATCAGATGCTAACCGCCACATTAAAATTTGTCATTTTAACAGCTCTCTATATATTAAATCTCCGAACTGCCTAATAATACCGCTCGTGTCAATTTTCTGTTACCTGGATCAATTAGTTTTGCACGCCTTTTATTAACAACAAATAAAAACGTGGGTATGGAAATAAGTGCCTGAATGCGCAACTAATTTAAATTTCTTGCAACAAAAATACATCACATTGTATGGAGCTTCTCTTGAGTAGGGTTCACCGACAGTCTCATGCACTTAAACTATTTAGAAAAGCAACTGGACCAAGCCGAACGAATAACCGTTGTAGAAGCTAAATGAAGGTATTTACATCAGCTTCGTAGCGGATTCCGTCCATCATGCATTTGACATTTGGGAACACAGGTTACACCGAGTCAGGACTGGACTCTATGGTGAGTGACCCAACTTCCACGTATGTTATATTACCAGGATATCATTGATTTCACTTACCGTGTGTAGTTGCGTTATCATGGTGCAACTAGGTCCATCGTGTCGGAGTACTTAGTCGAGGCCTGGCTACAGCTTCCGGCCCTTGTGAATGACAGTGGTTGGCATACAAGTCTTCGAAAACGGCGCGTTGCCGTACGAGCTGTAAATCAGTCACCTGACCGGTACCAGGAATGAACAAATTCACCATCTAATTGGCCACAATGCGCTCATGCCGGAATTGCCGAGGCGGTGACCTAAAAACTGTCATTAACTGCGCCGAATTTTACTAGCTTTCTGGGTTGAAACTATACACACAGTTCCCACCACTACCGTCGATCTCCCAAACGGCGTTGAAACGTTCAGCATTAAGTTTGCTAAGCTTTCGTGCCACCCCAATTTACTAGAGCTGCTGTCGGTTTACTACGGAGCTGAAAAGGTACCTTTGGTTCACAAAGCTTTCTGAGGTCAAATTTCTCTTGTATATTGGTTCAATTTGATTTGTATGACATCCTGATGGCTTTCGCCCTATGTACCATAGTCATCTGCAGGTTCTCCTCCAGCATCGCTTGCACAACAGCAATGTCTTCCACAGTGGTGTCTTCCACATGTCGACTGCACGGTGACTTTTCATCCATGGACCGTCTACCATACTTGAATTCCGCAAACCATTAAAGCACAAGTATTTTTGAAGGCGCATCATCACAAATGCAGCACGCAATCTGTCCATACTATAGTGCTGTTTCAGGCCACATTTGTGCTCATAGAATATTAACGCCCGCCAATGAATTAAACTGAGTTCCATACAAATATTAAGAGTATGGGAACCTAATGACTTGAGCCTTGGCTGGCAAATAGGTGACGAACATCTCGGCTAAGAATTTGAGCATCGTATTTTACCGCTGCAACATTCCGAAGGATTTATCACCCAAAAAATGAACGTCTTTCTACACAGCTGTCCACGCGAGATCTTGTAATTAGTTACTTGTCTGACTTCAACTTCTCTGAACATACCCTATGTTAAGTAGCACTCGCCGGAAAGTAGAAGTTTAATATAACAAACAAAATTCATACAATTAATGCTAGAGTAAAGCTTTCTAAACTACTCGTTCGCTCATCGTCGGATACTGCAGCATTATATACGCAAAATGGTAGGGCAATGAAATTGCTATGGATCATCTGCAGTGGTCATTTTATAAACATGTGCTTAAGAAACACTCTGCGATGAGTTATCGAGAATGTTGCAATGAGCTTCAACTCAAACCACTTTGGATTCGACGCTTGAAGCAATCACGTTGATTTTCAACCTGCTACACAACACGACATACGCCGACCTGCCTACATCCGATTTAAGACACCGGTCAACGAGATGGTTTCGCGATAAGAATTTTCCACTTAATATATCAAAAGTAAGAAATAAAGTTCGCCCTATCTACTTCCTGCTCGGATATAGCTATCTGTTCAATAAAGTGGCAATGATATTCAGGTCATGTGACAATGTGACAACAGTTAGAAGTAAACTCTCAATCTACCTTGATTTATGTACAAAACGCACTAAATTAGATGGAAAGAAAACCTTCGATGAGCTAATCGAAAAGGGTCCCAAGAAAGCTATACCCCAATGTCTTAAATAGTAGGCTTTCACCGAAACCATCTATCAGAGCGTTACCACATGAAATGCATACATCATTGTT
This sequence comes from Dicrocoelium dendriticum, assembly GCA_944474145.2. Classification (NCBI taxonomy): domain Eukaryota; kingdom Metazoa; phylum Platyhelminthes; class Trematoda; order Plagiorchiida; family Dicrocoeliidae; genus Dicrocoelium; species Dicrocoelium dendriticum. The sequence continues at coordinate 27,643,446 of OX104066.1, read as the reverse complement.
GCACATATGCATGTCACTCATGCAAAAGCATGAACAACGCCGTTGCATTAAACTTTCAATGAACAATGAGTTATGCCGGGTAAAAAAGCATCTGCTTGATAAGTCCCGCAGGATGGTGAGGGTACAAACTGAAATTAGCAAAATGTATGTCAATTGTTCGTTAGACCGTTTACCTAGTGTATACGCTACCGGATAATTGTAGTGTTGTTGGGAAGCGCACGCAATCAACGAAGCAAACTAGGGGAGTTTTAGTATTTGTACTCCGTGCGAAAAGTAGAATAGAGAATGCTCACTTCCGTACCGCGTCCCCAGGATTATGTACCAGGTTAATCCGGTTTGGATCAGCAATTTAAATACTTCAAAGTTGCACAGTTTAGGAAAAACATTTATGGGGACCAAAGGCAATATCCAATCGTTTTTTGAAAATAACCATAAAGGGGGAGGAAATAGCAAAATTTGAGAGAGTTTTAGGGTTGCCAAACCCAAAGAAAAATAAAATTCCGCCGGCATTTCAGGAGGCTATAGTGTGCACATAATTCCAGTGGTTATGGCTGAGTTACAGCAATTGAGTGCATGCGTGATCTGCGCCGTTGCAGACAGAGTTTCTCACACCAGGAAAGATACACGTCTTATAATTATTAACGGCTGAGGTCTTTAACTTGAAATCATTGAGCAATCTTGTGAAGGGATTACCGTTAACATTTTCTTGACAAGTCATTTGAACCTAAGCTGTGTGGTTAATCAGAAAAAAATACGGGCCGTAATAAACTGATGATTAACATTCATGCGAAAGCTAATTTATGAGTTTATGTTAGAACGTGTTGTAACTTTTAGGTACGTTCTATCTGGAGTAAGCAAATAATCAGGAATGCAGAAGAAATGTAACTCTGCATAGTCCGGGTTAATATACGGTGCTGTGTTTAGGATATGTTGTTATAAATCACGCGAAACGTAATCATATTGCTTATTGTAAGTTACAGACAAAACCCTATGCTAAAGAAAGCAACTGGATGGGGTGCATAGATATGCAGACCACAAAGTAGAAAATATTATTTGGCTAAGGTAACGAAATAAGAGGAATAAAAGAAAGCGCACCGTACGTGACGTGACAGCGTTTCACCAATATTTCCGATTTACTTAAAGTAGGAGTAAGATGCAAGGGTTTACCGAACAATCAATAAAAATGACGCCCCCGTCACATCCCCTAGGTGGTCAACGGCCCTCTCTTCCCCCATGAAAGATCAATGCGCTCGCGTCCTGAATGCGTTATCTATAGATAAATCATTGTAATCGTCATCGCCTATATACCATTCCTCAGCCATGTTGTCCCCTTGGGCAAACTAATTAATCTGAACGGCCAAGGATTGCGATGTGGGACATATTAGATAAGTCTACTCAATTACTTTGAGCCGTGCTTGCGCCGCTCACTTGTGCAAGTGTGTAGGTGTGCGTGTTTAGCCAGACGCTTTCAGCCAATAGGACCCCAGACGAACTAAGTCATAGGGGTGCAGATGGGACGCCTCAGCTCCTATTAAGGAGAGTGTCGAAGCAACATTTGGGACTTTGTTTCTCTGTCCGAGGAAGCGATTCCCCCCAATTAAAACGAGAGTCGGAATTTGAAGTTCGATTTTGTTGGTATAGCGAGCTAAAGCCAAATAAGTTTGCAATATGATTTTGAACGTAGAGTTAACCTAAACGCATGGTTGGCTTGAATGTTCGGCACTTATGGGAGACGAAGAACCTCCTAATTAAAGCGTACGAGGAACGAGACCATTAGATGCAAGTCACTTGCACATTGAAGTTGAAGGTGAAAACATGCCGCAACTGGATCCCGGCGTATATTCAACGGAACCGGTGGATCAGCACGGAGGAGTCCGTCGCAGAGCAATGGGAAAAACCCACGTCAACTATCTGGTGGAGTGGGTTTTTGCAGAGCCTACCGTTATCATTGATCTCCTTGGTATGCGTTTGAAGGCACAGTTCAAAATTTCAATAAGTACCAGCACCGTCTCACGATTCTTGAATTGTAGACTTATAACAATGAAGAAATCGCACACCATTCCGGATTCCACACTTGAGAACAAAAGCGCCGCAGGTCATTCGATTTGTAGCATATTGATTAGGAGGTGGAAGGAAGGCAAACGGTGTGGGTTGAATAGAACAACTTCAAATTAGTTTTCTTCCGTACTCGTGACCGCTCACGACGTGGTAGTCGAGCGAAGTGTACATTGGGAAGTGTACATTTGGAACGAAAATTCTAATTGTCGGCGCCATGAAAAACAACGGCTTGATATCGTGTTCGGTGACTGCGACAAGTGCATGATACAAACGGAGAACGGTTTGTGGAAAGGTGTCTTTTGATGTGTGACATCGCGCCCTCCCTCACGCACCTGGAGCACGTTTTCCTGGAGGAAATGTACCGCTCTGGAAGAGTTCTACGTTTTTTGCCATATGTTCCAGCTCTAAATCCCATTGAGGGCGTCTGAATTATAATAAATTTTCATGTAAAACAGGCGATGAGGATATAGTATACTAAAATGCTTCTGAGTGATCCTCCAGGCGTTCTGAATAAAAGCGAATGGCGGATTCGATTTTTGGGGCACGAGGTGTCTGAAGCACATTATTTAGTGACGCAGCAGCACTGCGAACAAATGGTTTAGCAAGTCAGTAAAATTTATGGAATGGTTGTTCATTTGCCAATCAGTAAAACGTGCTGTTTTCAGTAAACAACCTGTTCTAAGTGAGTATTGTTCTTAAATTACTATGAAAACGGGTCAGGGTGTAGTTTTGGCCCTACTAGCCAGTTCTCTATTCGGAGGAACATGGTGCATTTCTAGTAAATTGGTGCGTGTGGTTGCTTCTTATACCCGTTTTAGTTGCCAAGTTGTAGAAAAGTCATGTGGAAGCTTGGCAAACACATGCCACGCTAACACGGTAGTGGGGCAAGAAATTATTTTTGACCGCCTGTCATTGATTGTGATAAGGCATAATAAATACGACAATTTAACTATGCGGACTTGACAGGCATGGGTATTTTGTGTTGCTGTTTGCCCGATTACTTAACAGGTTAAACCAATGCAGGCGGCTGGAAGCTGCATGCGGAAACGCAGAGCATGTAGAGCAAGCACTACTAAAGTCTATCACGCTCTTTAGGGAAATACCTCCGGATGGGTCTAAAATAAAACGTGTCGAACACGGATGGCTGAGATAAAGCTTAATGAGCAGCCAAGCAGATGTAGTCTTAAAAATTCCGGAATTACTGCATACTAAATAAAACAAAGTAACCTTTGTCGTAATGAATTTATTTTTATTGTTTGTTAGAGAGAAAGAAATCACCATTAGCAAATTAGTGCGGTATTTCTTATCGAGTAGTCGCAGCGCGAAGTTTTCAGCAAAACAACGGTTATTATTAGGTATTGCAAGGAGACCTCGCGAGAGTACTTCAGTCTTTCGCAGTATGGCAAATTTTATGTTTTCTTGTATAATTGTTACAGTGAACTAAATGACATTAACGAATAAATATCCACGCTGTATCTGAAGAAATGTTCAAGGAAGCATTATGAGCATGCACCTTTCCACTGCAGTAATGTTTGGTATTAAAGTAACCAAATGTTCGCTGTGAATTTTCAGTTAGCACCGGAATAAACAAATAACAATTACGTCAGAACCAAACGAAGCGTTTTCTGAAATTGTAGCAATGGCTCAACACAAAATTAAGAAATCAAGATTCCCTTGTGTTGCGCAGATCACAGTTGCAGCCGGAGTTATAACAAACGTGATGCTATTCGCGCTTCTGAGTGTTTACCTGTCAGCTAGCTTCCCAAGTGGCATCATTTTAGCAGTTAAGATTTAGAAAATAAAAATTACTTCCTCAGAAATTATTCATTGTAAACTCGTTTATGAACGCAAATAGATTCATCTTGCACACCTGAATAATATACAGAAAAGATTACCCTTATTTACTTACTTAAGAATACTCTAACAATGACAACAATTAAACCTTTAATCATACAGTCTTTGGGATTTGTGCAAGTCAGTTCCAGTTAAGATTCATGTTCCTAGGTGTTTGTGACATTCCTATTATATATTGCCAACAGTTAAGTGTCGATGTCCTTTCATAATTGGGAAAACGGTATATGGGCGGATATTAGTCCAACAACTGCGGCAAGTCTCGCATATTGCGTCCGGCTTTGTATGTCTTTGACGGTGTATAAAATTTTCGTTAGGCTTTTGGTAATTTGCATCCAATTTCTTGGTTTATAACTAAAGGCAAAAATATATAAATGCTGCGCGGTTTGCAAAGGCTTGTTAGACACTTTCGAAGCAGGTCGATTTCAGGCACATTTTAATCAGTATATTTGAAAATCTTTTGCTGGTAGTCAACAAGACCGATTTACATAATTAAAATGTGTAAATCGACATTTTAGCGGAAACGGCAGAAAATGATTTATGGCCTACTTTGTTAAGATACCTTAACCTAGCCTGATACGTTTGCTTGCATTACTTTCAAAGGTTTGGTGAACGCAACCGATTATCGACCGAAATTCGCTGCAAGATATAATCGTATTTATGTCTAATCTTGGTTTGAGTAAATTTGTGAAGAACTTTCAACACTTGTTTTTAATTATTATTCGCTTTTAGTTACCTTATATCATTGCAAATAGGATGCGAACGGTACAGTTAGAATTGCATTTCGTAATCGGTTAGTTGTTTTGTTACACATTCTTGTGCAATCAAGTTATATTATACAAGTTGTTTTTCTCAGAGTCCAATTCGCTAGTAATCCCTGCATCTTTAATTTGCACCTCTCATTTGCCTAATATTGGTAAAAAGCAATACCTCAGGTAAAACCTATAGTCATCCACTAGGTAACCACCTTTAAACGTCAGCATCTGGTCTTTTAATTGCATACTTATGTGCACATTTTCGACGAATTTTACCGTTATTTTCGCGGGTATTGCAAAATTTTTCATGAGAATAAAATTGCTAAAATTTACGAACTATTATTGTTAGCAGATCCAATATTTTACGTGTCTAATGTACATCAAAACTAGTTTGGTTTTTTGAAGTATGTAATAACATGAAGCTGCTGTCGATTATTTTCCCTACACGGTTCCACGCATAGACGATCGTCAATGGATTGGCAGCGATTTATCCCATCATTTAAACATATGCGCTTTTTTGACCAACGTTAAACCTATTGATTAGCTTGCTGAAAATACATAATTATATTAGCCCTTTTCATTAGCAGCTGGATTTCATTTAAGGTTTGTAGGGTTTTGATCTTTAGACTAATCATAATGTAACCGGTGGTAAAAAATGCTAGAATAGTAAGAACATTTACGAGATTCAGTCCCACTTAAAATTGAACTTGCATAGCTTCCATCGGATTCTGTCCTCTGTGCTCTTTAACAATTTTATGCCTTTTAGAAGAACGCATAACTATTTAGTTTAAGAATAATTCTGGTTACTTAAAAAGTACCAGAATGCTACTTTGTTGGCTGCCGTTTGGTTATAAGTGTTCGATATTTTCCAATCTCCGTTAACTATGCAGTTCAGGAAAGTTGTTGTACTGTTGCAAGACAGTAATTCCATAGTAACTTTTGTTCACTGCTATATAGTTTAAATGGACAAGGACTGGTTCTATTTCTGTGATTTATCTATTTCATTAATCAATCCGCATCATATTTGCAAAAATCTCCCAAAATCTGATTTCCCTAGGTATGTCCGGACGTGTAGTAAAACGCCGTTTGGACCTGCATGATCTATAACTAGTACTGCAATTCCATTGGATCCATCTGGATCTAATATTACGATCACTAGTGGCTTGGACTAAAGCTAGCAGCTAATGTCAAGGTGTAGTGGGGGACAACAAAAAAGCATCATGACTTATAATCAAACTGAGATATATAGTATCACATCCTTCATTGATATGCAATGTACGAATATTTAGGAGAACCATGCTTGACCAGAGAGGCAATACCTATGATGAACTCGATTGATAGGCACTGCTAGTGCGTTTCCGAACATGTTGAAGACTATCTGATCAGAAAGTTAGTGCAAAGAATGACACGACATGTCACAACGAAATCGCTAAATTCGCGTCTATCAAATATCAATTTAACGTTTATAATTTATCTGTCGTGCACATTTAATATTTTGGACTCTGTTTCTCGGGGCCTGTTATCTATAACGTTCATACGCTGCATGCTGTTAAAGAATGAAACGCGCAATTTCGTAGTTATTTTGCACATCATGAGAATCTACTCCGTGATTCGTTGCCATAAGCCGCTAGCAGTTATGGTTTTGGATATTTATGTAACCGAAAGGAGAGCATTGTTAACGCGACGCAGCGGGTTGAAAGCACCCTAAGGGATATAATCAAAAAGAATATGTGTGCAAGACTGATAAACGTTGACGTCGAAAAGGAATACACGCAAATGAAATACATGGGTAACTATATTCATTTACGAATGTTGCGGTCTATCGCAGCAAGGTCCTGCTATTGTCTCGGGAGGTGAAACGGGTTGGAGTACAAGTACTGAGTCATCATTTGGGAATAATTCGTCGGGTGCAAAATATACAGCTAGCTGTAAGTTTATGTAGAAAATCTCGAATGGCTTATCCTATGATAACTTCATGCCGTTCCCTGGTTCCCTCTGTGTGTTTCACTCAACCAGGTACCCAAATTACACTTGTCCCAAAACCGTTGTTTCTCTGGCATATTGCATATTAGATTACCGACTGTGGCTTAATTACGTTTTCATTTCGATTTGATAATGTGGATGGACTATGTTTGATCACGTTTGATCTATTTCAGAACAAACTACTATCATTTCAAATAGGAACTCCCGATGTGTATCGTCATACTTTCCATGTTTACCTCTACGTCACCGCACATGTGACAACATTGCAACATTACATTGGAGGTCAGCGTTCCCCCATGTATTTTTATAGGCCTACTGTTTGTTCTCACTTGTGTAGCTTTGACACACAAGGTCATCACTGTGCGTAAATTATGGATTTCCAAAGTCACGACTCATGGTATCCGCCCTCCTTTCTGACTGGTCCTATAATCCAATTTTAAAGCCACAGTGCGCTGAGATGTGTTGATTTCCCATTTTGCATTGACGCCAAATTTGTTGGCCAGTTAACCGTGACTTGATGATACGGCAGTGCCGCCAGCGCAGATTATTGCGATATTGTAAGTTTTGTTCTTCTTGACTGCCGTATTGCTCTTCGCGTTTTGTTCATTGTTGAATCCGGTGGAAACGCGGTAACACAAGACTTCCAAGCAAATTGTCGTATACAATTTGAAAAGGTCATAAGTAGCAATTTATTTAAACAAATAAAAATTTCACGTGCCACCAAGATAAAGCCGTGTTAGTAAACATTCAAGCGTTATGTACAAATTACTCTTTAAAAGTAGGTAGTTGATGCATCGGTAAATTGCAGCAACTGGAAATTGTTCTTTGTACTGATGACGTTGAATGCCTTACTTGATATTTGGGAACTTGTTCAGTCATGTAACAACCGGGTTTTAAATGTATAAACCGATATTGAACCTCTAACAGACGCTTTAGCAGATATAGGTTCCGAAATCCTGGCAAACTTTTCGTTCCTTTAAGAAGCAAATGCTTTTAAACTGGTAACCGCTGGCAACGTTGACATATAAGAGGTTTGCTTAAAATGAATTCATCTAGCAACGGGTTTTTGGTAGGGTAACGCAAAGTCGGCTGCATACTAGAGCCTTTCTGTTGATTCTCTCAAGGGATATCAAAATGGCTAATGAATTTGTTCAAATTGTTAAAGTTATTTAATAAATGTTTATTTCGCACTCTAAGTCGTTTTTCTTCTGACATTTACTCCTTGATATTCCTGGGAATAGCTTGTTTTTAGTAAAAATGTAATACTCATTAATCGCGATACTATTTATTTTACATCTATTTTCTTCCGACAGACAGGGCAGACTCTCGAAAACCTCATGTAGTGCAGGATGCGCCTTCAGTTTGTGGAATAGTATCGGTTTAATTTTACTTTTCGCATTTTTCCGCTCTGCTTATGAAAGGACTTTGTCAGGAAGACATAAATATTCCTTCCACAACCGCATTCAAATTTGGAACATGCGTGATGTTTCCTTTTATGATTAGCCCGATCTCAGAGCGATACCCGGTTAAATTATTCATGGATAGATGCTGAATGCTGAGCGTCTTCAACAACCAAAAATTTTCCACCATGGTATCACGCGTGGAAGGGACTTCGTGTTTGTATCGACCCAAAATGTTGTTCCCTAGGTGGGTCAAGATATATAAGCTAAACTGCGGCCAAGCGGGAAACTCATCATTGATTTTGGATGTAAGTATGCTTTCCGCGGTAATCAAATTGTATTCAAATTGCATGCAGCAAACTGTTATCATGACGTAATGCCTAGTAAGTACAGAATGCTTTCATGAACACGTTTTCTAGGCATGAAAACTGCCAATAATGATAACATGATTAATTCAAAGTAAGCTGCATAGCCAATTTACAAGCATAGACATATATTAAAAATATTTCTGAGCACACAAAATTACGACTGTAACTTCGCGATCAAAATGCCTAATCAGACTTTAGTATTTAGTATATGCATTGGACGGGGCAGCGCGAGATAATATTTGTTATCATTATAAAGTGGCACCAGCATCAGAGTGCCAGGCAAGATATGGAAATTTAAAACCACTTTTCACGGTTAGTAACGATAAGATCACCCCGAAGTTCATTTCAAATTTGTATACACGATATCCGTTCTACTATCCTGATCAATGTTATCGTCCCATTGCTATGCCAATTTATGGAAAGGAATCCCTATATAACGCTATTTTCTGAGATGTACATGTTTGAAAAGGTAATCAGCCTCTTGGATATAATCCCCTTTATGTTTCTGCCTCCGTAAATGGACGTACTAGCTTTGATTTGTAACGGACCACAATTTACACAATGTTTAGCTACTTAGAAAATGCATGATGCTTTTTTACTAAGACCTTATTTAAAATGTAATCTATTAGTAATCATCGTTTTAGACTGAGTATGAGACCGTATTTAGTAGAAAGTATAAAGCTTTCTGTACAATGATATCAAGAGAAATGTATAGAAAGATGCGACACGATTAATTGAGGATGCTTCTAATGCACATACATGAACAGATTGTTATTAATACTCCTATTTCAAAGCAATCGAAAAGCATGCAGTTGACATTTAATAACGTGCAGCTGTATATTATTTGGACAAATTATCTGCCTAACTCGTCAACTGACAAAAGATATGCATTTAGTTTGCACGATAAAAATATCTTACAAAGATTCCAATGTTTTGACGTATGGCATGTAACACCAGACAGTATTGATGCTCAACGAGCTATAAATATAAACGTTAATACCTTAGAAAATGTCTTTTCCCTCATTTATAGCTGCGTTTTGCTGCTCAATAGAGATACTTCCGTTAACTCGTTGTTTCTTAACTGTTTGGTAAATCAATGGCATTAAGTAAGGCTGTTTAATGATTGATTGGCGCCAGAGTATAGAAAATATTAATGGTGATTCCCAACTTTTGCAGACCCCGCCTTAAAAAGTCGTTATCTTTACACTTCAGGATACAAATTATCGCTTGATGTTCAACGACACGAATTGTTATCCCGAGAATAGCCCGAATTTTTTGACCTCAACTTTGACATCTTTGTATTTACTAGGTCTCTGGTCCATTTTAACCCATATTACGGGGACCACTTTCACGCTGCTACACTTCGATCCATGTGAACATAGCTTCAAATATTACATCAATAATTTAACAACAAGAGGTATTTGAATCATTTAAAGGAAATGTGAAAATGCAAGCATACTAAACATATTTATATATGGGCATAAAACGCAAAAGAGAATTTAAGCTTCGTATCGGCGCTTAAAGCTCAATTGCTTAGAATAGACAGAAATGAAGCACGACTGCCTGAACTAAATGTGAAAGATCCGCCAATTTAATAATATATACCAAAATATAGCTGCGCATAACTCTATGCCATTGCTTCCGTTCACAGTTTCCAGAATATTTGACAGAAATAAACAACGTTTCGTGTATAAACCTAAAGGCAAATACTGCGTTAATCGTGAGGTACACGTAAAATTCAACTGAACATCTAACTAAATCGCTATAGACAACCCAGCATGTCTTAATCTTTAGCTTAGTAACCATTTTGATGGCTGGAGTTTCCTAAAATGAATTAAATTTTACCCATTGCATTCATATTTTTAAGTCGAATTATTTGAAGAACATTTTCAAATTTCCGCAAACCGGAAGCAGAGTTAATCTGAAATTACCGGAAGTGAAACAGTGTTTTCAAGATTAATTTACCTCGCATACTTACAAATGCGACTCTTTTCTATACACTCCGGAGTCTTCACTTTGAGCTGTAAGATATATATATATATATGTATATATGTATTTATTTATATATATATCAAGGTCATCCTTACACAAGCGTGACTCTCGTGCTCCTGGTTCATTTGGATTATTTCCTTCTATCCTCTCTCCAACTTCTCGCAACGTTGTCACTTTACGCTCATCCGAACCGGATTTACCAGACCCATACATGATCCATCATACGTGGAAATGTCTTCTAGATTAGAGGCTGTGCCATCACTAGCCGTTTTCACTGGCATCTTGGATTAGGCGCAAGCGTTTAATTCAGTCATATTGAGCCTATTGCCTTTCTGTGTGACACCATTCTACACAGAATTTTCGAGGCAGGCCGAAAAGCATAAGCTTATTCCGGTCCAGTGTTTCTCAACATAGCTGTGAAAGAATCTGTGATCTGTTAATCTTTTAATCTGTGTTCAGCGCTCTGTTCAGGTTCCAGTCACTCCCCATTCCTTGTGATCTTGTCAGCCAGTGCGGCTGCACTACCCATCACACGGATCGCGCGACCACGCCGACCGCTCATTTGACATTGCAACCACCACGCTCGCCTGACCGATGTGCGCCGCTGTCAAAGCTGTAAAATTACCGAAAGCTAATCAACCACTGGGTCAGGTGACGACACCAAACTGAATGGCAGAAAGGCAAAACTGAAGGGACTCTAAGCAAAAGGTATTTGCAGGTTAGGAGAATGTAATCGAGTAGTAAAAATTGGACAGGTTTGCTCGCAGTGTTTGGAATGGTACAATACGAAATGTGCAAATGTGTCCCAACAACAGTTACGGGAACAGCATAGCTCCCAAGATGCATTTTGGTTCTGTACTACGTGTTCCACCATCCCTCTCCATATGTGCTTGCTTATCCAAATTGCGAAATGCGACCGTTTAACCGCAGAAGCAGAGCAGAGGATAAAAAATAAGATTGCTTCAATGGAAGCGAGTACGCACCACAGAAGCGTAGCGGCTTCTAAGCAACGGAATGCTGAACAATCCACTTCCCCTGAATCACACTCAGCCACTTCTCGATCGTTGTCTTCTCCAACGTTGGTAGAACGCCGGGCGAAAACAGACTGTACCTACGAGAAACAAACAGTACTCAAGACAACGAAAATCAGGCACCATTCAAAACGTCTGGTTAAACAAATTTTACTTGACCTGACGTCTTGCTGTAACAAGAATGAAGCAGCCAAACACCACCCCTTATTACCTGTAACTCAAATATCTCTTGTCGAGACTAAGCCTCCCAGAACATTGGTTACATATGCAGAGATTGCTGCAAGGATCTACCGAGAGGCCGCCGTTGCGTCCTTTTCCATTGTAAACACCGTTAAAGCGAATGTAGAGAAAAACAGCAACCAATCACTTGTCAAAATTCAGGACAAACGAGTACCATAACTTGTAGGTCAACGAAAAAGGGATCCAACAATAGTGCTCGGACTGTTGTATGCTCAAATGTCCCTGAACCTGCCGCCTCACATTGCGGGATGAGTTATCAGACGACAAAGACCGATGGAACTCATTGTGCATGCAGATAAATATGAAAGCCAAGCCCATAAACTTACTACGACTTACTGGTCATCGGAAATCTCCACACTATGGAGATCCCAGACATATTCGAGTAACACTAGATTCTTCTGCCGATCTATAAAGCGCTTTTCCCCCACGCAAGCACGCTAAAACATGGATCCTGTGGGATACTTATCTATCCAGCTGTCCCTTGGAGCGTACGACAATCAAAAAGAAGCTCCGAACAGGGGCACAACAAACAAGATCGCCTAAAGGCAATCTAACTCAACACCCAAAACCGGCTACCACCTAGCGGCTGCTTTAAGATGCATTTTACAACAAAATACACTCACATTATTATCATGGGTGATTTCAACTTACATTGCTTAGAAGCCCCTGCCACGATCGGAGAACAATTCAAAACCGATCTACAAGACCTAGTAACTACTGTTCCTCTTTATAGTCACATCACTTTACGCACTCGGTTCAGAATTGTTAACAGGCCATCTGTGCTGGATCTTGTGCTTACCAACGAGAAGCATAGGATAAATGCGTTGGTTTTAGACTGCCCTTTGGGTCGCAGTTAGCACGCAGTCATCAGTTTCAACTTCGTATGCTATGCAGAATATCTGAATGATAACAATGAGACTGTGCGAACCATCACAATTTAGGACCGACTCGCCCAGCTCGTCGGCGCCACAACATGGTCTTTCCTCGAAGCATAAGCACCGGAAGTCGCCTGGCTCGAGTTCGTCAAAAAATTTAGCCAGCTGGTTGCACAGGCTTCAGAGATAAAAGCTTGCAATAAGTACAGATCAGTTTCTTTCGTTAGCAGCAGAACTCGAAAATATAAGACAGTGCGCAATGCAGCATGGCGAGTGTAGAGAGAAGCTCCAGCACCAGAAACGGGCCACATACGTAGCTCAAGGTAACCACTTAACTAAACTGTCAAGATAAGACAAAGCCGTTTATCAGCAGAACATCGCAACATCCTTCAGTGCTTACACAAACTGCTGTACAAGCACGTTAATAGCCTACGAAAGGTGAGGCAAGGATTTCCTCCGCTCAATACGGCTGATGGCCCAACAAGAACGGCTGTGGAAGCAGCAAAAGGGCTGCAGATGTAATACGCCCCCACGTTTCAAAGTGTCTTGCCACCAAGCTATCTACCAAGCTTTGTATTCTGCTCGCCAGGTCTAACCCACATCACTTTTACCGCAAAGGCTGTATTGCAAAAGCTGACTTCTCTAGGTAAACATAGCTTGCCGGGTGTCGACATCATTCGTCCAGAGGCATTGAGAGCAGCAGCAAACCAACTGGCAGGAAATTTAGCACAGTTTTTCCAGCGCTGCTTAGACCAGAACCAAGTTCCTGCCATGTGGTAGTTTGGAATAATAACCCCAATTCACAAAGGTGGAAGCAGAACTGATCCCTTCAACTGTCGCCCAATATCCCTTCTTCCTATACTCTCCAGGGTCATGAAATCCATAGTTGTCGATGCACTGGTGTGCCATCTGAATAACTGCAAACTCATCACTCCTGAACAGTATGGTTTCCGTCAACAGCGGTCACGTACAACGAATTTACTAATTGTACGCAGTAGTTGGACCAAGGCAGCTGACGCTGGAGAAGGTGTTGACGTGATCTACCTGGATTTTTCCAAGGATTTCGATAGTCTGTACCATCGGATAATACTATCCAAGCTGCAGCCTTACGGGATCGGAGACCCTATTTAAGCTGGATCACCAACTTTCTACTTCAACGGCGATTAGTGGTCAGAGTTCAGAGCTCTTTATCGGATCCCATACAAGTTGTGTATGGTGCGCCGCAAGGCTCAGTTTTGGTTTGGTGTTATTAATGACCTTACACAGGGAATCGCTTCAAACTTCCTAATGTTTGCCGACGATATCCAGATCTGGAGCAGGATCCAGGCGTACCCTGACCAACATGTGTCTCAGAGTGACCTAGATACGGTGTATCCATGGTCGACTCAAAACTCATTGCATTTCAACGTCAGTAAATTCGAGGTACATTCCATCCGACATCAAAGCAGCTACTCATACCGACTCGGAACGAATATACTACAACAATCAACTCTCGAAATGACTTGGATGTCCTGGTTCAAGATGACTTGGACTGCTCCACGCAATCCAGAGAGGCCTCGAAGATCGCTAACGAACACGTCGGGCTGTTGAGGCGGGCATTTGGACAAATAAACAGCTCCATATTTCGACAAATGCTCAGTGCGTATGTTCGCCTCCATGTCGAATATTCAATTCAAGCCTGGCATTCATGGCTGAAATACGACATTAATGCACTGGAGCAGCCACAACGCCGGGCATCTAAGAACGTATTTGGAATGCGCAATCTTTCCTATCAGGAGAGGCTACAACGACTGGGATTGTTCAGTGGAATCTTTTGCAGACTACGAAGCGACCTTATTTTGGCACACTTGATTCTGCGAGACCCACATCATGTTTGCCGCCTTTTACTACAACTCAGCAGCGATACGAAACTGAGGGGCCACTCATTAAAACTCGCAAACAATACAGTCTTTTGGAGTGCTGCATAAATTTCCTTTCCATTCGGGTCCGTCATCCGTAGAATGCTCTCCCAGAATCGGTCTTCTTTGCACCGACACCAACAGTATTTAAAAGACGCTTGGACGATGACTCGTCCTTTTACACTTTGTTACTTAACACTATGTCTCCATCCTATACCTGGAGTATAGCATGGAATTATTTGTTGTTATCTGTGGGTGCTGTGAATCTTAGAGGATCGCAGGACTGAGGCGAAGCAAACGATAAGTCTATATTTTCATATTTAAAGTATTAACTACTTTACTATCCCTTTCATCATTATCATTATGTTGATATCCCCGCCAACTATCCAACGGGACTTGTAAATCAACGCTTCTTAACCAGTATAAATTCATTGTTCATTTTTCAAAAAATTGAAATAGTTCCTTGTGATAATTTATCTTCTCCAATCACTGGATATATTTATTAGGTCAAATATTATAAACGGATTTTTAACAGATACAATGTCGCAAGGTGTTTATGCTACAGACAATTGAATGAAAACACAATATGCGTTTCTATCTAGCGGCACAATTAATTTCCAACTGCTTTGTTGCGAATTGGATAAATAGTGCACGCTATCATTTCTAAGTGTATTTGTAACATTACTCAGCGCAACAGTTAAGCTAGCTTTTGGTAAAATATTTCGATTATAATATAAATATTTCAACCGAGTAGCCATTTAGAGTTGCAAACTTTTAATGTTCCCTCCAGGGAATTCTTATTTTTCAACGACGAAATTAATATGGCTTTACATGTTGACTAATTTGATGATTAAATTTTCTTACCTGTTTTAACAGATAAGTGTTTACAAATTTTGTTCCGACGTACATATTATCCTCTTATAAAAGTGGAGCTTATTTGGGAGGAAAATTGCTTAGGAAAAGAAGATTGATAAAAATAACCATGGCTAAAATTACTCTTTAATTTTATTTGTTTGTCATGTGAGGATACCTACGGACGGTTTTTCGAAAATAAATGGTGGGACAGGTGCAACTGCCCCCTAATTTTATTACCCTACGGAAAGGCAGATAATTTGGACTTTTCGTCAAATGTGGTTCTAGGGTGATTAGCGTTATAACAAATAACTCAGCTGAGTTTAATGTTATACTAGAGAACCAGCAGGTACCTTTTTAAGTAAACATTTCATGGTAGTTTAGCCAGCAATCTTATCTAATTAATACAAAGAATTCGAACTTGATCCTCTGAGGAACAAATAACAAATATCCGACTTGACAAAATTCCTTCAAAATGTTGTGCTTCCTTGTTATTTCACGCGCTAGATGCGGCAGCAAACTATTACGTGTCCACTTCTCGCTTCTAAGTAATTTGGACCGAGCGATTAAACATGCGCGGGGTGCTTCAAAGATTATTGGAATTGATGAAGTTGAGCGAGTGACCACATTGAAACAAAATTGTTACTTATATACGATCCATCCGATGGCAACTCGTAAATTCTATGTAAATAACGGTGAAGTGGAATTGATGTGGTTCATGAAATATTTACGATAAACATGAACACAGGTAAGAAGATTTTATCCGTCAAAAACAAAAGGAGTTGCATAACACGGTAAACGAGAAGAGTAGCGCTTTTCAATTTGATAAAATATACTACTGTAAACGCGGTAAGCATTGGAATCATGTTTGCTTATGGAGTTTTCGGTAGACTGGAGCGCCAGTGCATCATAAAAGGTTACAAAACATGAACAGTAACTTGAAGTTATTAACAAAATATTAAATGGATTAAATCACTGTGAAATATTCTTAAAGTATTGGGATTATTGTCAATGTAATCAGCGCAGTTTGCGACGGTGAGCCCAATAAGATGCGTAGAAATGTGCAATATTTCTCTGTATAAATCGGAATCACATATGTCCTGAATGCTTAAACGTGGCTCATTAATGGAATTTCAACATATTCCTTAACAACCCTATCATTAGTGTACCGCAATTCGGAAAGTGAATAATGATTTGGTTATGGGGACCCAAAGTTATAATTATTACAGGCTTAAATTACGGAAGGCTGAAAACCCGATTCACATAAGTGCACATGTAATCGGATCAGACAAAACGCACACGTTCAATCAGCCTTCAAACTCGTGAAACATTCACATTCGTTTATCCTTTGCACCAAGGAACAGTCTGGTTTCCAACCAAACACTCAGTTTTGTATCCAAGCAACATTTATTTTCCGGATAATTCTCGCCAAACTTCCAACATTCATGCTCAGTTTACGGACTTTGCATATTTAAATAAAACCACGTTTCTTGCTTCCAGGGTTTGCTTACACAAACCTTTTCCAAGGGAAAACCCCCATTCATCACCGTTTCGTGATATAAAAAGGAGGCTGTACAACGCTAGAATCGCCTTTGCTTTGACCAGTAAAAGCGCCTGTGGCAAAAGACCTGTCCTGTTCTTGATGCAGTCTTGGGTTGGGAAATCATGCGTAGACACTTTGTGTTCGGTCTAGGAACCCATTCGACTCGCGTGAATTAGTCTTTCGGGGCTAAGTTCCGAGGCCCCACAGAATTCGAGATTTGTCAGTTACCGTGCTGTGTGAGAAAATAATTCTGAGTCTCGTTCGTTCATCCGACTAGGAGAGTTGGTATCACATCGTTAGAACCTGACGTATTTAAGAAGCAGTATTCAACATATTTACTCGGTCCTATGGCGTTGACCACAATTCCATTTATACCCCAGTTATTAACTTTTTTAACATGCACCGGTTGTTTTTGCAATAATGAATACTATTATTAATTTTATTGCATGTTCTTTTTCTTATATGATTATTATTTCATAATAATATCTATACGTATATTATAACGCACATGGAAATAAAGTAAGTGAATTTAATAATTGGATAGTTTACAAAGTATGTATTTTGTGTAGCTACAAGATTTACTTTCTGACCCAGCGCCACACGAGGTTTAGTCATGTTGCAAAGCTCTCATATGCAAGCTGAAAATTTAACCATCGTATTAAATAACCATGCGTTATAAAACGACAAACACTGAGTTTATTAATCTGGATGCCAACTTTATGGGTTTAGGCATTATATTCTTTAGTAATGATACAAGAAACGTATGCTTAGCTGATAGGAAACCATCATGAAATAGTCAAGCAATATTTAACTTTCATGAATTACCTGTTATTGTTAACATTCAAACATCGATAAAACATTCCCTTGCTATGCTTGGCGGCAGCCGGTTTCTGATTTGCCTGTCACTGTGGCCAGCCAAAGGACTCCTGCGCCTATAGAGGAAAAATGGTTAGCTTTCGCTGCACCAAACACAGCTCCAACCAACACCTCATATTCAGTGTATACCCGAAGGAATAAGACCGGGAGGCATGTGGATATGAGCCACGTTTCATCGACGGAGCCGGCCCATGCTGCTTCACAAGCAAACACAAGCACGCGGTATTTGGCGTATGGTGCGCAGACACGGCGGTGGCTGGACCGTAGTCCGCTCCACACGGAGTGCATGCAACCAATCATTGTTCCTATCACGGCCACAAGGACCGTGCACGCCGTCCTCTCCAGCAACGACCAACTGTATCCTAGAGCCAGTATGGACGAGGTAGTGGTTAATAGAGAGCTAGGCACCTTGTCAACATGCACATCAAGCGCTACCATACCCAGGATATCAAGCATCAGCCAATAACTATTCCCTTGCTCCATAAATATACATGAATAAGGCATATTCGATTAAAAAGAGAGGCAATTAACTGTGTCTATGGACATTTGCTCCAATTAGTCATTACGTTATAACCGTTCACATTGTGTATATTGAACTACCTAGCACACTAAAACATGAGATAGTAGTGCTCTTTAAGTCGCCGAAAAATGACGGATATGCTTAACCCAGTTATAAATCTTCAAATTTGCGCACTATGCCTAATTGAACACCCAACATTTTCCGCAAGATTGTAGCCCAGCCAAAATCCAAGTGTCCAACGAATTTTACCAAAAATAACGTTCCTACCAAAAGCCGAAAATGCTATACTGCAGTCCCAGCCCTTCTGCTTCCATGCAATGATAGTCAGCTTATAAAATTAGTAGCTGCATTGTTAACACTTCGTATGTTGACGCTTTGATAAATGAATGAAGGCTTCAGTACTTTCGGAATCAAAACATTATTGTGTGGGTTCGAGTTATTGCTAAACGATGGTTTTCCGTGCAGTTTTTGTTTTTAGCTGTTTATTTTTACTCCTGATAGGTTGCCGCAGGATATGATGATAGCCTGGTGTTGAATTGAAAACGTCTGGACGGTTTTATATTTTGTTGTTCCCTCGTCTTGGCTGATGTACTTTGGATTCCAGTTCTTTGCCGTGCAGTCTTAGATTATTTTTAGCTGAGCGCTCTTCCAAGAGCTCCTTAAGCAAATTGAAACTCTCTGCTAACAAGTGAAATGGAAGCGTGGCGGATTATGCCACTTTGTGCTGTAAAAGTTTGATTGCATCTTGTTTGGATGGAGCACGCTGACATGCTTTCCGTCCTTCACGTCGTAAATGACGTTCCCGCTTCTACCTTTGATCTTGCAGGGCGTCCATTTTGGGTGGCCTTCTCAGCAATCATGTACAAGTACTTACTGACGCGGTTAAAATAAACGTTGCTTTGCACCGTACAGGCGATTACAAACACGTTTTTTATTGTGGTTCCTTTCATCAACTGCGGTTTCCATGGACAATTGAACTGTATCAAAGAGCATGTGGGGGAATCTGTTTATCATTGCTTCTGTTGGGGATATTCCAACCAAAGTTTGTGAATTCTGTGTTTTGAGTGGTATATAAGAAGCAATTGGTTCATCAAATTTCTATGTCTTCAAATCTCTATGAGTTGAGGGGAGCGCGTTTGAAAGTATCCAAAAAGCTTTAAGCTTGACTGTTAAAATTTAGCTAAATGGTTGAAGCCACACGTGTCTGATGGCGAGACATTTATAGAACTCCGCGGATGTGGCCGAAGTAAACTGTGTTCCTTTGTCCGTCGACAATTTTCAGCCCAATCTAACTTGCTAAACTTTTGACATTTAACCATGAGACCTTTCAGCTATTTGTCGTGCTGCTCATGCGGGACACTTCAGGACATTTGCTGCGAGCATTGACCAAAATGAGAAAGATCTTGTCATTATTTTGGCCTGAAATTAAACCTAAACATGGCTTTAATTTTTTGTGGGTTTTGGTAACGAATGGATTTTTAATTTTTGTGGTGCCCTTGAAGCGATAGCAGCATTGCTGCAACTTCTAGCTTGTTATTCTAGCCGCCTGTCTATAACGGGCAAATACGCGGTACTTAAGACAACCACGTTCATTCGAATGAGCCCTGGGTATCATGCATGGAAGTGCCGCAAAACTTTTTATTTTAACATCTGTGAAATGACTATTCTCTCTGAAAAATGCTGCAATCGTTCAAAATGGAACTCAAGTGTATATGCTGGTAAGAATGCTGCATTTCGGCAGAAGAACACGGACGTGGCCAACTGGTTATGTGGATGTGTGCGAGATTCTTTAAGATTGGACCTCGAAGAATTTTAGCCCGCGGTACTTCTGCAGATACTAGCAAACCATATAATGCTTTGCTTACCAGGAATTCTACGTCAGGTTCGATCTCAATTAAATCTGTGCCCGTGTCCTTTTTTGCTTATGGAAACCAAGGAGGCGTGACGATTCATCTGCTTGGCTAAGAGAAACCGTTGATGGATAATGCATCCCAAAATCCTAGCTCATTAATATGGGAGCTTAACTTTGTAGCCTGTTGGTTGTGCAGCTAGGGATGTTTTTTTTCGATCCAACAATAACCAGTAACGGCTTGTGATCCGTCTAAACCTCGAAGCGTTGTCCATGAAACATGTTGCAACATTGCTTTACAGTAAACGCTCTGCCCATCGGCTCCTAATTATTCTGGCTGTGGTTTCTGTCTGCATGCAAGATGGAATTCTAAGATCCATCTAGAAACGTATGTTTAACTACGAGACCGCTTCCTTGGCTTGATGAGTATGTAGGAAAGGCAATAACTTGGTATGGTTTGTAGTGAGTCAAGAATATTTCTAAAGTCAGCAATGACAACCCGCTGGAAAGCAGTCTGTCATTCTGATGTCCGGTTCTAGTTTGTCATTTGTTTAGCAATTTTTTGGCTGGGCACGCAGGCGATGAATTTTTGAAAGGAAAGCGCTGTAAGGACTTATCGTGTTATGGAATGAACGCAGCAATTTTTACTCCGCAGGCCGATGAATCTTTTGTTTAACTCGGATTTTTCCTGGATAGGGGCGAACTTGCAGCCCAGATTAATATAAAATTTTCATTTGACATCATGAATTTGAAAACCATATGACCGGATGCTTCGATGCACTTTATCGAGCCGCTCGAATGCTTCCTTCATTGCCCGTCCTAATAAAATTATATCATGCAGATATGTAGCGGCCCCAGAGATTTCCGTGTTTATGCTGTCCATCAGCTGATGGTAGATGACTAGTACTCTTTTTACTTCAAATTACAGACGGTTTTCATGGTAATAGTCGCGATGAGTGTTGATGGTCAGCGATTCTCCTCAGCTGTCCGCAGCGACGATCTGCATCAAACACTTTCAGCTTGGCAAAACAGGCTGAAAATCAGCTTGGTAAAGATTCGATATGACATCGGAAGGGAACCAAATGCTTTAAAGTTTAATCGATTACTGTCATTTTGGATCTTGATGAAATTGGGATGGAGCCGAAGGCGCGGAGACCGCAAATCATTGCAAAATATATGACACTTGTGCTGGTCATTTGGTATGAAACACAACTTGAAGCGTTCATACTCCTAATCAACCATTTTTGCTGGTGCACATAATGGTATGCATTGCGTCTAACAAAATTTGGGCAACAATAAATGTTTCAAAACAGGCACACCAAAATTTCTATAAGACTTACCACCGCTTCCTTGAATGTAAAAATTTCACCTTGAATTCGAATTAATCATATATGGACAGCAAAAACAATTCGCATTTTTTTCATGGAATATGTATCAGAGCAACTAGTTCCAATTTGCGTATCTAAATATAGTTATATTATATAGGCAGTGAATGCGTTTTTATGAGCCCCTTTTGCGGATTTATTGATGCATTCAATTTGTGCATTCATTATATCAGTAGTTCGTATTTACCAACCTAATGTGAAATGCTATTGAAAATGTGACGAAACATTACACAAATTATAAATGCTTCACCGTACGCCTTATAAACATTTGCTAACTTTCTATTTTTTAACTTTATGTGTTTTGACATAGTTCCAATGCAACCTGCAGTTATGGTTTTCATTGTAATGAAATAAAAAAGCAAATTTTTATATAATTACTCTAGCTACTATTGGTTGTAAACAAAAACTGCAAAATATATGCAAACTAATAAACAAGCTACAGACCATCACACTTTTAGCGATTTGGAGCGAATTATTCTTCTGCTTCTCCGCGAAACGTCGGTGTAATTATATAATAAACCATTAGATTGGAATCGAAATACACAGCTATAACTATTCGGTTAAGGAAACTGTAATTTGTGCAGGTACATGCCCTTCATAGTCAACTAGTTAGATATTTAAATTCTTTGAGGTGTTTTTGACGTTTGGAATATAAAAACAAACAGACATTTATTGAACGTAATAGATTTCCTTTGTGTTCAATATGTTGTTTTCAAATTTGTAAGTTATTTATTATCTAAACGTATTTGGCATGTTTTCTATTTATTTGCTTATGTCGGCAAATGTGGAGTAAGAACATTTGATAAGATGACTATTATATTTAGAACATCTAAGACAAGCACTTATCAAAAGAATTTATAGTCATCTTAACAAAACTGAATCCAAAGAGCAATAAATGCCATAAAAAAGCATGTAATAGCCAAGCCGTATAAGTAATTATATATATAGTCAATGGTAGTGTCATTTGGAAAACTGGGGATTCAAACAATTTTGATTAGTTCACACTTTTAAAACTCGCTATTTTAAAAGCAGATGTTATTAATTCGAAGGTTACACCGGTTATCAATTTTTATGTAAATATTAATGAAAATACAATATGCATTCCACACAACCGTAGCAAGCGTCTCTATATATTAAAGAGAGATTTTATTTTTAATTGAATTACGAAGCAAATAAGTTTACTGCATCCAAAATTCTTAATATCTCACAACATAGACACATTTTTACATTATTTAACTAGAAAAATATCATAAATAGGTATAAGGTGTAGCAGCAAAACCTTTCAGTGCAGCATTATTGTTCTGTTTTTGTAGCAAACTAAGTTTACTTGCCATGTTTACAAGTAATGGCTTTAGCTTTAACAACCTAAATTTGCGGCAGTCTGCACCGGTAAGATAGATATATTCCTCTATTCTAGTGGACTATCAAAAGCCCCATCATTTGAAAGATGTGTAGAAAATTTTGTTTGCTATAAGAACGATATAATTAACGTTTCAAGCTTGCGAGATAATAGTAAATAAATTTATGCAATGATGTTTTTTTCTGATTAGTAACTGTACTGAGCAAACTGATTTCAAAAATAAGTCTTCATTTCTTAACAAATGGTAATAAGATAAAGAAATCCTAAAGTGTTGAAACGGCTTACAAATGTTGATGCCTGCTTAGGTGATTACTATCAGTTTTATAAAAGTAATTTCTTTTTCAGGGTTCGGTATTATATTTCAAATCTTAATTATCATTAGCTAAATTGCTAGCCCCGTCATTATACTCACAAAATAAGAAATTATTGCGCAACTATAGATTTCTTGTGGTACACTTTTTCACTTTAAACAAGTGCCAAATATATATACCTATGATTCCACCCAGCAAATCGCTTACACTACCACATGTTTACTAAAGCAAATATGCAATAACATTATTTTAAGATATTCGAAATATACTTTTATCAAATTTGAAATTGTATACTTTATATTACCATATTTTCAAGCTTGGTATTTTAGATCCAAAGTTCTTGCAGTTGTTTAATATACAATGTACAAATTTTGGCTTCAATGAAATGATTGGTTTCCGGTGGTTATATTATTTTGCAAATTTTAAACTGTAACCATGACGTTTAACTTGAAAGCCGTTAATAGCTTCATTATATATCCAACGATTCTCTCTTAAACACACATAGTGACACGCACATTAGAAACCAAAAGAATAAAAATAATTGCCATTAACTTTTAACTTCACTTCTTCAAGTTGTCAGTATATTTAGAAATATGCAAAAAAATGCATCGATCTTAATTCTATAAGTCAAACTCAATGTTGCTATGCGTAACTTAGTTGATTTTATAGACGCACATTGCAAAGTGAGTCATCAAACGATTAGATAACCTTTCCGTGTAAAGTGTTTTGATTGCGTTACCAGATAACAAATTCTTTCGCCAAAATTATTTTCTCAGCTTGATTTAAATTTCATGACAATACCACATACTCTCACTACTCTTGCTATCCAAACACGCTGCATAATACAGACCATCAAAAGAGGACAGGGCTAAAATATAAGTGGATGATTATACCATTGTTGAACAGTCATTTAAGGGAATTTTCAAAGTTTTACACTTATTACCTGTATGAGGATTTATTTTCCTTATACATCGATCTTTATATCCACCTGGGTGATTGTGTGAATTTTGTTTTTGAAATATTCTTAGCTGGACGATTACTAGGAATAACATATTTTCTTTATATCTCTAATCAAGAAACAAATAAGTTAAAAAGATGAAACGAAGGAAAATGCATGTATACCTTAATTCATATCAATAAGTACTAGAAATATATTAATAACCCATGGTCCTGGTTTACTTTAATTTAAAAAATATATATATATTTCGATGCACAGTCGAGGTATCGTAGTGATATTCTGATAAGAATAAGTTACCTTCCATCAGACGACTTGACGTTGGACAAAAACCATTCAGCCTTTAGTTATTATAAAAGTTGTTAAGCTCATCGTAACAATCACAACAATGTTCGATTATTTAATATACGTCCTTCAATAATCGATTTGATTTTTTCATTCACTGCCTGCGTTTTGTCGCCAAGATACTTTCATAAAAATTATAAACACAGTGTTAAAAATAAGATAGAGTTTTTGTGCAGCAGTATATATTTTTTGCTTGTTGTTCTCCGTACTCGTAGGTGGCTTACGTTGGTTTTGCGAGCATAGTCAGTTCTGCTGCAGGTGTTAAGTTTACAGCTTAAAGTTAGGGCAAACCAATTTTGTCCCAGATTAATAATAACCGTAAATATGGATTGCAGGTCATTTGGATATAAAGCTGTTGGCATAGTACATTGAGAATTTGTATAGGTATTGTACTAATGTCTGAATTTGAGTGGTTACATCCACTTGGTATGATATTCACTGTATTATAAATTTAAAAAACGTTAAATCTTAGAACAACGGTGTAGTAAATCTTAACAATTGGCTGAAATCAGGACATCCTAAATGCAATCTTCATTTGATGATATTCTAATAAATGTCTTTTGTATTATACGGGTACCACCCGTTTGACCTGCTAGTGAAAACGCTACTAATTAAATGGGTGAAATATTTGATTTATGTACTTAATTATTTAACGGAAGTTAATGAAAAGGTTCGGGCACTATTTACAAATATGAGTCTAGGATAATTAATATGGTGCTGCCCATACTAGTTAAATAATTGTAGCAGTGAGTTACGTTACCCCCACACCAGACTTATGTCCAAGAAAATCCTATATTTCCTAAAATAATCGCTTTGGATTAATATGGTTACCGAGTCCTTTATTGTTCGATTACTAACGCATGTAAATACATGAGCGCTGGATATTGTAATCAAACTTCAGACCCAAATTAAAAATGCAGCATTTTCACATGGCATATAAACAGATGCATTTTATCACCTGACCATTTTTAGGAATTTATTTTTGTAGCTACTGATCTCAATTTTCTGCTTGGTAATTCTAATATAAGCGTGCTTAATGTAAATTGCTATAAGAAGTTTACTATTGCCGTCGCTAATTATTCCGGGGTCGATACAAGCTTATTGCCCCTCGATTTGTTTTGGATATTGCATAAAATAAATAAGTGTATCTGAGCACGGACCTATACGTTTTTCGAACTTTTGTGGAAACCTGTTACTCATATGTGGATTAGAATGATTGTTATCCAGGCTGGGCGCTTCGGCGGCGAGCGCTTTTTTGCGAAGTCCGGTTAAAACAACGTTGTGGCATTGATGGGCTGAATCCTTGCTATTTTTGAGCTGCAGCCACATCCTAGTGCCTAATTATCGTATGACGCTTTGAATGTTAGCCGTGGTTTAACTCCTCTTGGTCGACCAAGTGATCGCTTCTTTGCTCCTTATGCAGATTTGCTCCAGGATAACTATGCTTTTCTGCTGTTATCCACCTCATAATGTCAGTTGTGCTCAACAGAATCATTTAATATTTTCTGGTTTCTAAATATTTTTGTTTTTGTCTACTCGTTTGGTTGCTAACACTTATGGTACAGCAAAAGCTTTAGCGTATCTACTTTGTTAACAAAAATTTACACGCTAATTCTGAACATGCAGCCATGCAAAAAACATAATTTTAAGTAGATTACATCAAAATTACAGGTAGCAGAAATGCAAAGGTTCAGAAAACAGGCGTTATATATAACTGCTGCAACACAAATCAGCCAGTAGTTATTTCCTTATCTTCACTGCGGATTAACTGCTGTCCAAAACATGGTGGACTTTTGTTTACTGAATCAGCAGTGTGCGGCATGAAAATTGGTAAATTGGTTAACATCTCTCCGAAATTCTTTAAGTGATTCAGCATAAGTCTTTGTCACACTGGTTAAATAAATGGCCCACATACCTAATTGAAATAGTCTTCTTGTTATTACTTCTGAACCTATATGCATACTTATGAGTTCCTGCTGTAGAGGTAGCATTATGTAAAAATTGTCCGTCGGACATCATAATTCGAGTATATCAGTATTCAAATTTTACATATATATATGTATATACGAAATCCCATGTTTTAGCTCTATTTACATGGGAATACGGCAGTAGCACTCTATAACTTCTAAAATCCTGTTGTAGATTTGTACATAATTCTGCACTTTAGACATTTGGACAGTGAATTTTCGAAATAACATAAAAATCACCTGGCCCTTAATATATGCATAAAAAGTTGTCCCTCACAAACTTTAATTGATATATATGAACTCATAACAAGGTTCTGGTGCAATATATAATAATTTTGGTTTAGGTTTGCATTGATTTGTTCCGTTTATTAATATCATGCAACAGCTGCAAAATATATCCACTATTTTCTCCCCAACCTCATCAAAGCGAGACTTTCGTTTTCAATTTTTGTGCCATATACTTTTAGTTACCCATTTTTCATAGTTTAAATTAAAGCTATTGCTCATCGGATATCAAGTGATTATGCAATTTCTGGCTTAGTTTCCATACCTAAGAACTAGTTTAGATTTTGATAGTAAGATATATAGTAATAGAAACAAAGAGTTGACAGTCAAAACAGCGATTTGGTCATTAAAATTTGGCAAACTACTCATAAGCGAAATACCATGTGGAACCACTTAGTAGCTAAATAAAAAAGATTTAGGTTTGCTTTTGAATCGTGCATGGAAGGAGTTCTGTAAATGCCGATAGTTTGCTAAAGAGCATACCTGATAATTATGTCTTGAAAATGATTCGGAATAGATATAATCCAGAGTAAGTAAATTTGTTCCATGTCAAATTATAAGTATATAACTTATAGTTTGATTAGGACATTCTTCTTTTTCGTATTGCTGATTACAACGATCCCCGTTGGTCTTTTGATTTGTTTTTCCTATTATAAATGCAGTCAAATTTTTGTATTCGCATGACAGCTAGTTTCGAGTTTAGGGCAGAATCAAAATACGTTTTTTGGTTTGGATATTGTTTAGGTGATCTCTGACGTTTTCTTTGAATATATGTAAATATATTAAAATATAAAATTATGAATATATTTAAAACAATTACTTTTTAACGCGTTCTGGAAATTTACCTAGTTTAGAAGATATGTCAGAGATGGAAACAGCCGCTGCCATTGGTAATCATCGTAAGTTATACCGTCTGATACGGGCAACAGGCAGCAGGAGACCTGGTGTTAGCGAGACCTACGCGACGAGAGTGGGCAGATGATCCACAGCCTGTCAAAACGCTTGGAGCGTTGGGCTGAACACTTTGCTATGCAATTTAACCAACCTGAGTTATCACTTTCTTCGGGCATTTAGCGCCCTTCTCCTTGGGCCGTCTTCTTGGATCCGCCCTCACGCGCAGAAGTTGAACGTGAGGTCAGGCTGTTGAAATTGCATAAGGCCGCAGGAGCAGATATTATTCCTCCAGCCCTCTTCAAGTTCGGTGGACCTGCTCTAATAGATGATCTACACGAGTTGCTAGTAAAACTTTGGGAGCAGGAGACAGTCCCGACAGACTGGAACCGCTCCGTCGTTGTCCCAATTTTCAAGGGAGGCTCCCGTTTGGAATGTGGCAATCATAGAGGGATCAGTCTGATTTCGATTGCCTCTAAATTACTTGCCTCCCTCATTCTCCACAGACTGACTGGCACTCGTGAAAGCCAGATTCGTGAAGAGCAAGCCGGATTTCGTCGAGGTCGGGGCTGCATCGACCACATCTTCACATTGCGTCAAGTGTTGGAGCACCGCCATGTTTATTGGCGACCCACCGTTGTCGTGTTTCTTGACATAAAAGGTGCCTTCGACTCAGTCGATCGATGTGCCCTTTGGGACTGTCTGTTGAGGAAAGGTGTGCCTGATAAATATGTAAACATTATCAAAGCGCTGTACGCACATAGTTCGGGCATAGTGAGAGTTTATGGCAAACTCTCGCCACCCTTCAGTATCACCAGCGGTGTGAGACAAGGATGCCCGCTGTCACCTTTCCTCTTCAACTTCGCTATTGATGAAGTCATGGAAACAGCGTTCGCTGGACACGACCTAGAAGGTGTGGAGCTACTCCCTTGTGAGCGACTTCTTGACTTGGAGTATGCAGACGATATTGCCCTAATCTGTGACAGCCTCCAAACATGCCAACCAGCACTGAACCGATTAGCACTGGCTGTCAGTCGTTTTGGGCTATGCTTTGCTCCATCAAAATGCAAAGTACTTCTCCAAGATTGGCAGGGACCCAACCCTGCGCTAACGCTTGGTGGTGATCTGCTAGAAGTCGTTCAGGAATTCAAGTACCTGGGCAGCTATATTAGCACCCGTGGGATTGAAGATGAGGTTACGAACCGTATAGCAAAAGCTCGAGGTGCTTTTGCCAATCTCCGCCACTTGTGGCGCAGACGCGACATTACTCTCGCCCTGAAGATCAGAGTTTACAACGCAGCCGTCCGTCCAACTCTCCTACATGGCTGTGAAACGTGGCCCATCAGGTCGACAGACATGAAGAGACTTGTCACGTTCGATCATCGCTGCCTTCGCAGCTTAGCTCATGTTTGGTGGGAACACCGCGTGAGCAATGAGCGTGTTCGGCGTCGCGTATTTGGTGCAGGAAGAGCGAGTGAACCACTCAGCACGATTATATCACGCACCAGGCTCCGATGGCTTGGCCACGTGTTGCGCATGCCAGCACACCGACTCCCACGACGTGCATTGTTTGCGCGTTGTGGGTGCGGTTGGAAGAGGAGGAGGGGAGGCCAAGTGATGACTTGGTCGCGAGAAATGAAAACCCTCACTTCGAAGTTGGCGTCGGTTGGTGCATCCCGACTGCCTGGCTGGGGTCCTAAGGACGGTGAACACGTTTGGCTGGACACACTTGCTGATATGGCTAGGAGCCGGCCCCAATGGCGTTTGTGTTGTGAGTTCCTTTGTCCATCCCCCTCCTGTTTAGCATCCCCTCCAATCACGATCTCAATCGTTAGGCATAATATGACTTTCTTTTAGGCAGCCAGCTGTTAGCTCTCCGAAACGATGTCCATCCGTTACTGGGTACTCAGCGGGCGTGCCACTGTTTGTTTATTTTTCTTTCCTTTTCTTGCCTTTTGTATTGCGGCACAATAGCTGAGGTGTTTTCGACCTCCAGATAACGTGTAATGATGATGATGATGAGAAGATATGTCAGATTAATCAGAGGCAGCAAATTATTATTATCTTCACAAAAATAAATTAACTGAGGTAATCAAGATTGCAAATTCCTTATAATTTCCTCTGCTATGGAGGAGTTGATTGTATTATTATATGTGATTAAACCAGGACAGTCATTACACGTTTGGTATTTCTATTATTTAAGCTTTTATAATGCTACCTTTATATATGCTCATTCGTATTGGCAGATACTCTACAGAACCTCCACGCACTTGCTTTATTCCAAGTAGCTGTAGAAAAGGAACACCAGAAACGCTGTGGTATATAAAATTATATTACATTGAGCCAGTAAATGCAGCTTGGAATACTTTGCGTAATTGTAAGCAAATATCTTAACTACGTTATACATTGTTCTGCTATAAAATATCTGCATTATTTTCATCGATATAAATATCAAATGGTTCTTCCGCGAAGGTAATTATAGCCAAAACCAATTAGCTTACCTAACTATCTTTGTTTGAATAATGGTTTAGTTTTTCCAGTTCTTTAACATGACATTTTATTTTCCAGTCAAATTCAGGGTTTTTGCTCATAATTATTTCCAGTATCGTATAACTTATGTCAGCAGCGCCAAATGACTTATGACACCTTTTCAGATTTTTACTCGCAATGTCATGGTTGCAGGTTTAATCACCCGTAGCGCACGGTTTTATTGTGAAAGAAAGCACAATGTTATATATTGGAACGAACCAGGGACGTTGCAGTTGGTATGATGTCCAAGTATAGTAAAATTATTTATTATATCAAGGCGATAACACACTATAAAAATGTGAACTGCTGTCCGCCATCTCCGTGATCAATAATATGCTTATCATACCCATCGTACGCGGACCCCTGAATCTTGATTCAATGTCTAAGATACTCTTTAATTATTTGGATAATCTAACTCTACTTGTTGTATATGATAGTCAGCCCTCATTTCATTGATTATTCAGCGTGGTGAACTTTAATGTGTGTGACAGAACTAATCTGTAATATAATGAATCAAACCTATCTTTTCCAAGCTAGCCTTCTTGTACAAGCAGGACAAAGTAGCACAGACAAGCGCTTGTAAGCGTTATTTCCTAGTTGATAGCATTTGTAAATCATCATGCGTTAATTATAAAAAATGTCAAATAATAAAATTATATTCCTCGTAAGTAGGAGAATTGTACTTATAATTATTGTGAGGTATTCATCACGAAAGTTTACAAGCTACATAGCACAGCCTAGTCGGGAAAAGCGCCAAACGCGTTTCGCCCTATTGATGATCATCAGTTGTGCACCTTCCCTCAGTCCCATACTAAGGGTTAAAACCCATGACTACTAGAGGCAGATCCGAACTAGCCAGCAGGTAAAGCCACTGAGCCATGGTGACGTTGACTGAGCAACATAATTTGCAATCTATCGGGGATATAGCACCAACTGTCTTACACTGTCACTGACAGCGTCTAGCCTACGAGGTAATGACGTCCTCTTGGTTGACGCTATATCAAATGTATTTGAAACTAGGAGAGGTCATGTGTATTTTATGTTAATATTGAGTAGCAGGGTTTTTAGATGTAACAACTTAAAAGGTTCCATCTAAAAATTACTGCTTTTAACGGGGAGTATAAAACACGACCAGTGGCCGAGTGGTCTGCACTTTTACTTTGCAACCATAAGGTCACCAGGTCGAATCCGCGTGGGGGTGGGCGTCCTCGCGGTATACTCAGCCCGCGCACGACTGATGGTGGTTGCGCGGCAGCGAAGCGCCGTTACGGCGTACAGCTGACACATTGTTTTTATTATTTCAGGTAGTCATATGCTTCAACCCCTAGTAGGTGACTGAGGGAAGGTGCACAACTGATGAGACTCGATAGGGCGACACGCGTTTGGAGCTTTTACCGATTAGGTTGTGCTATATACATTGTGAAATATCGGGATGCATAATTCACAATAATAAACTAATGTCAGTTCAACATTTAGAATTCATCAAACATTTTATGCACAAGATTTCTTTTCAAGTTTGTTTCATGGCATTTGCATGGCAAATATTGCCATCAAAGAAACAAAAAGATACAAGCTATGACTATTAGTAAAACGGGTTTCCGCCGTTCAGTCCTAAACATCAAGAAAAAATTTAAAAAAGTTTTCTTTTTGAATAGTATTCAATACTGCGCGGAATATATCTGAATAACATTCTAGTCTTGTTATTTCTTTATTCAATTTTGTATGTCGGTCAAATCGGAAAATGCTGACTATGTATGCTTGCTCTCTCAGAAGATAATTATGAAGTGAAAGATTGCACGTTACCACAACTAAATTGGAACCATTGTTATCACATTTCTGATTATGGTTACCGAGGTTATCATATGTCATAAATATTCTTTGCACCAAAGTTGCGCTAATATTGCTAATTAGTAAAATTAACCTTTGTGAATTAAATATTGTATCATGCACACAGTTTTGCTAAGAATATTCATTTCTGGATGTATTCATGACAATCACACATAAGCCTTTACCCGGAATAATTACCACCACCTTAAATCGCCTACTAGGTTGAACAGCAGTGTTACCTCCTCTGTTTAGACATTTACATCGGCCTCAGAGCGAATAGACTAGTTAAATGATCCGTTCACAGAACTGCTACGTAATCCTGCCAGTACATGCATCTTAACCGTTTAAGGATAATTCGATACAAACTTTCGTTCGCAAATTCTTCGATCACTCGTGCTAGACAAATAACTTATATCGATTATCTGGTCAATGAACTCAACTGACTACTGATAAGCTAATTGCGAACGGTTGGAATAAAATTTTCATCAGAAAGCATAGGCAACTCTGCGGAATATTAGACCCGGTGCCAAATGTAAGTAAGAAACTTTTAAAGCTGCTTTTTGATTTTTGCATGGCTAAACATAAGACAACCGGGCTTCTGGTCTCTTTCACGCAATGCACTATCAGAGCTTCCGAAACTGTCACCATCGACGAAACTTAAATGCTGCCGCTAACACGATTGACAGAAACTCAGCCTATCGAGGTCAGCTCCCACTGGGTTTCCCAAATCGCGTAAATGGGGACCTGTTGTATGGACAGAATTTACAAGATGCTGAGTTCCCGAATGAAGGAGTACATGCCGAAAGGGATTTAATTGCGAAAATAGAACAAACATCCCCATCAGAGCACATTTGCACACAAGCCTATGGCGTCTTTGATCAAAAGGTACTTATTGTCTTTAGTTCATCTGATTGACGCAAGCACGATAATCAGATTGTTGCTGGTAAACCAAATCGCCGCCCCTGGGAATTATTAAAGCTATTGCAATAAATCGTTATAAACCAACGGTTTAATTTCAGTAGCAATTGCCGAGTTACCTCAGTTTACTCTGGACATTGTGGCATGACGTCCATCGCTTTTCACATTTTCGCTTGCATGTTTTTTGTACATGTGATACCGGATTACAGATTTCGGCATTAATGGAAATTATAAAACGCATGCCATTGCCCATTTTCGTCACCCTAATGCAGTCTTTAGTACGTATTATCTATACATTTCTAGCTTCTCAGCGTCTGGCAAGAGATTGGCACGTTGCACAATAAATTGAAACATTTTGTAGTAAGGATTTAATTCACTAAACCCATCACTGCTAGATCATCTCTTATTGATTTCCAACTGACGTTTAGACATTTTACAATTCCTTATGGTCCGCTGGAATAACCAACAAGTGTACTTAAAGTTATAATACCGAACCCTGAGAAAGAAATTACTTTTATAAAACTGATAGTAATCACCTAAACAACATCAACATTTGTAAGTTGTTTCAAAACTTTAGGATTTCTTTATGTTATTACCATTTGTTAAGAAATGAAGACTTATTTGAAATCAGTTTGCTTAGTACAGCTACTAATCAGAAAATAAACATCATTGCATAAATGTATTTACTATTATCCCGCGAAGCTTGAAACGTTAATTATATCGTTATTATAGCGAACAAAATTTTATACACAACTTTCAAAAGATGGGGCATTTGAGTCAACTAGAATAGAGGAACATATATATATTACCGGTGCAGACTGCCGCAAATTTAGGTTCTTAAAGCTAAAGTCATAAATAGTAAACATGGCAAGTAAAAGTTAGTTTGCTACAAAAAACATAACAATAAAGCTGCACTTAAAAGTTTTGCTACTACTCATTGTTCATATTTATGATATTTTTCTAGTTTTACCACGTTAAAAGGCGTCAATGTTGTAAGATATTAAGAAAAGGTACTTGTTCAATTCACGGTTAATCTGTTGCGGAGCACAACTGCATACTTAATTTCCAGCCTTTCGATATTTGTTTATTTTTTCATTGTATTTAATGTTTAGGTGACTCTTACCTTTGAACAAATGTCTTAGTACAGGTTTTTACTTTTCAGGCTATTTACGAAACTTATTTCTCACAACTATCTTCGGCAAAATATTAGATGTAAGATGCCACCTAATTATGGGTCTTTATCGGATTAATAGCAGGAAAGCAAAATCCAGCAATTATATTGCATTATTTCAACAATTAAAATAAAGCAAATACTTCAGCACTTAAAAATAAAACCCCTGTAAACAAACGAGTAAAAATTTGTTTCGTAGGTATTTAAAGGTGCCTACGCCTAGACAATTGTGTCTTTCAGAAGTATCTGAAGATAGAGACAACTATGCTATAGTTATGAGAAGGAAGCTAAACGCTTGCCAACGGATGTCATCTTATCGAAAATTCAAATCGTAGCAACAGGGTATCTTCTAAGCAGTAAAAATTGTAATATTGGATGAGATGGTTGCTCTGTTCCCCGCGGTTAAAATCGAGTTGCTTGGTCATATGACTTGCGACGTAGATTGGATTTCGTGCAATGTTCCGTAGTGTTCTGAGCATTGGTTATAAATGATAATGCACCAACTTGCTTCAATACTAACAAAATTTTAGGTTTACTTATTAACAGAAAGCGAATAGAATAATCCACCAAACTCTGAAATCATGTCAAAGTAGCGTCCAAAATATACGCCTCGAACGTCTATCGAATTAAAAGAACATGTTTCATATATCCAAAATAACTAACCATTCGAAGGGCAAAAATTATTTACCTTAAAACTAGTACTTTTAGAGAATTAAATGGAGTGGGATACGGGATTCCATCTCAAACAAAATACCCAACTCAATATATTATCAAACGAATATGCCATAATAAAAATAATATTTTCAACCAACCAGAATACACCCATTATATTAGCCAAAATTCTACTCGTATTGAAACACTAATATTCAAAAACGGAATAAATTGACTTAAGTAATTTTAACTGGGCACAAGCTTCTTTAGATTCCATTTTTGTCTGGAAAACCTTATTTTAAATTACAATGTATATTTGCTTTTGCGATGTGGAAAGCGAGTTAATGTTTTTCAATGAAACATGCATCTTATTACTCAATAATACTAAAACTAAATGGTGACGTTTGTTGAGTTTTTCATTTACCGACAATCTACTTAAGGATATAAATCCGTTCCCGAAATTCTTCATGAAAACAAATTTTTGTGACCTAGTGGTTTTCTGGATGAACTAGCTTTAAACCAAAGTAGCATGTAATGAGCAACAAAACTTAACTCATGTTGGTTAGCCATTGTAAATACATATGCATGCGGCATTACTTTATCCAAGGGAATTTATAAATAATCAAGGTATTTAAAACTTTTATCGATATCGGTTGTGCTTCTGGCTTATAAATATACAATGTAAATATATGCACTATTGTATCATTGGTTGGTTATTCAACACCTAATGGATATTCGGAGCTAGCTTAAATGGTTAGACATTTTACGTGTTAAAAATTCCTGAATAGAAGCTTAATTTACTAAGTTGGCAAATTATGCGTAAGCAAACGAATGTTATCAATTATCATGGTAGTCAAAAGTTCACAGCCCGTTAAACAAGCTCAAAGAGCAAGCATTATGCAAGGCGTCAGGCTATACACTTTACGCACCCACTTCCAAAGCAGCTCAGTCTATCTGCATCTGCTGATTGCAAACAAGTTAGAAAATGGTGATGGGTGTCAGTGTTGAGATAAGCAAAACAGAACCGCCTACAGTTAACAGTTGAAGAACACAAGTAATTATGAATTTTACTTATATTTTAATTGGCTAGTAAGTCTTGGAAAAAGTGAAATTAAAAGGTGGCAAAAAACACATACAACTTTTGGTAAAATACCAATAACGGAACATTGCAAACTGTATTTGAAAGAATTTTGGTTACGGTAAAATTATTTGCTTCTTAATTCAATGAAAAATAAAATCTCTCTTTAGTATATAGAGAGGCTTGCTTTGGTTGTGTGGAATACATATTGTATTTTCATTAATCTTTACATAAAAATCAATAACCGGTGTAATCTTCGAATTAATAACACTGCTTTTAAACTAACGCGTATTAAAAAGTGTTAACTAATCAATATTGTTTTAATCCCTAGTTTTCAAAATCACATTATCATTTACTATATATTTGGTTACTTATACGGCTTGGCTATTACATGCGTTTTTATCGCATTTAGCGCTCTTCTGATTCATTTTTGCTAAGATGACTATACATTCTTTTGATAACTGCTTTCCTTAGATGTTCTAAATGTAATAGTCATCTTATCAAATGTTCGTACTCCACATTTGCCAACATGAGCAAAGAATTAGAAAACATCCCAAATACGTTTGGAAAAAAATTAACTTACAAATTTAAAAACAACTTAGTGAACACAAAGGAAATCCATTACGTTCTACAAATGTCTGTTTGTTTTTATATTTCAAAAGTCAAAGCACCATAAAGAATTTAAATATTCAACGATTTGACTATGAAAGGCATGTATCTGCCCAAACTACAGTTTCCTTAACCGAATAGTTATAGCTGTGTATTTCGATTCCAATCTAATGGTTTAGTAGATAATTACACCGATGTTTTGTGGAGAAGCAGAAGAATAATTCGCTCTAAATTGCTAAAAGTGTGATGGTCTGTAGTTTGTCTATTAGTTTGCATATATTTTGCAGTTTTTGTTTACAACCAACAGTAACTAGAGTTATTACATAAACTTTGCTTTTATATTTCATTACAATGAAAACCATAACTACATTAGAACTGCATTAGAACTATGTCAAAACACATAAAGTTGAAAAATAGAAAGTTAGCAAATGTTTATAAGGCGTGCGGTGAAGCACTTGTAATTTGTGTAATGTTTCGTCACATTTTTAATAGCATTTCATATTTTGTTGTTAAATACGAACTACTGATATAATGAATGCACAAGTTGAATGCATCAATAAATACGCAAAAAAGGCTCATAAAATTGCATTCACTGCCTATATAATATAGCTATATTTGGATCTGCAAATTTGCACTAGTTGCTCTGATACATATTCCAGGAAAAAATGCGAATTGTTTTTTGCTCCCCATATATGATTAATCTGAATTCAAGTTGAAATTTTTAAATTTAAGGAAGCGGTGGTAAGTCTTATAGAAATTTTGGTGTGCCTGTTTTGAAACATTTACAGTTGCCTAAATTTTGTTAGAAGCAATGCATACAATAATGTGCACCGGCAAAAATGGTTGTTTGAGAGTATGAACGCTTCAAGTTGTGTTTCATACCAAAGGCCCAACACAAGTGTCTTATATTTTGCTATGAGAATTTCCGTCTCCGCGCCTTCGGCTCCTTTCCAATTTCATCAAGATTCCAAATTGACAGTAAACTATTAAACTTTAAAGCAGTTGGTTCTCTTCAAACAATCTGAAAAACACGGAAAGAAGACAAAGGCTGGTAGATGCATGCATTTCGTATTGTCTCCTCAGTACCATTAACAATAACCGATATGCAAAGATATAGCTAACAATGTGTGCAACCAGATAAGCTTAAGGTGCAAAACGAATGTCAGAATTTCACACCTACGTCCAAGGCATTTCAGGCTAACAAATAATTGTTTCTGAGCACAAAAGGCTGAATTAATCCGACTTATAGCGACAGCCTAAGCAAACCGAAGGAAGCGGGGATTAGTGTGACATAAGACAAATTCAAACGCTGTGTCCAGCTCTAATTGGTGACCCGATTCTAATAGGCAAATGCAGGCAGTTGATCCCTTTGATGCATAATATTTCAGTGATTGAACGGCCCTGCCACTGCCGTTAGAAGGGAAGGAAATGCTGGCTAATTAAAGTCGTCCAACAGGGATCCGAACAAGCCGCCTACACCTTGTTGGTCATACGGCGAAGAGCATTTTGCAGGTTATTGTCCATTCTAGTAACACATTCGCAACGGGTTCCGCAAACGCGTCCACA
This sequence comes from Dicrocoelium dendriticum, assembly GCA_944474145.2. Classification (NCBI taxonomy): domain Eukaryota; kingdom Metazoa; phylum Platyhelminthes; class Trematoda; order Plagiorchiida; family Dicrocoeliidae; genus Dicrocoelium; species Dicrocoelium dendriticum. Next base: position 27,605,507 of record OX104066.1, on the reverse strand, counting down.
AGGAAACATTTGGCAAACCAGGTCAGACCAAAGAGGGTTCGTACCGAAAAATGGCTCCGAAAGCCTATCACAGAATAGCTTTCGGTTAGTGCAGTCTTTTACCGCAGTAGTAGATCATGCAGCATATTAACTACTACGTCTAACAACCTTGTCCCCAACCAGGCAGCTGTTCGATACTTCCTCAGACATAATGATTGTTTATAAGAAACCTTGACAGCATATAAAGATTCCAAAGACATTTGAATCCAAGTGAGTCCCCCCATACACCTCCCATAGAGCGCTGAAGCTGATCGATGAAATGACCTGCAAAAGTACAGTCATCAAAATGGAGCAGACCGGAAGCTGTTACTTATCGGATAGACCCTAGTTGCACATACTTGGGCTTGCCTGAATGGAAAAGCTACCCGTGTTTGACGTTCTAATGAGTCAGATTTGCAGTCGGGTCGGAACCGATCTAGTCTTTGCATCACTGTCGTTCGAAGAGATGACCAGGATGCTGATTCATACTTCCACCATTTTGTTTGAATATGGTATCGGTCACTTCAAAACATAAAGGTATAATGTTCCCTTAGCGAAGGAATCAAGCCAGTCTTCAGGGAAAAATATCAGGTACCACTTGCTCTATGGCAAGGGTTGATCAGAAGCTCGACCAACTTAAGTTTGTTGGTGTTATCAAAACAGTGAAACATTTTTCATGGACTGCGCCGATGCTTGCTGTGCGAAAAGCAAACGGTACAGTTTTTGCCTTAGCCAAATTCATCAGATGGCTTACATGCCGCCTTGGTTGACCCCCACTACCAATTCCGATGTCGTATCAAATCTTTATCAAGCTGAAGGTGTTTGATGCAGATCGATGCTGCGGACAGCTGAAGAGAATTGCTGACCATCAACACTCATCGCGACTATTACCATGAAAACAGCCTCTAATTTGAAGTAAAATGAGTACCAGCCATCTACCATCAGCTGATGGACAGCATAAACATGGAAATCTCTGGGGCCGCTACATATCTGCATGATATAATTTGATTAGGACGGGTGATGAAGGAAGCATTCGAGCGGCTCGTTAAAGTGCATTGAAGCATCCGGACATATAGTTTTCAAATTCGTGATGTCAAGTGAACATTTTATATTAATCTCGGCTACAAGTTCGCCATTATCCAGGAAAAATCCGAGTTAAACATAAGATTCCTCGGTCTGCGGAGTAAAAATTGCTGCGTACATTCCGTAACACGATAAGTCAGTACAGCGCTTTTCTGTCAAAAATTCATCGCTTGCCTGCCGAGCTGAAAAATTACTGAACAATTGACAAACTAGAACCGGACATCAGAATGCCATACTGCTTTCCAGCGGGTTGTCATTGCTGACTTTAGAAATACGCTTGGCTCACTACAAACCGTACCAAGATATTACCATTCCGACATACTCATCAAGCCAAGAAAGCGGTCTCGTAGTTAAACATACGTTTCTAGATGGATCTTAGAATTCCATCTTACATGCAGACAGAAACCACAGCCAGAATAATTAGGAGCCGATGGGCAGAGCGTTTACTGTAAAGCAATGTCGCAACATGTTTCATGGTCACCGCTTCAGGCTTTAGACGGATCACAAGCCGTTACTGGTTATCGTTGGATCGGAAAAGAACATCCCTAGCTACACAACTAACAAGCTACAAAGTTAAGCTCACATATCAATGAGCTAGAATTTTGGGATCCATTATCCATCAACGGTTTCTCTTAGCCAAGCAGATGGGTCGTCACGCCTCCTTGGTTTCCATAAGCAAAACAGGACAGGGACACAGGTTTAAATGGGATCGAACCTGATGTAGAATTCTTGGTAAGCAAAGCATTACATGGTTTGCTAGTATCTGCAGATGTTCCGCGAGCTAAAACTCATCGAGATTCAATCTTAAAGAATCTCGCACACATCCACATAAACAGTTGGCCACGTCAGTGTTATTCTGCCGAAATGCATCATTCAAAGCAGCATATACACTTGAGTTCCATTTTGAACGATTGCAGCATGTTTTCAGAGAGAATAGTCATTTCACAGATGCGAAAATAAAAAGTGTTTTGGTACTTCCATTCATGATACCCGAAACTCATACGAATAAAAGCGGTTGTCTTAAGTACCGCCCGTTATAGACAGGCGGCTAGAATAACAAGCTAGAAGTTGCAGCAATGCTGCTATCGCTTCAAGGACACCACAAAAATCAAAAATCCAATCGTTAACAAAACATACAAAATATTAAAGCCATGTTTAGGTTAATTTTCAGGCCAAAATAATAACAAGTTCCTTCTCGTTGTGGTCAATGCTTGCAGCAAATGTCCTAAAGTGTCCCACCTGAGCAGCACGACAACTAGCTCAAAGGTCTCATGGTTACATGTCAAATGTTTAGCAGGTTAGACTGGGCTGAAAATTGTTGACGGACAAAGGAACACAGTTTACTTCGGCCACATTCGCGGCGTTCTAAAAATGTCTCGCCATCAGACATGTGTGGCTTCAACCATTTAGCTAAATTTTAACAGCCAAGCTTAAAGCTTTGTGGATACTTTCAAACGCGCTCCCCTCAACTCATAGAGATTTGAAGATATAGCAATTTGATAAACCAATTCGTTCTTATATACCAGTCAAAACACAGAATTCACAAACTTTGGTTGGAATATCACCAACAGAAGCAATGATAAACAAATTCCTCCACAGGCTCTTTGATACAGTTCAACTGTCCTCGGAGACCGCAGCTGATGAAAGGAACCTCAAAAGAAAACGTGCTTGTATTCGTCTGTACCGTGCAAAGCAACGTTTATTTTAACCGCGTCAGTAAGTACTTGTACAGGATTACTGAGAAGGCCACCCAAAATGGACGCCCTGCGAGATCAAAGGTAGGAGCAGGAACGTCATTTACGACGTGAAGGACGGAAAGCATGTCTGCGTGATCCATCCAAACAAGATGCAATCAAACTTTTACAGCACAAAGTGGCATAATCCGCCACGCTTCATTTCACTTGTTAGCAGAGAGTTTCAATTTGCTTAAGGAGCTCTTGGAAGAGCGCTCAGCTAAAAATAATATCAGACAGCACAGCAAAGAACTGGAATCCATAGTACATCAGCCAAGACGAGGGAACAACAAAATAAATACCGTCCAGACATTTTCAATTCAACACCAGGCTATCATCATATACTGCGGCAGCCTTCTCAGGAGTAGAAATAAACAGCTAAAAACAAAAACTGCAAGGAAAACCATCATTTAGCAATAACTCGATCACACACAATAATGTTTTGTTTCCGAAAGTACTGAAGCCTTCATTCATTTATCAAAGCGTCAACATACGAAGTGTTAACAACGCAGCTACTAATTTTAAAAGCTGACTATCATTGCATGGAAGCAGAAGGGCTGGGACTGCAGTATAGCATTTTCGGCTTTTGGTAGGAACGTTATTTTGGGTAAAAGTCGTTGGACACTTGGTTTTTTGGCTGGGCTACAATATTGCGGAGAATGTTGGGTGTTTAATTAGGAATAGTGCGGAAATATAAAGATTTATAACTGGGTTAAGCATATCCGTCATTTTGCGGCGACTTTAAGAGCAACACTGTCCCATGTTTTAGTGTGCTACGTAGTTCAATATGCACAATGTGAACGGTTATAACGTTATGACTAATTGGAGCAAATGTCCATAGACACAGTTAATTTCCTCACTTTTTAATCAAATATGCTTTATTGATGTATATTTATAGAGCAAGGGAATAGTTATTGGCTGATGCTTGATATCCTCGGTGTGGTAGCGCTTGATGTGTATGTTGACAAGGTGCCTAGCTCCCTATTAACCACTACCTCGTCCATTCTGGCTCTAGGAGACAATTGGTCGTTGATGGAGAGGACGGGGTGCAAGGTCCATGTGGCCGTGTTAGGATCAATGATTGGTTTCATGCAGTCAGTGTGGAGCGGACTACGGTCCAGCCACCGCCTTGACTGCGCTTCATACGCCAAATACCGCGTGCTTGTGTTTGCTTGTGAAGCAGCGTGGGCCGGCTCCGTTGATGAAACGTGGTTCCCATCCGCATGCCTACCGGTCTTATTCCTTCGGGTTTACACTGGATATGAGGTGTTGGTTGGAGCTGTGTGTGGTGCAGCGCAAGCCAACCGTGATTCATCTATAGGCGCAGGCGTCCTGTGGCTGGCCACATTGACAAGCAAATCAGAAACCGGCTATCGCCAAGCATAGCAAGAGAATGTTTTATCGATATTTGAATATTAACAATAACAGGTAATTCATGAAAGTTAAATCTTGCTTGACTATTTCATGGTGGTTTCCTATCAGATAAGCATGTATGTATGTATGTATGTTGCATTCTTGATGCTTCTTCACCGCAGTTGGGCTAAACCAACTTACACTTAAACTAGGTCTTTTTAAGCTGGATAAATTTCATTCCGTTTTATTTGGTTTGTTCTGCCTCCCTGAATAATGTTCTATTAACTGGCCACGTTGCTTACACTAATTGCGCTTATCTTCGGTAATTTTGTTGCGTTTGTAGCATTTTAAGTAACTTGTGGACATTTCTTACTTATCACGGATTTGTTGCTAACCAACTTACTTCATATGGTAATTTAGCGAAGAGTTATGCCACCGTATCTGTATGCATTATTGGATTTATTTAATTTCAGCTTGTCGTTTAAAGTGAATGGGTGTTGTTTGATATCCCTGGTATGGTTGCGCTTGATGTGTATGTTGACAAGGTGCCTACCTGTCTATTACCCACTACATCGTTCATACTGGCTCCAGGAGACAGTTGGTCGTTGCTGGAGGGGACTGGGTGCACGGTTCTTGTGGCCGTGCTAGGCTCAAAGAGCGGTTCCATGCACTCAGTGTGGAGCGGACTACGGTCCAGCCACCGCCTTGTGTGCGGTTGATTCCCCAAATACAGCGTGCTTGTGTTTGCCTGTGAAGGAGTGTGGGCCGGCTCCGTTGATGAAACGTGGTTCCCATCCGCATGCCTCCCGGTCTTATTCCTTCGGGTTTGCACTGGATATGGGGTATGTGGTTGGAGCTGTGGGTGGTGCAGCGCAAGCCATCCATGGTCCCTCTGTAGGCGCAGGCGTCCTGTGGCTTGCCACAGTGACAGGCAAATCCGAAACCGGATGCCTGCCAACCATGTATCCTTAGCATTGGCACAAGGCTGATGGTGTACAAATCCATGGTACTGTCCGTTCTTCTATACAGCAGTGAAACGTGGACCATGTACCGTCGGGATTTGCGATATCTCGAGCGGTTGCATCAGCAGTGTCTGCGACGAATTTTGCGGATCGGCTGGGGCGCCAGAGTTGCAGACATGGAAGTGTTGCGCCGAAGTAGGATGTATGCAGTGGACGGCATACTTTTACTGCGACACCTGACATGGCTCTGTCATGTGAGCCGTATGGATTCGGCGCGGATACCGAAACAACTTTTATACGGTCAGCTGAGTATAGGGAAGCGGCACATGGGGAAACCAAAGTTACGTTACCAGGACATGATTAAAGTGAGCCTCACACGTTCTAATCTTGATTGCAGATCATGGGAATCGAAGGCGGTTGATCGTGGTGCATGGCGCGATCTAATCACGAAGGCAGTAGCTGAAGTGCGGGAGAAAGCCCTCATGCATGCAGAGAAGAAGCGGCAAGTGCGGAAGCGGCAAGCACCAATGAGTTGTACTCCATCGATATCGAGCGCATGGTGCTGTAGAACATGCGGTCGCGAGTTCCTTAGTCAGGCACGCCTAGTGAGCCATGTGAGAGGTCACTCAGGACCACTGCCGAAGCGACGACGGGTCCCGCAGTGAAGGTAGGCAGCACCGGCCCAGCGTTTGTGGGCACGCTGAATTCGGTTTACTAACCGCATGCTTGCATGCTAAGTCTCTTCATTTCAGGTGGTGGGTTTTCGGTTCTGTCCTAGTGCCTTTCTTTCTCATATAAATGTCTAGTGGGCCATGAGCTAGGCCCCTTGGGGGCACTACAGAAACGACGACGGGTCCTGCAGTGAATTAGGGCGAGCCGGCGCAGCTTTTGTAGGCACGTTGAATTCGATTTACTAACCGCGTGCTTGCATGCTTAGTCTGTATATTTCAGTTGGTGGGTTTACAGTTTCTACCTTAATGCTTTGCTTTCTCATATAAATATCTCCCTGTACTCTATTCTATTAACTTGCACATATCGCCTAAGCCAATTTATTCGATTTCCATAACATTTTGGTGTTCGTGGCATTCCGTGCACTATATTTCCTGACCTCGTGCACTTAGCTAGGATTTGTTTGTAAACAGTTTATTGCAAATGCTATTTAATTGAGGTTTATATCACCGGTTAGGTACTCATTAATCGAGTTTATCTCTTTTTCATTCTCTCTCTCTCAAGCATTTACATGTTGTTTGATATCTCATGTGTGGATGCGCTTGATGTGCATGTTGACAAGGTGCCTACCTGTCTATTACCCACTACCTCGTCCATACTGGCTACAGGAGACAGTTGGTCGTTGCTGGAGGGGACGGGGTGCACGGTCCTTGTGGCCGTGTTAGGATCAAAGAGTGGTTCCATGCACTCAGTGTGGAGCGGACTACGGTCCAGCCACCGCCTGGTGTGCGCTTGATTTCCCAAATAGAGCGAGCTTGTGTTTGCCTGTGAAGGAATGTGGGCCGGCTCCGTTGATGAAACGTGGTTCCCATCCGCATGCCTCCCGGTCTTATTCCTTCGGGTTTACGCTGGATATGGAGTATGTGGTTGGAGCTGTGTGTGGTGAAGCGCAAGCCATCCATGGTCCGTCTGTAGGCGCAGGCGTCCAGTGGCTTGCCACAGTGACAGGCCAATCCGAAAAAGGATGCAGCCAACCATCCTCAACAGTCTATTAACTAGACATGGTTGGCGGCATCCGGTTTCGGATTTGCCTGTCACTGTGGCAAGCCACAGGACGCCTGCGCCTACAGAGGGACCATGGATGGCTTGCGCTGAACCACCCACAGCTCCAACCACATACCCCATATCCAGTGTAAACCCGAAGGAATAAGACCGGGAGGCATGCGGATGGGAACCACGTTTCATCAACGGAGCCGGCCCACACTCCTTCACAGGCAAACACAAGCACGCTGTATTTGGGGAATCAACCGCACACAAGGCGGTGGCTGGACCGTAGTCCGCTCCACACTGAGTGCATGGAACCGCTCTTTGAGCCTAGCACGGCCACAAGAACCGTGCACCCCGTCCCCTCCAGCAACGACCAACTGTCTCCTGGAGCCAGTATGAACGATGTAGTGGGTAATAGACAGGTAGGCACCTTGTCAACATACACATCAAGCGCAACCATACCAGGGATATCAAACAACACCCATTCACTTTAAACGACAAGCTGAAATAAAATAAATCCAATAATGCATACAGATACGGTGGCATAACTCTTCGCTAAATTACCATATGAAGTAAGTTGGTTAGCAACAAATCCGTGATAAGTAAGAAATGTCCACAAGTTACTTAAAATGCTACAAACGCAACAAAATTACCGAAGATAAGCGCAATTAGTGCAAGCAACGTGGCCAGTTAATAGAACATTATTCAGGGAGGCAGAACAAACCAAATAAAGCGGAATGAAATTTAGCCAGCTTAAAAAGACCTAGTTTAAGTGTAAGTTGGTTTAGCCCAACTGCGGTGAAGAAGCATCAAGAATGCAACATCAGCCTCAGCATGGGGCACACATACATACATGGTTGGCGGCATCCGGTTTCGGATTTGCCTGTCACTGTGGCAAGCCACAGGACGCCTGCGCCTACAGAGGGACCATGGATGGCTTGCGCTGAACCACCCACAGCTCCAACCACATACCCCATATCCAGTGTAAACCCGAAGGAATAAGACCGGGAGGCATGCGGATGGGAACCACGTTTCATCAACGGAGCCGGCCCACACTCCTTCACAGGCAAACACAAGCACGCTGTATTTGGGGAATCAACCGCACACAAGGCGGTGGCTGGACCGTAGTCCGCTCCACACTGAGTGCATGGAACCGCTCTTTGAGCCTAGCACGGCCACAAGAACCGTGCACCCCGTCCCCTCCAGCAACGACCAACTGTCTCCTGGAGCCAGTATGAACGATGTAGTGGGTAATAGACAGGTAGGCACCTTGTCAACATACACATCAAGCGCAACCATACCAGGGATATCAAGCAACAGCCATTCACTTTAAACGACAAGCTGAAATAAAATAAATCCAATAATGCATACAGATACGGTGGCATAACTCTTCGCTAAATTACCATATGAAGTAAGTTGGTTAGCAACAAATCCGTGATAAGTAAGAAATGTCCACAAGTTACTTAAAATGCTACAAACGCAACAAAATTACCGAAGATAAGCGCAATTAGTGTAAGCAACGTGGCCAGTTAATAGAACATTATTCAGGGAGGCAGAACAAACCAAATAAAGCGGAATGAAATTTATCCAGCTTAAAAAGACCTAGTTTAAGTGTAAGTTGGTTTAGCCCAACTGCGGTGAAGAAGCATCAAGAATGCAACGTCAGCCTCAGCATGGGGCACATTAACTAGACATAGAGCCAACATGAATCCATGGAGATTAGGGGATTAACAAGAATCATCGCGTCATAATCACCGTGGCATGGTAGTTGAGGGTGAGCAACACACTTCAACTAATATGCCGCAAGAAGAATAGAACATTTTGACAAAAAGTAGAACAAAACATTTTTGGTTTGTTTTCACACCCCGTTTTTGCTCTTTTTTGTCAGTTTATGGTTTGTAGTATTTAACATGTGAATCAATACAATACTGTACACAATTCTTCCATTGATTCCGGTTGCGGGCCATGTCTTCTAGTGTGTTAATCCATTGGCACTCCTCATCTTTGTGTCCCCATCCTGGAAGACGTACTGATCCAACAGCGGCTAGACACGACGTCAGCGATTTCAGGTGTTGCCGCCATGTAGAATGCTGACCACCACGCGGTCGCCTCCAGCCAGGTCCTTGACGAGCGAATAGAGCGCGAGGCGGTAGACGCTCAGGTGCCATGCGTAGGACGTGACCGAGCCATAGACTGTATTACAACGTGCTCATCAGATAAGCATATGTTTTCTTTTATCATTACTAAAGAATATAATGCCTAAACCCATAACGTTTGCATCCAGATTAATCAACTCAGTGTTTGTCGTTTTATAACGCATGGTTATTTAATACGAGGGTTAAATTTTCAGCTTGCATATGAGTGCTTTGCAACATGACTAAACCTAATGTGGCGCAGGGTCAGAAAGTAAATCTTGTAGCTACAAAAACTACAAACTTTGTAAACCATCCAATTATTAAATTCACTTACTTTTTTTCCAGATGCGTTACAATATAGTATAGATATTATTATGAAATAATAATCATACACGAATAATAATATGCAATAAAATTAACAAAAGTATTCACTATGGTAAAAACAACCGGTGCATGTTAAAAAGTTAACAACTGGGGTATAGATGGAATTGTGATCAATGCCATAGGACCTAGTAAATCTGTTGAATACTGCCTCTTAAATACGTCAGGTTCTAACAATGTGATACCAACTCTCCTAGTCGGATGAACGAACGAGACTCCGAATTATTTTCTCGCACAGCACCGTAACTGACAATCTCGAAGTCTGTGGGTTCTCGGAACTTAGCCGCGAAAGATTAATTCACGCGAGTCGAATGGGTTCCTAGACGGAACGCAAAGTGTCTACGCACGATTTCCCAAACCAAGACTGAATCAAGAACAAGACAGGTCTTTTGCCACAGGCGCTTTTACTGGTCAAAGCTAAGGCGATTCTAGCGTTGTACAGCCTCATTTTTATATCACGAAACGTGATGAATGGGGTTTTTTCTTGGAAAAGGTTTGTGTAAGCAAACCCTGGAAGCAGAAACATGGTTTTATTTAAATATGCAAAGTCCGTAAACTGAGAATGATTGTTGGAAGTTTGGCGAGAGTTGTCCGGAAAATAAATGTTGCTTGGATACAGCAATGCGCGTTTGTTGGAAACGAGACTGTTCCTGGGTGCAAAGGCTAAACGAATGTGAATGTTTCACGAGTTTGAAGGCTGATTGAACGTGTGCGTTTTGTCTGATCCGATTACATGTGCACTTATGTGAATCGGGTTTTCAGCCTTCCGTAATTTAAGCCTGTAATAATTATAACTTTGGGTCCCCATAACAAAATAATTATTCACTTTCCGAATCGCGGGTACAATAATGATAGGTTTGTTAAAGAATATGTGGAAATTCCATTAATGAGCCACGTTTAAACATTCGGAACATATGTGATTCCGATTTATAAAGCGAAATATTGCACATTTCTACGCATCTTATTAGGCTCACCGACGCAAACTGCGCTTATTACATTGACAATAAGCCCAATACTTGAAGAATATTTCACATTGATTTGATCCATTTAGTATTTTTAAAATAAATTCAAGTTACTGTTCCTGTTTTGTAACCTTTTATGATGCACCGGCACTCCAGTCTACCGAAAGCTTCATAAGCAAACGTGATACCAATACTTACCGCGTGTTCAGTAGCATATTTTATCAAATTGAAATGCGCTACTCTTCTCGTTTACCGTTTACGCAACTCCTTTGGTTTTTGACGGATAAAATCCTCTTACTGGTGTTCATGTTTATCGTAAATATTTGATGAACCACATCAATTCCACTTCACCGTTATTTACATGGAATTTACGAATTGCCTTCGGATGGATCGTATATAAGTAGCAATTTTGTTTCAATGTGGTCACTCGCTCAACTTCATCAATTCCAATAATCTTTGAAGCACCCCGTGCATGTTTAATCGCAGCGTGTTAGCGCTCGGTTCAAATTACTTAAAAGCGAGAAGTGTACACGTAATAGTGTGCTACCGCATCTAGTGCGTGAAATAACAAGGACGCACAACATTTCGAAGGAATTTTGTCAAGTCGGATATTTGTTATTTGTTCATCAGAGGTTCAAGTTCGAATTATTTGTATTAATTCCATAAGATTGCTGGCTAAGCTACCAGGAAATGTTTACTTAAAAAAGGTACCTGCTGGTTTTCTAGTATAACATTAAACTCAGCTGCGTTATTTGTTATAACGTTAATCACCATAGAACCACATTTGATGAAAAATACAAATTATCCGCCTTTCCGTAGGGCAATAAAATTAAGGGGCAGTTGCACCTGTCCCACCATTTATTTTCGAAAAACCGTCTGCACGTATCCTCACATGACAAACAAATAAAATTAAAGAGAAAATTTGGGCCATGCTTATTTTTATCAATCTTCATCTTCCTAAGCAATTTTCCTCTGACAATATTCTCCACTTTTATAAGAGGATAATATATACGTCAGAACAAAATGTGTAAGCACCTTATCTGTTAAAACAGGTAAGAAAATTTAATCATCAAATTAGTCAAAAGTTTAAACCATATTAATTTCGTTGTTGAAAAATAAAAATTTCCTGGAGGGAACATTAAAACTTTACAACTCTAAATGGGTATTCGGCTAAAATATTTATATTTTAATCGAAATATTTTACCAAAAGCTAGCGTAACTGCTGCGCTGAGTAATGTTACAAATACACTAAGAAATGATAGCGTGCACTAATTATCCAATACGCAACAAAGCAGTTGGAAATTAATTGTGCCGCTAGATAGAAACGCATATTGGGTTTTCATTCAATTGTCTGTAGCATAAGCACCTTACGACACTGTATCTGTTAAAAATCTGTTTATAATATTTGACGGATTAAATATATCCAGTGATTCGAGAAGATAAATTATCACAAGGAACTATTTCAATTCTTTGAAAAATGAACAATGAACAATGAATTTGTACTGGTTAAGAAGCGTTGATTTACAAGTCCCGTTGGATAGTTGGCGGGGATATCAACATAATGATAATGATGAAAATGATAGTAAAATATATAATACTTTAAATATGTTAATAAGGACTTATCGTTTGCTTCGCCTCAGTCCTGCGATCCTCTTAGATTCACAGTACCCACACTTAACAACAAATAATTCCGTGGTGAACTCCAGGTGTAGGATGGAGACATAGTGTTAAGTAACAAAGTGTAAAAGGATGAGTCATCGTCCAAGCTTCTTTTAAATACTTTTGGTGTCGGTGCAGATACGACCGATTGTGGGAGAGCATTCCACGGGTGACAGACACGGATGGAAAAGAAATTTCTGCGCACTCCAGACGACTGTATTTTTCTGCGAGTTTTAATGAGTGGCCCCTCAGGTTGTATTGCTGCTGAGTTGCAGTAATGGGCGGCAAACTTGAGGTGGGTCCTGCAGAATCAATTATGTCATAATCAGGTCGCCTCGTAGCTTGCGATAGCTTCCACTAAACAATCCTAGTCGTCGCAGCCTCTCCTGGTAGGACAGATTGCGCATTCCAGTTACGTTCTTAGAGGCCCGGCGTTGAGGCTGCTCCAGTGCATTAAGGTCGTGTTTCAGCCATGGATGCCAGGCTTGAATTGCATATTCCTACATGGGGGCGAACATACGCACTGAGCATTTGTCGAAATATGGAGCTGTTTATTTGTCCAAACGCCCGCCTCAACAGCCCAACGTGTTGGTTCCCCGGTCTTCGAGGCCTTTTCGGATTGCCTGGAGCAACTCAAGTCATTTTAATGCAGGACAACCAAGTCACGTTTGAGAGTTGATTATTGCAGTACATCCGTTCCGAGTCGGTATGAGTAGCTGCTTTGATGTCGGATGGAAAGCACCTTGCATTTACTGACGTTGAAATGCAACAAGTTTTGGATCGACTATTGATACACTGTATCTAAGTCACTTTGGAGCACATGTTGGTCAGCGTTCGCCTGAATCCTGCGCCAGATCTTGATATCGTCGGCAAACATTAGGAAGTTTGAAGCAATTCCCTGTGCAAGGTCGTTAATAAACACCAAAAACAAGCGCCCTCTAGCACGTAATTACCCGACGTACATCGTGAGTGCTATTTGATTTAAGGTTATCAAAGATTTACTTCTGTGCTGTACTTATGGGTTAGATACTCTTCAAGTATATTTCTATAATAAGCCTGATTTTGTATAAATTGAAAACAATTGTTTGCTTTACACCTTCCGCTGCCTTCTTCTCGAACCTGGTAACTAAAAATCGAGATTGGACAAAGTGTTGGATAATACAATGGATCAGCTACGTCGGTAGGGACTAAGCGCTCTACTTAGAAGTGATGAGATAAGGTGTCGCCGGAGAAGTCAAATGGGTCGCAGGAATAGTTTTGCCTCCAAGACCATTAAGGTCATCGGTGCATAGATAAGGGAACTATAGATTAAAGGCTCTGGAGTTAGGTACTCGTGAGAGTATGTTACACATGAATATGACAGTCCATCAAAAGACAGCAGCCAGAATAGTCAGATTAGCATACTTGAGTAAATTCTAGTGGACCATTAAAAAAGCAGTCAGCATAAAGTAGGAATCAGAAACCGCTGACGATCACAATATCAGATGATACGTACGGCATAGCTGCCATAGTTCACAGGAGGAGACATAAGAGATGTGACTAAATGGGGCAACTACAGCCAAGCCATTATTTCAGAAGCAGATTAGAAGCAGCAGAACCTCCAGTTCTTAGGTCTTCAACAAGCAAATATAGTGCTACGGTGTCGAGGGTAAGTCAACTGGGCAACAGATAATGGTGGTGGTTCCGTGGCAATGAAAGCCAGTGGTACACTGATAGTAGACGATCATTCCTAGGTTTAAGATTTGAGCAAACTTGAGAGATTTCTACTTCATTTTATGGCAACGTAACAGAAGTCTAGGCCCTAAATGAAATTGGGAAGCAATATGTCTTCAAATGATATGAGGGCATGGAAAACATTGCAACTATGAATTCCCTGTGCAAGGTCATTAATAAACACCAAAAACAAACGCGGACCTAGAACTGAGCCTTGCGGCACACCACACTCAATTTGTATGGGGCTCGATAAAGAGCTCCGAACTCAGACAAATAATTGCCGTTAAAGTAGAAAGTTGGCAAACCAGCTTAAAAGAGGGTCTCCGATCCCGTAATGCTGCAGCTTGGATAGTAGTATCCGATGGTCTAAACGATCGAAAGCCTTGGAAAAATTCAGGTAGACCACATCAACACCTTCTCCAGTGTCAGGTGCCTCGGCCCAACTAATTCGTGCAACTAGTAAATTCGTTGTACATGACCGCAGTCGACGGAAACCGTGCTGTTCAGGAGTGATGAGGTTGCAGTTTTTCAGATGGCACACCAGTGCATCGGCAACTATGGATTCCATGACCTTGGAGAGTATAGGAAGAAGGGTTATTGGGCGGTAGTTGGAGGGATCAGTTCTGCTTTTACTTTTGTGAATCGGGCTTATTATTCCAAGCTTCCACATGGCGGGAACTTGGTTCTGGTCTAAGCAGCGCTGGAAAAACTGAGCTAAATGTCCTGCCAGTTGGCTTACTGCTGCTTCCAGTGCCTCTGGACGAATGGTGTCGACACCCGGCGAGCTGTGTTTGCGTAGAGACGTCAGCTTTTGTAATACAGACTCCGCGGTAAAAGTGATGTGGGCTAGTCCTGACGAGGAGAAGACAAACGTTGGTAGATCGCTTGGTGGCAAGACCATATGAAACGTGGGGGCGTATTGCATCTGCAGCGCGTTTCCTGCTTCCACAGCCGTTCTTGTTGGGTCATCAGCCGTCCTGGGTGGAGGAAATCCTTGCCTCACTTTTCGTAGGTTAGTAACGTGCTTGTACAGCAGTTTGTGGTTAGCACTGAAAGTTTTTGCGATGTGCTGCTGATAGGCCGCTTTGTCTTCTCTTAACAGTTGAGTGCAGTGGTTGCGTTGGGCTACGTAGTTGTCCCAAGTTTCTTGTGCTGGAGCTTCTCTGTACACTCGCTATGCTGCGTTGCGTACTGTCATCCATTTTCGAGTTCTGCTCCTAACAAAAGGAACTGATTTACACTTATTGCAAACTTTTCTCTCCAAAGCCTCTGCAATCAACTGACTAAATTTTTGACGAACTCGAGCCAGGCGACTTCCGGGGGTTCTGCGTCAATGAACGATCAAGTTGTGGCGCTGACCAGCTGGGCTAATCGATCGTAGCTTGTGATGGTTCGCACAGTCTCATCGTTCTCATTCCGATATTCGGCATAGCAGACAAAGTTGGAACTGATCACGACGTGATCACTGTGACCCAACGGGCAGTCTACAACCAACACATCAATCATATGCTCCTCGCTGGTAAGCACAAGATTGAGAGCGTTTTACGCTGAGGGCTATTGATTTGGCCATAAATTGAATGTACCGTTAGTTGGACGTTTAAAAAAATATACTTGCCAGCCGTACGCCGGTCTCCTGCTTTGGGAAGTCGGGCTGATCAGAGTGCACGCTAGCAGCAGGTCATCGGTAGGTCAGCCGAAACCATAACATATATTTTTGGCGACAGAAGGTAGTGGATCAAGATGTCAATTTCAGCGGAAGACCTGAAAATCATTTTGTTGCAGCAACAGCAGCAATTTGAAACAGCACAGCTGCGTATGATTGAAACCCTCACCCAAATGTTATCTGTGCAGCCTACGGTCGTTCAGAACAATGGGAAGCCTTCGGCGGATGCGATGATCAGTAGTGTTAATGAGTTCATATTCGATCCTGACTCAGGATTAATATTCGATGCGTGGTTCAGGCGCTATGAAGATGTTTTCAGGGCAGAGTTGTCAGGTCTCGATGATGCATCTAAAGTTCGCCTTTTGTTACGAAAACTCGGAACGGTTGAACATGACAGATACATTAACTACATTTTGCCAAACAACGCGCATGATTTCAGCTTTGATGATACAGTTGCTCGACTTACAGCGTTGTTTGGAGACCAGTCGTCTCTTTTCAATAACCGATACAATTGTCTAAAGCTATGCAAAAAGGACAATGACAGTCTTATTGCTCACGCGGCGATAGTCAAACGTGAATGCCAGAAATTCAAACTGAAGTCGCTCACGGAAGACCAGTTCGAGTGTTTGATACTAGTATGCAGTCTACAGTCCCCAAAAGACGCCGAGATACGAACGAGAATACTTGGTATGTTGGAACGCGACACAGATGTTACATTACAAAACGCCATTGCTGAAGCCCAAAGAATCATGAATTTAAAGCATGATACGGCTATGGTGGAAGATTCGAGAGCACATTCCGCAGATATATCTGTCCAGCAAATTTCAGGAAACAACCCACCGACCGCTCAACCTAGCAGATATCCACAATCCAAACCCCCATCACCTTGCTGGCAATGCGGAGGATGGCATTTTGTGAGATGGTGTCCTTTCAGCAAACATGTTTGTCAAAGGTGCTTTAGACGGGGGCACAAGGAGACCCACTGCAGATTCAAAACATCATTTAGATCGTCATGTGATACTCGAAAAGCAGGTTACCGAAGGTTCGCGACAAGAGTAAACGCTAACTATACGGACGATGTTAAAGATAGAAGAAAGTTCGTCACTATTACCATCAACGGAAGAGTAGCGCGTCCGCAGATTGATACGGCTTCCGATATTACAGTCATTACGGAAAACTCATGGAAAGCTATCGGTTCACCTGACATTAAACCAACTAACCATAAAGCGAAGAGCGCATCAGGTACGAGTCTAAACTTGATCGGTCAGATTGAATGTGAGTGTCGCTTTGCCAACTTCACCGCTTGGGGAACTATTTTCGTCACAACACACAAGAATTTGAACCTCCTTGGATTAGACTGGATTGAGCGATTCAACCTCTTATATGTTCCCATTAATCAAATCTGTGCAAGTGTACACTTACACAAACTAAAAGTCCCCAAGGCAATGGCAATCGAACAAATTCGAGAGAAATATGCACCTGTTTTCCGTGAAGGACTTTGTAAGTGTACAAAGTTGCAAGCCTCATTGTCCTTAAAACCCGATGCTGTTCCTGTTTTCCGTGCAAAGCGGCCAGTACCTTACGCAGCAGTCCCAATTGTTGACCAGGAACTTGATCGTTTGGAGAAACTTGGGGTTATCTATGCAGTGAACTACTCTTCTTGGGAGGCTGCAATTGTGGTTGTCAAGAAGCCGAACGGCAAGATCCGAATATGTGCCGACTTTTCTACTGGGCTGAATGAAGCGTTAAACACGCATCAGTATCCTCTGCCAGTCCCAGATGATTTGTTCTCGAAACTAAATGGGGGTCAGTGTTTTGCCAAGCTAGATCTATCGGATGCGTACTTACAAATAGAAGTTGATGAAGCTTCTAGAGAATTACTGACGATAAATACGCACCGAGGTTTGTATCAGTATCATCGACTTCCATTCGGAGTTAAGTCTGCGCCAGCAATTTTTCAGCAAATCATGGATACTATGCTAACAGATGTAGATGGTGCTGCCGCATATTTGGACGATATCATTGTCGTCGGAACTAACCCAGATGACCTTTTCAGAAAGCTGCATTTAGTACTTGATCGCATACAAGAGTACGGATTTAGACTTCGCCCAGAAAAGTGCACGTTTTTCATGGACTCCATTAATTTTCTTGGCTTCATAATTGACAAGAACGGTAGACGTCCAGATCCGTCAAACATTGATGCTATAAAAAAGATGCCACCTCCCAAAGATGTGCCTACTCTGAGGTCCTTCTTAGGACTCGTCAGTCATTACAGTCAATTTCTGCCACATATGCACAGCGTGCGTGGACCACTCAATGAGTTACTCACCAAGGACAAATGTTGGCACTGGTCCGAAGATTGTCAGAAGTCCTTTGAGGAGGTGAAGCGAATGCTGTGTTCTGACCTTATGCTGACACATTACGACCCTACACTTAAAATCGTGGTGGCGGCAGACGCTTCGAAGTATGGCGTGGGTGCAGTTATCTCTCATAAGTTTGCTGACGGATCGGAAAAAGCGATCGCACACGCAGCTCGATCACTGTCGCCAGCCGAAAAGAATTACGGGCAGATAGAGAAAGAGGCATCAGCGATAGTCTTTGCAATAAAGAAATTTCACAAAATGTTGTATGGCAGGAGGTTTACCCTGCTTACCGACCATAAACCACTCCTAGCCATATTTGGATCAAAGTCCGGTATACCCGTTTATACCGCGAACAGACTGCAGCGTTGGGCCACGGCCTTACTCGCCTATGATTTTGCGGTGAAGTACACGGCTACAAAGGACATAGGTCAAGCAGACGCACTTTCCCGGTTATTGGAGCTACAACAGCATCAGCAGGAAGAATCTATAATTGCAGCAATCTCCCTTGAATCAGAGGTCAACCAGGTCTTGATGGAGAATTTTAGGAAGCTTCCCGTGACGTTCGACATGGTACGTGACGCAACTGTGCGAGATCCCCTCTTGCGCCAGGTAATCAAATTTCACACTACGCAGTGGCCAAGTGATACTCTATCCGGAGAGCTACAAATTCTCTCTCGGAGAAAGGACGAACTTTCGATCGTAAATGGGCTGTTTACTTTTGGCCGAGAGAATTGTCATACCCAAAGAACTTCGCCAAAGAGTCGTTCAGCAATTTCATCGGGCACATCCTGGAATTAACAGAATGAAAAGCATTGCTCGGAGTTTTGTCTACTGGCCAAACATTGATTCGGAACTCGAGCAACTAGTAAAGTCATGTCCCAGATGCGCGCTTGCTAGTAAGGCACCGAGAAAAGCTGACTTAGCTTCCTGGCCGTTTATG
>OX104066.1:27538373-27586765 GCA_944474145.2 Dicrocoelium dendriticum | reverse complement strand
AGATAACCGCACACTGACAACACCAAGAACGTGAAAGAGGTTATCTCATCAAGCCACATACTAATGTCCAGTTCTGTCAGTGACCGCATTTTTCTTGCTAAGTGATGGACCAAATTACCGAAGCGGAAATCTGACCATTTTACATCACGTCCAAAATGAGATAAAGTAGGTGATAATGGTTTATGGTGTATCAGATTGGAAGCATGGAGACTACAGTGATCGGTGAAATCACGAGTTCGTCGACATGCAAAATGTCGGGGCTTTCTACGTAACCTGTCTAGTTTACAAACTGCGAAGCCAGCGGATCGAAAATTTTGAGTTACCATGGCTGCGTCCAAAATTGTATCAATAACGATCCCTGCTTGGCACGGCAAGAGGGCATTTGGACCACCCAAACTAGGGTTAACAGCGTTCTATTAATTAGCGCCGACACCATGTATGCATAAGCCAGTCCCGGGTGATTTATCTTAGATCAGACAACCGTACAAAAACGTGTTTCACAAAATACCAGCGGACCGGCACTATTTGTTCCAGTCCAAAGCAACGAACCGAGCTCTTAATATGTCAACAACTACAATACTGCTACATCGACACTTAAGTGTTTTGTTCCTGGCTCCCGGGACTGCGCCATCGACCTAAAACAACAATTTGGGACATCATAGTAGTTATTGAAACTTGGCTTTCAAATGATATACTTGGATCGGAGACTGAACTTGAAGGAATGTCTGTCATTCGGATGGCTCATACACCTCGCATTGGCGGTGTTACAATCTACGCTTGAGTGTATTACAAATTTGATGCCCTTACCGAACATTCCCTTTTTAATACCTACACATTATTTTGCCGACTGCACCTAGCAGATTGCAATGGTGGATCGCAGAAGGAGACGCATGGTGCTTACCGCAGCAGTTACCCGTAGACCACCGAACTAATAAGCAAGTAGCGATAATATTCTGTCATACGCTTTCCGCTATGCCGTTTCATTAACTTACTCATACTATCTTATAATGAGTGAATTCAATTTGCCTGCAAGTCAATGAATTCAATGAGCCTTCAATACTAAATTGTGCCCAAGTGCGTCATCATTCAAATTAAAACGACTTGAATACATGGCTATGGCAGTTTACATAACTATGTACATCGACTAACCGAACACCAGGTTTCGAAGAAGATATCACCTCTGGACATACTCCTGACTAATGCAGAGTTGATGTCTGAGTCAATAGAATACGACCCTCCACTGAGCCGTAGCAACCATACAGTCATAATGATTGTTTATGTGTCATGCCGGTACTTTTGATAAAGAAAGCGAAACTCAATTAAAAATACAGGCAATCTTAAGTTGCACAACTTAGCGACAACCGTTGACTGGGAACTCCAGCCCCCTAGTTATGCGAAGGATGCATGTAATGAAGTGAAAGGTAATATTAACTGGGTTATAAAATCAGCATCTAAAGTGTCATCGTTAAGAGCATCGCGTTGGACAAATACTTAGATTCGGAGGGAAACACGTATACGCTTTCATCTGAGTGGAATAATGCAATTAGCACTTTAATATACAAAGTTAATAAGGGATTGGAACTAGCCAACTACCGAGCTATTGCTCTGCCTCCTATTTTTCCAAACGAATGGAATCGATAATTTCAAGTGAACTGAAGCAATATTTTCAAAGTCTGCAAATAATGTCGAATGTTCAACATGGTTTCTGGTGCAGACGAAATTCCCTTATCAATTTGCTGCTTACTCAGCACAAGTGGTTTAGAAAGGCTGCTAATAACGTCCCCAAAAAGGCGCGTTACTTAGATTTTTCTATAACATTTGACATGGTCAAAATATTCGTTCTCCACAAGCTTCTGCTTCCTGCTCACCAGATTAGCAGACTATTACACGTCAGAGCAATCAGTGTAAGAGTGGCCGACACTTAATCCGAAAGACTAAGCATATCCAGTGATGTAAGCTATGTTCTTTTTTCGGCCCGCTCTGTTTTTATTTTACATCAAATACCTTCCTGCATACATTACCAGCCCATCCCGGACCCAAAATTTTACAAACGTTGCTGACATATAAAGAGCAATCCGATCACTCTCTGACCGTGTATATCTTTACGACGATCTGGCCCGGATAAACGAATAGGCAGAAAGGAACTAGCTCCAACTGGACCAAGTAAAGTGCCAACAGCTTAAATATTTTTTCCGCAACACGTCCGGCAACACTTGACAAATTAATGTGACTATTGTATCATGATGCAAGAAATTCCCGCCAACTTTTTCCAAGGTTCAAAAATAGCAAGGGTTTCAAACTGGAAATGCAGTCTTTTGAGGCTAGCTCTCGACACCTTTGAACGGCGGCTAGTACGACTGCTGATTAACTCGTATATTCGTCCTCAAGTTTCATATGCAATCCAGGCTTGGTGTCCACGTAAGAAACGGGGCATGGGCCTCTTGGAGCAATATATATAAGAGTGTTTTAAATCCATCAGCCTTCTTCTGGATGAATCCATAGCTTTCTTTGCACAGGGAGGCATCAACTGAATGTTAGGTGATCACTATTCAGCGCGATCGAGATTGAAACCTGTGTCTTAACTTGCTCGGTACTGGGACGGCGATTACTCATGGTGGCAAAAGCTAACACCCCTAAATTCCGCCTTTTGCTCTGAAGTTAAGGCAAAGCGAGTGATGAATATCAGTGAACATCATGAATTTCTCTAACGTGGCGTGTATTATTTCCAAAATTGAACAACGGATAACCTACTCCAGTTGCAAGTTGAATCCCTTGCGTCATTAAACGATGAGCTTGTTAAAGACTGGAGAACACACATTACAGATGTCTACTTATTAGCGTTACATAGTGACACTAGACTATGACGATCCCGGATGATCAAGACAAACAGGGAAAGCGTCGAGAAACGGTTATCAACAGGTTGGATCTTCGCAGAGCGTTCGATCCATCTAAGCTCTCAGTCTTCTGAAAAATGATTAGCGCTTATATACCGCCGCGCCTGAATAACGCCGTACAGGCGTGGCAGGAGTGGCAGAAACAAGATAATGCTTACCTCCAGAATCCTCGACGAACAGCATCTAAGAAATTATGGGACCGATTCCCACTGATCTACCAGCTTAGACTGAAGTCTCTACGAAAGCACAACAGTGAAATTCGAAGCTAGCAAAAGAATTCGTAATGGTTTGCCAGTTTATGCTGAAAACAAAGCACCTTGTCATCAAATGTCAGGGTCAATGATTAAGGTCATGATTAAAACTGACAAAGCTTAAGTGCTTGTTGGAATGCAGCCGAAAAATATTCTCCCTCAAATCTGAGAGCTGTCCATCCCTCTCCAAACCTACTTCGTCTATGCTTCCAACCAAACACCGTTTAAAAACGAGCTGACAAAGTATTGCCTTATTCGCATTTCATTTAGCAACTTGTGATAACCGGAAGCATGCTTACTGCATCTAAACCGTAAGTTCCAAAAATTCTAACCTGTGGATTTGTACCTACTAGTATGTGAGTACCTCAAATATGTTACGAATGTCTTAATGCGAACAACATGGTTGGCCCACCAATACGAGTTACATTTTATAATCACGTTATTTTCGTTAACCTCCTTCAATCCTACCGAACTAGAAATGCAGTGCTCTTTTACTCAAAATTCAACGTTACCCCACTAGTAATAACATACTAAAGGTGAATTCTTTTTGCTACTCCAAATAAATGAGACCCACTGCCGCATCATGAGGATGAATGCAGCAAATAGTATTACTTCACCTATCACTGAATGGTCCACAATAGCAAATCTATCTCTCAACAAAGCACCACCTAATTTGAATTATATTCTGGAAGACACAAAGATAAGTGGATCTAGATGTGCGTGTGCCGATAATTGATAAATCTGACGAAAAATACTTTCAAATGCTTGGTATAAGTGTGTTGACAATTTCGTTCCCATACTGATCGGTCGAGACTCAAAATCACTTATGCCACTAGGTCGCAGCTGGTGGTCGTGGGCATTGAGTCCAGGGTACCAGATAAAATTGCTCTTACTCGGATCTGGATCACAACGGATTCTTGGGGGAATTTTTAGTTTGGATGACACCTACTGGGCTGTAACGGTAGCACTGCGATTTGCTAGAACGTTTGGTAGCAGCGTGATTGTGCAAATGTTTAGCAATCAAACTCGAGACATTGTTGTATTTTTAACTTTGTTAGCAAATAATAACAGCTTCAACCTAGTAGGTACCCCGCGTGAAACTTAAATTTCGCTCGAGTGCATTGCGCCGCCGATCTAGTTTTCGTAAACAGCGTTTTGTTGTGACTAAGCTGGTAGGTTGCCGATGATGGCTGCGCAATCCTTCAAAATGCTGTGGGATTTAGTGAACAAGCAATAGGTCATTGGATTCACCTCAGGGCTGTTCTACGCACACGCGTTGATCATACAAGCGATGCTTGTATGTAAGAATGGGTACAAAGCAGACAGATTCAAATTAGGACAATTATGTTGGTGGTCAGTAATGGAAACAGAAGTTTACTCTACCTTGGATCAAATAAATAGTTTGGTCGTTGAGGGATGGTAGTAAATTCGAATCAATTGACAGGAGTTGAGATCAATGAGCGGAGCCCAAACTGATGCAACTGCATTAGTAGTCAATACGGGTTGTTTAGATCGGCTCCAAGCTAATCAGCTAATTGCAGCAAATTTGAACGGATAAACATTAGCATTGAATATGTGCAATTTTTGATTGCGAGTTTTGGCCTTCCCGGAAATTTAGGTTCAACAAATATTAGGCTTGTGGTTTACTGTTGTCAGTAGCATTCATAAACACTGAAGCAGGATCTAATCATTAGTTTGTGAGGTCAAATGATGTGTTGCGTATGCACGGCGCTCGAATCGGTTGCGAACTCTTCGTGTCTTCCATCTCGCTGAATGTGCACCGGAGATGTGACATATTGATGGTGGATCATGTGTGAGTATCTGTGGATATCAATCTAGAAATTCGGCTTTTGTCCGCGGCCAGTTTCGTTAGAGTCGTACTTAGGCAACAACGTCGACTGTGAACTCTTGGACAAGCGGTGGCTCACAGAAAATATTTGGTCGCCAGTGTTCCACCAGTAGTCCAAAGGAAATGGTAGCAAATGTAAGAATTTTATGGAAAATACAGCAAAAATTTACTATGCGATTGAAGATATATAACGAAAAATTATCAATTATAGTACTCTGAGTTAATCTGAGCTTATTTCTAACACTGCTTTATTTTCTTCAGGAGATAACCAAGGATGCTAAACCCGACAGTAGTGATCAGCAAAAGTAGGTCTAAGACCATTCTTATGTTTTGCCTTCCGATTCATGTCGTAAACATTTATTAATTTTCAGCTATTGTGAGATTACAAGTGACTTACAAAGGTTTCGTAGAAAGGAAATTAGGATAGAATTAATCGGCAACATATGCAAGGGATTCTCTACATTTTGTTCGCGGAGGCGGTATTGATGGGACTAAAGTCAAAAAGAATTCAGTCAAGCAAAGCTGTTGGAAACTCGCTTAATTCAACTTTTTGTAAAGCTATCGGATACCACAAGTTTTACTGAGTTCAGAAACCCAGGGACAAAGTAATAATTGTGGTGTAGTTAAACGGCAGTTAAGGAAAAGAGAGGGGACAGATTAAGTAATCCGTTATTTTTAATTAATGTATAATACCTCATATTAGTTCACATTCAATTCATTGGAAGTCTATTGTGACATAAAATCTAGTCCACGACAGTCGATATAAAAAACTTACTGTAGTTGATAAAAGGTCAATTACATTAATTATGGCATGTCACCTTGTGCAGTTTCTGACATTAACAACACGACTAACTTACGTGTCTGCACCCACTGACTGGCCAGCAATCATAGCAAGCAGATTTTCAAGTTCATCCTGACAACATATTACAAAGTCATAACAGTTTTATCTTGGTATTTCCCAGTCAGGTTACATCACTCAACAGTCAATAAAAACCTAGAACACGCGCTTTTCATCAAAGCGGTTTTTACGTCCATGTGACACGACCGCGATCTAACCACATCACGTGTAAATGAAGTAAAACTATTTGAGCAAATTCACCCTATCTCTCAGCTTTATGCTGACATGTGGCATTCATGTACAATGATTATGTACAATGAATTATGTACAATGATAAATTATGTACAATGATAGAGTATACATAGATTTTTCACTAAATAAATTGTCTATTATTAAATTTATCATGGCACACCAAATTGGGCGTTATCAAAATTTATACGCAGTAATGTTTCGCAACGATATTTTGGGTTCGACTGTGTGTACTTTAAGCAGTCAAGGCACTACCAGTGCAGTGAAACTGGTAGATGTAGACGGAGATTATCTTATTCTTGCAGGTGTCAAGAAAAGTTGAAAGTATGACTCTAGTCGACGTGCCAGTAAGTAGTTGTAGGCAGTGCGTTTATACAGTGGCGAGTCACATCCGCAAATTCGCAGCGTTGTTAAACAGCTATTTGGGGAATTTTCTAGAGAGAAGTCTTGCCAGACGAAAACGTACCACTGCCGTAAAGCATTTGTAACAATAATATACAACAGGCAAAGCAGCTTGCCGACTGACTTCGCACTCGATTATTCGCAGTCAAATGACTTACAATTTCTTTGGTTGGTTGATCAGAGAGATTGGTCAAGGCCGTCATCATCGCTGAGGCCAATTGAGGATGGGAGTCACAAAGAGTCGTCTGGTTCAGTGTCCAGGTGAGAAACGTTTCAAATTTCTTGGTGTCTGGAATTATCAGATTGTATTATTTCTGTGGGTATGAAGACACCGTGTCCACACTGGAAAACAGTTAGTGATGATTGTAGTTGGGTCCCTTTGGTGTACAGCCATGCTCTGTTTAGGTCTTTGTCGGTTATTACGTCCCTCTTGGGCAAAAACTCAGTCCAATCCCAAATCCCCAAGAAATTCCGGACCTGGGAGAAGAAGAAAGTGGGTGACTATCGAGATAAGACGGCAAAGAACAGGCGTGGAATTAAACATTGTTAATGCCTTATGTTATAACGTTTAGAGTTGAAACAAAATCATGTACGATGTACAAAGATGGTTATGCCGAAAGTGTCTTTTGTACGTGCTACAGAATCAATAGCTCTATGAGTAGATTGCTACCAACTACATAGAAAACAGAGCGTCTAGTCTTACTGTGGCCTAATTGGTAAGTATCACCGGATGAATCCCAAATCGGAATGGATTATCAACGCATCCACCACCAAATTCCTAAGAACTAAATAAAACTTTTATCGGTGAACATGTTTCTTCCAACGGACTACTTAAGATTACTAATCATATATGTAACTAGCCTCTGACCATCATTTTCTGTTCACTATCTGACCGTAACTGCAACGAACCACGGAGTACATAGGAACCTATTGAGATTTGACAGCTGTAACCGTCCGCCACTTAATTACAACTTGATCAACCTCTGTATGTAGCTTAATAACGATTCTTACATAAGGGCAATGTTAACCTAAATCACGTTTTGACATCCTTTTTAAGAAAATTTATGTCTGTTTTTGAAGCGTTTGCGGGTAATCTGCTGAACACAAATATACTGACCATTGTGCTCGCACTATCCCTTTCCTACCCTCCTTTGATTCAGCTTTTCTTTTAAATAAAACTATTGAATCTACACTGCGGGGATCACCGTTCGCGGCGCGTGTCGCCTAAATCGCACTCACACTCCCAAAGCTGTCTTCTATTTTAACGCGGCGGAAGATAAGAGACAGCAAAATCTCGCTTAAAGTTTACGCGCGTTTGCCCACAAATACGACTGTACTATACAAGACAGATTGCAGTATCCTCTGCGCTGGACTTTCACCTTACAGACTTTGTAATCGAATAAGTGCCAACACGGCGGTAATCAGTATTACAAAAATGGTAATGAGCCAATCGACGAGAATCCAAACGATATTTAACTTGCGCACATGTTTGGAGATACCAAATGTAAGCCTGTTGTGGAAGCAGATATAACTTGCGTGACTGTTCCAAACACTACCGTTCCAAGTGCGATATATCTTCTCAGTAAAGGGCAAAGAGCGGAGCAAGTCGTCAAATGCCTTTTGGTTTTCTTCCTAACTATTAACCACACCATTCATCAATCGTTTTCTAACACTAGTCCATAAATACGTTTGGTTGTTAGAGGAAGCTGAACAACAGACGAACGCTAGTCTTGATTCGGTAGAATAGAGAATGCACATGGAAAAAGCGGCAGGCTGAAACCAACAGATGCGTACACGAATCGTTTCCCCGGATTCACCAGCATCGATATCTCCATTGCATTCTCCTCATTTCCCCTACGCAGATCATATTTGGTTACAAAGATACTTCTAGTGGTCAAGCCGTAATATGAAAACTAAATTCGGACGACACCTAATACACTCGACATATGGTAGCAAATCGACAAACACTCCCATCAGGAATGGAACAGTTGAACACCACTCTTCTGCTGTCGCAGCCGCATTTGGTGGCAAAACAAGATTTAGGGTGAACAATGGT
Source organism: Dicrocoelium dendriticum (assembly GCA_944474145.2). Classification (NCBI taxonomy): domain Eukaryota; kingdom Metazoa; phylum Platyhelminthes; class Trematoda; order Plagiorchiida; family Dicrocoeliidae; genus Dicrocoelium; species Dicrocoelium dendriticum. Next base: position 27,578,226 of record OX104066.1, on the reverse strand, counting down.
AAGCCAAGTATATCAACAACTGTAATTTTAACCCGATTTAGAAAAAAACTACCGTGTTTCATGTTTTCCAGTGACTCCAACCGCAGACAAAATGCTATGCTTAAAAGCAAATCTATGGCCTATTCTACACTGGCAACCAGAAGCAACGCTTGTCCGTTGAAGGCCTAACTTCGTACAACGTCGTTTCAGCTCACACGCACATGGATTAACCCCTCAGTCTAAACCAGGCTTTAAAGCAAAAGGCTCAAAAAGTACCACACTTGCGCAAATCACAATACCAACAACTTAGATTTAAGCCGCCGTCAAATCGACCGGCTTTGGACCGGCCCAAGTGTCACTGGCAGTTTCATGTTCCTTCCGGTCGCTGAATCTACTAAAGACTCCATGATAGCTAAGCTGCCGGAAGAAAAACGTTAGCGGGACGTCTCATGAGATCTAATATGCATTCACATCGAGCAGACCGGCATGGTGAGCTTCGTACAGTACCCAAACTCACTTCACTACGGTAAGTCTGAGTTCTTACCTGTGACCCTACAATCAACGGGCGTGCTTGAGGCGGTTTTCTTGTCAGTTACTCGTCTTCGGACTACATTTAGCAGTGTTCATATTTTTTCGGGGGTCTCTTGGGACGAACGCCAGCAAGTAAAGCAGAAACCGGTTGACCACCGGCAACTGAAGAACAAAACATCGGTGTTCATTCTTGGTGTCCCGGATCTTCTAACCTCGGACTTACATGTAGCCTAATCCCATGCCAGGCAGGAGGAGAGTTAACTAGGTAAATTGTCCTCACTCCAACATTAGATAGCCGAATCAATCTCAAAGCTGCAATCAGCATCTAACTGCCAAAATGTGGCACAAATATGTTAAATTTTGTGCCTCAAACCAAAAGCATGGCAAAAGCAAGTCTCCAGAAATGGCGCAAGTGTTGTAGCAAGCTCCCATTGGAGATTCTCTTGAGGGCGCATAAAATCAGATCCCAGTCGACCGAGACAAAGCGAAATTAACGATGTTTATGAAATACCCCACCAAACGTTAATTTTGCGTTGGACAGCTGCTGTCTTGCTTTTTGCATCTACCTAGATGTCGAAATCGCTAAGAAAGTCAATGCCGATGATGGCAAAGTGGACTGCAGCAACGATAAATACACAGCGAAACATGCGCCCAAGACTAGTTCTACGGTAAGCGCCCGAAGATTCCAGGTGTTAAAATTGGTGTATCGCTGGCAGCCCTAAGGCTTGTCGACAGTGAAGCGGTAGCCTCATTTGGCATTGAAGGAAAGACGCTGACTTCCACCCCGAGATCAACTATGAATTGGGTCTCGGAAACATCATCCCTAATGTAGTTGAGACGAATTTGGGCTTTGCCAAAGTCATTAGTGGCTATTACAGGCCGGCGTGGCTTAGTATATGTAGCGGAGTATTTACATGGTTGTACGCACATACAAGCTTTATTTACGAAATGCGATTGGTAAAAGATTACGCTGGGGTATCATGGTTTGTGCGAAGGGCCGATGACCTGTAGTGAATGCGGTTCTTGCCTTTTAATTTGAGCTCCTCGACGTGGCGCTGAAGCCAAGCTAACTGTGATGACATTGCGTCTATTAGCGACGGCTGGCTATTCGCAAGTGTCGGTGTGTAGCGCCAGCACAAAGCTGCTTATGTGCTTTTGTTTCAGTCGCCTGCTGGTTCTGTTCGGTGACTCGGTTTGGTAGATCTGCAATAGCTGTGATTGGCAAGTATCTTGTTACTGCAAGGATGGCCTGAGCGCTATCAGGCAGGCATTGCATCCACAGTTTGCGAAGAACACTTAGGTGCATGTTGGACGTGACAATGAGCAGTTGCATTTCGCGCAACAAGGCCTATCTCTCAGTTTTAGATCACTAAATAATTACTGCAGACAGATCTTGTCAGGAGGAGTAATACGCAGAAAAATAGATCATTTAAGATCTTCGTATTTCATTAACACAAGTGGGCAAATTATAATGTATCTCACCTTGGAGTATATACTCTGAGGAAGAAGAGATATTGGCTGATTATCCATGGTGTTACCAGAAGAAACATCGATACTAAGTGCAAACCCCTTAACGAAGGAACATTCTTCAAAAATGGTGGGGGGTTAACGCGAAAATATTAAACATGACAGGTTCTACGACACTTACAGCATTTGGAGATAGTTTACTCTATAGATATTCCAATGCACAAAGCGAATAACATGTGGTTGGTGCTAAACGTTATGAGCACAAATAATGAATCAAAGAAACACTGGAATGAACTCACCAGAATGAGCATTTAAAATGGCATGCAGCGTGTTCTGGACAGGGTTCACCAATTGTTCGTTGGCCCCTGGGATACCAGTCGGTTATCAATGACAGGTAAGCGACATGTCAAATGCGGGACTGTATAGCAGTTGAAGACAGCTGGACCCAACCTATATTGTGCAGGCTACAAACATAGAAAGCAAATCAACAAGAGCGAGAAACGGTGCAGCATGGTACTTACTAAATCAGTCTGTGAAAATGGAAGTGTTGTTGGTATAACAAGTGGACGATTTGAAGTTAAAACCACGGTAAAAGCCAATGTTGCAGAATACTAAATTTGACTTTTTATTCACACTACAGAATTATCATTAATAGCGGCATAATTCGTGTGGATAAATAGGCCATCCAGCTGCCTTTTAAAATTCATAACCATCAGAGCAGAAACAACTGCTTCGCGTGACGTGTTTCAGGGAAGATACACAGGAAGACATGCAATTTCTGCTGTTTACTTGGCGTCTATGCTGTCATGTTTGTTTTGTTGCATCTATTTTGGTACGTGTTATTGCTGAGCGACAAACATGAGTCGGTTCGTGCAGGTTCATGTAAGCCATTTTCATCTACACATCGTAATGCGACTGTATTTTACCTGCTTGAGGGAGTTTGCGTGCCTCATCCAGCAACTGAGCTGTGCTTGTTGGTGTCTCTTGTATCTTTATAAGTAATCATACCCGATATTTAAGTGGTTGAATGTCAGAAAAGGTAGCTTCCTGGTATTCTATGTTGGGCGTTGGACTGTGAGTGACTACTAACTCTTCACAGCGTACTGCTTGTCTTCTAGCTTTAACACACACCCAAACAGGGAGCGTCAGAACTGGTTTGCCGGCACGCACAAATACAATCAAGTGCAAGATCCAGTTCATCAGTTACTGTTTTGAGCCTTCCTTCTGCTTTCCGGTTGGTATGCCTAATGTACGCACATTGTTGCAGCTCACTCAACAGGCATCACATGACTGAACAGTAGGAACTTATCGATCGATATCCACCGCTCATCGGAAGCCCGCATGCAATACCCGAGTTCGTTGCTAACTCTGGGATTCGCTTCAGTTAACACAAGCGGTCCTTGTTCACTGCTGCTTTTCGCAGCTGATGCAGCTTCGGAGTGCCGGCGAAGCGGGTGTAGTTATTTTCCTATATCGGTATGATCTAAGTCGGTAGCCTGAAGTACGTTATCCGACAGGATCGTAGGTTCCAACCTTTGTACTCGCACCGGGCCAATGGGTTCCTGTTTTTCATCGCCCTTACGCACCCACAAATTGAGCGCCAACTCGGGGAAAAACGACCTTTATCCAAAAGTAGACAATCTTATTCGTTACAAGAATACCCACCTAGTGATCTAAATACTGGAGTTGAAAAATTATCCACTAATTTACTGCATCTAAGCGGTCAACAATATGTGGGCTCCAGTAATGATAAAGGTGATTGTTTACCCCAGGTGAGTGAAGGTCCTCACTTATTTCCCTCGAGCACGAATTTCCCAAACAACATGCGCCCTATAGTCACATGGTGAATAGCAGCATTGGACCAGCGATGGAAGCAAAGCGATCACATGGCGATCATTTACCGCTGGGAAAATGCACCCAAATTGTTTGCTTGATTACTGGCACATGTGTGGACACCGATCATTCACGTGGTTAAGGTGATCTGCGTATGCGGATGTGCACGAAGGCTCTGTGCGTGCATAGACATCAGTTAACTGGAGAAACTAGTTGTCCGGTATGCTTATCGAAGTAAACAGATATACTGGCTGCGTACGCGCGCAGGAATACAGTTGAGGTTCATTGGTAATGTTTACTATACCTTATTGGCAGCAGACAAATCCTCATGTAGTAAAATTAATAGCTTACCTGGCCATGGGGGACTATTCTTAGTCTATGAAATTTGCGGATGTTCGCCAGCACATTCTGGACGCAACGAATACAATGATAATTGCAAGGACATTAGGACAAACCCCTGTGCCATCCTGAAGTATCTTGGTATTTTCAGAGTACTTCTGAGATGGAAGTAGACGTTAACCTTGGTAACCAAAAGCAGGTATTCCGTCTGATGTGCGTAGCAAGCAAACAGCTGTTAGCTAGACCGTACGAGACGGGAGAGGATGCCATATCGGCAAAATGTCAAAATGCTTGGCACGTCGGACTGTGAACTTTGAAAGATGATCAGCTGGAATTAACGGATTGCCCCTCGGCTGATGATGGACTTGCTCGTTGGGCCGACAATTTAGCATTACCAACCCAAGCAGGAGTCGAACGTGAGATCAGTCTGATGAGTTTCATTGACGCTGCAGAATCAGATGTTCTTTTCCCAACGATCTTCAAATGCCATGCGCCTGTTATTAAATGTTATGCACATAAAAAATAGTGAAGGTTAATTTAACTGGAGACCGTCTTAATTGACTGGAGCAACTCCGCTATGGTTCGTGGCATCCAGTTTGGACTACGTCTGCCCCTGCAGCCAGCCACACGACGCCTGCGCCTGCAGACGGACCATGGGTGGCTTGTGCTGCACCACCCACAGCTCCAACCACGCACCCCATATGCAGTGTAAAACTGAAGGAATAAAACCGGGAGGCATGTAGATGGAAGCCACGTTTCATCATCGAAAACGGTTCACACTCCCCCACAGACAATCACAGGCACGCTGTACTTGGGAATCAATCGCACATAAGACGGTGGATGTACCTTAGTCCGCTCCACACTTAGTGCATGGTATCCCTTTTCGAGCCTAGCACAGCCACATGGACACTGGACCCCGTCTCCTCCAGCAACGACTAACTGTTTGCCAGGGATAGTATGGACGAAATAGTGGGTAACGGACAGATAGGCACCATGTCAACGTACACATCAGGCACAGTCACACAGCGAATATCAAGCAAAAGTCAATTTCTTTAACCGACGATATCAAATATAATGAATAGAATAATTCATACTGATATGGAGACATTCTTCGATGAATAGGTATTTGATACAAATCGGTACGAAAAATTCCGTGACAAGTTCAAGACGTCAGAGATAATGTTAAAAAGTTGGCAAACTCGAAAATGTTATTGAAGTAACTTCAAGTATTTTAAATTATTTTTGAAATTTCTAAAAAATGTCCAGTTATGCAGATAAAAAACATTAGGGCAATGAAGCAAGCCCACCGCTTGAAATAAAGTCACTCAGGGTGCATGCACGCGGTTAGTAAATCGAATGCAACGTACCTATCAATGCTATGCCGGTTCTGCCTACATTCTCTGCAGGACACGTCGTCCTTTGGGTGTTGGCTCTGAGGGTCCTCGGTCATGACTCACTAGGCTTGCTTGACACATGCGCTCCCGACTTCATGTGCAGCAGCACCATGCGCTCGATCTTGATGGAGTAGAACCCATCGGCGCCTGTCGCTTCTGCAATTGCCGCTTCTACTCTGCATATGCGAAGGCATCATCTGCACGTCAGCAACGCCTTCGTGATCAGATCGAGCCATGCAAGCCGATCAACCGCCTTTGATTCTCATGACCTGCATTCAACGTTAGAACGTGAGAGATTCACGTTGACTATATTTTGGTAACGAATCTTCGGTTTCCCTACATGCCACTTCCCAATACTCAGCTGACCACATAGTAGCTACTTCGGTATCCGCGTGGAATACATACGCCTCACATGCCCGAGCCACCTCAGTTGGCGCAACAAAACTATGCAGCCATTGCATACATTTACTTAGACGCAACACATCCGGTTCACAACCCTGTCGCCTCATCTGATGCGCAGAATTCTTCGCAAACACTGCTGCTGTAACCGTTCAAGATATCGAATATCCCGTCGACACATCCTCAACGTTCCACTGCCGTATGGAACAACGGACAGAACCGTGAATTTGTACACCGTCAGCTTCGTGCCAAGAGTAAGCCAATGACTGTTTCACACTCAAAACTCTATCTTCCCGAATTCTACCGCCGCCTTCTGGACGCGAATACGCCGCTCACTCTACCTGCTGGTCAGTCGAAATCACACCCCCAAGGTAGCAGAAACCGGAGGTGGTTTCTAATACTTCAGCACCAATCCTGATTCGCGACACCATTGAAGATTGCACCTCCAGTGAAAGCTGAAACGGACACATTGCTTTGCTTGTGTTGAAGGTGGGCACTAGACATGTGTCGCAACTCATCCGCGCTTTGTGCAAGCAGCCCACAGTTGTCAACAAACAGCAACGTACGGATAGTTGTCTCACAGCCTATGGTTCTCGTACCGAAATGTCGGATGTTCAGCAACCCACCAACAATAGGTGTTCCACAGGAACACCATAAGCATAATCCGCATCAAAAGCACAATACGTCATGGCAGAAAGATAACTAGTAAGCAGGGCAGGAACTAAGAAATAGCCACTCTGTTGTAGTCTCGATCCTAAAGGCAGGCTTAACTTCAGAATGCGGCACCCATAGCGGAACCAGTCTGATTTTAATGGTTTCCAGGTTAATTGCTTCGGTCATTCTACACCGACTGTCTAGCATACACGAAGCCTGATTCGTGTGGCTGAAGCCAGGTTTAGTCGAGGTCGGGGGTGCTTTAAGGAAATCATCACTTAAAATCAATTATTGGAGCATTGTCAAATAATAATAATAATACATATGTTTCTTATGATGAGAGAAACTGTGTCAATAACGCCACAGATCAATTTGTACAGAAAAATCCATGCACTTACATGGGTGACATGCATAGGTGGAGTGTTGGGATATGCGTTTCAAATGTAAGCATTCTGGCGGATGGTAGAAGCCAAAGCCTAGATATGAAAATCATGGTGTTTATATGTATTTGGGCCCCTCTTGGTTTATCTTAATGAGGGATTTTTCCCATGCAGTTACGGAGCATAGGAAAGTTAGAACAAGGTAGTTAGCGAGTCTGCTTTCAAATGTTACCATATAGTCACATGTCCTGAGTGTTATTGCCAGTTTATTCCAAGTATAGCTGTATCGGTCCATGAATAACTTAGAGCGGACGTTCTTTCTAACCTTCGGTATATGCTGTGTAATTTCCTTGCTGCTAAGCACCCGAGTTGTTCAATCTTGTATATTCCGTGTAGGCAGGCTGGAATAGGTCTTCTGCGTGATATGTTGCAAAGCAGGAAAAAGTTGTTTTTAATCATCGAATCAAAATTGGTTCGAGATGAAGTTCATTGCAACCTTCTTGATAACTCATTACAGAGTGCTTACCAATCAGATGTTCAGTAAATGACCTCTGCAGGTGCTTCACAGTAGTCCTTTCACTCTTTCTCATATTTCCCTTTATTATGATTCACTCTTTGAGGATGGGGGGAGTAAATATTTTGATAAGCTCAACTCTCGCAAGTTGTATGCATTTTGTTTGACATATTGAACATAGACTGTCTGTTAGTGATACTTGTTATTGGACTTGTTCGGAGAAATTTAAGGAGTAACTTATTGCAAGATCTCCTGTGGACAACTGTGTAGGGACGTGTTCATTTGTTTATGGTGGTAGATCCTTTGGGGATACAGCAGCCGTAAGACATGATGCTTGATTTCTTAGCAGAGAGGTTCATCCCCCTTGTGCAGCACCATAGCTCAAGGGAATGTAAATCATCTTGTATGAGCAGTAATATCCCGTGAATCTCGTAACGCCGAGGCTTATAGACGATTTCGATATCGTCAGCAAATAAAAATGATGTACCATGTTTTACAAGTGTGGTGATGTCATTGATGTAGAGCAGAAGCTTCGAGGAACAGAGCCCACTCCCTTGAATGGCTTTACTAGTGACTGAGCTTGGGGAAGTGCTGTCATCAGCTAAAGTGACTACCAGATGACTATTACACAGGTATGACAGTAGTCAACCTAGTAATGAGTCCCTGACATCAAAGTTCTCCAACTTTTTTGCCAGTCACTTGTGTGGTACTCAGTCGAGCGCTTGGTATATGTCAAGAAACAAGATTGCCATTGCCTTGCCGGAATTTTTTGATTTTGAAATGTAGTTAAGGTAATGCAGTTGACAAGTGGTGCACAATCGCTTACTGAGCAAAACATGCATGTAATTATTTCTCAGGCCTATAGGACCAACAAAGTTCATCATCTCCATTCTAATTTGCTTTTCAAATAGCCGAGCGATTTTCGGTGTGTGTTTGGATCGGTCATTATTTATCAACTGTTATTTGCGACCTACTTTATTCCGAGACATAATAAATGACTTTGTACATTGGTCTAGAAAGTGGCCAGATTAAAGCGATAGAGAGAACATGCTCAACAGGAGCAGTGGTGTATCAAGCCCTCTTAGGGTAATGGTGGTGAAATGCTATCAGATCCCAGCTTGGAAGATGTCCTGATTGAATTGAATTGGACAATGAACAATGAACAAAGAATTTATACGGGTTAAGAATCCTTGGATAGTTGGCGGGATATCAACATATAAAAAGTGATAATAAAGAGAGTAAAATAGTTAATAATTTAAATATGAAAATAAGGACTTATCGTTTGCTTCGCCGCAGTCCTGCAATCATCTTAAATTCACAGCACCCACAGTTAACAAAAAATAATTCCATGGTAAACTCCAGGTGTAGGATGAAGACTAGTGTTAAGTGACAAAGTGTAAGTGGATGAGTGCATCGTCTAACCGTCTTTTAAATACTGTTAGTGTCGGTGCAGAGACGACCTATTCTGGGAGAGCATTCCACGGGTGACAGACACGAATGGAAAAGAAATTTCTGCGGCACTCCAGACGACTGTATTGTTCTGCGAGTTTAATGAGTGGCCCCTCAGGTTTGTATTGCTGCTGAGTTGCAGTAATGGGCGGCACGCATGATGTGGCTCTCGCAGAATCAAGTATGCTGCAATAAGGTCGCCTCATAGTCTGCGACAGCTTCAACTGAGCAATCCCAGTCTTTGCAGTCTCTCCTGGTAGGAAATACTGCGCATTCCAAATACTTTATTAGATGCCCGGAGTTGTGGCTGCTCCAGTGCATTAAGGCAGGGTTTCTACCATGGATGCCAGATTCGAATTGCGTATTCGACATGAGGGCGAACATACGCACTGAACATTTGTCGAAATATGGAGCTGTTTATTTGTTCAAACACCCGCCTCAACAGCCCGAGGTGTTGATTCCCGGTCTTCTAGGCCTTGTCGAATTGCCTGGAGCAACCCAAGTCATCTTGAACCAGGACACACAAGTCAGGTTTGAGAGTTGATTGTTGTAGTATATTCGATCCGAGTCGGTATGAGTAGTTGCTCTGATGTCGGATGGAAAGCACCTTGCATTTACTTACGTTGATATGCAATGAGTTGTAGGTCGACCATTGATACACCGGATCTAGATCACTCTGAAACAAAAGTTGGTCGGCGTTCGCCTGGATCCTGCGCCAGATCTTGATATCGTCGGCAAACATTAGGAAGTTTGAAGCGATTCCCTGTGCAAGGGCATTAAAATAACACCAAAAACAAAAGTGGACCTAGAACTGAGACTTGCGGCACACCACACTCGACTTTTATGAAATCCGTTAAAGAGCTCCAAAATCGGACCACCAATTGCCGTTGAAGTATAAAGTTGGCGATCCAGCTTACAAGACTGTCTTCGATCCCTTAATGTTGCAGGTTGGATAGTAATATCCGATGGTCTATACGGTCGAAAGCCTTGGGAAAATCCAGGTAGATCACATCAACACCTTCTCCGGCGTCAGCTGCCTCGGTCCAACTACTGCGTGCAATTAGTAAATTCGTTGTACATGACCGCGGTCGACGGAAACAGCGCTGTTCAGGAGTGATGAGGTTCCGGTTTTTCAGATAGAACACCAGTACATGGGCAACTAGGGATTCCATGAATTGGAGAGTATAGTAAGAAGAGATACTGGGCGGTAGTTGGAGGGATCAGTTCTGCTTCCACCTTTGTGAATTTGTGTTACTATTCCAAGCTTCCACATGACGGGAACGTGGTTCTGGTCTAAGCAGCGCTGGTAAAACTGCGCTACACATCCTGCCAGTTGTCTTGCTGCTGCTCCCTATGCCTCTGGACGAATGGTGTCGACACCCGGCGAGCTGCTTTTGCGTAGAGAAGTCAGCTTTTGCAATACAGCCTCTGCGGTAAAAGTGATGTGGGTTAGTTCTGGCGAGCAGAAGACAAAGTTTCGTAGATCGCTTGGTGGCAAGACTGCTTGAAATTAGGGGCGTATGGCATCTGCAGCGCATTTGCTGCTTCCACAGTGTTCTTGTTGGGCCATCAGCCGTCTTGAGTGGAGAAAATCCTTGCCTTAACTTTCATTGGCTATTAAAGTGCTTGTACAGCAGTTTGTGGTTAGCATTGAAGGATTTTGCGATGTTCTGCTGATAGGCGGCTTTGCCTTCTCTTAACATTTGAGTGCAGTGGTTACGTTGGGCTACGTATTTGTCCCAATTTTCTGGAGCTGGGTCTTCTCTGTACACTCGCCATGCTGCGTTGCGTACTGTCATCCATTTTCGAGTTCTGCTCCTAACGAAAGGAACTGATTTGCACTTGTTGCAAGCTTTATCTCTGAAGCCTGTACAATCAGCTGACTGAATTATTAGACGAATTCGAGCCAGGCGTCTTCTGGGATTTCTTCTTCGAGAGAAGACCAATTTGTGGCGCTGACCAGCTGGGCGAGTCGGTCGTACATTGTGATGGTTCGCACCGTCTTATCGTTATCATTCAGATATTCTGCAAAGCAGACGAAGCTGAAACTGATGACTGCGTGATCACTGCGACCCAATGGGCAGTCTAAAACCAACGCCTCAGTCATATGCTCCTTGTTGATAAGCACAAGATCCAGCACCGATGGCCTGTTACCAGTTCTGAACCGAGTGGGCAAAGTGATGTTGTTGTAAAGAGGAACAGTAGTTACTAGTTCTTGTAGATCGGTTTTGAATTGTTCTCCGATCTTGGCAGGGGCTTCTAAACAATGTACATTGAAATCACCCATGATAAGAATGTGAGTGTACTTTTGTTGTAAACTGCACCGTAAAACAGCCGATCGGTGGTAGTCGGTTTCGGGTGTTGAGTTAGGGGCGCGGTACACCAAGACGATAAGGCAAGCGTCCCTGCCTTTTAACTGCAACCGGCACCAAAGTGAGTCGGGGAACTGCTAGTCTGAGTCCTCCACGGCTTCCCAATGGAAGTCGTTTCGTTAATACAGGATTACTCCTCCTCCTTTTGTGAGCCTGTCGTTCCGGATCAGCTACATGCCGGGTAACGAAACTTCAGCGTCCGTCATTCCCGTGTGCAACCATGTCTCGGGGACACCAATGACATCATACGTCCCGGAAGCTTGGCGATCTCTCAGTTCAGCCAGTTTGTTAGAAAGACCCTGAGCATTTGTACACAAGCAGGCAAGCTTCTCGGTATTTAGGAGCCCGCAGAGGGGTGAAGCCGTCACGTGTGAGAGAATGCCGACCGATGGGAGGTCGGCCGTTATTCGTCTTTTTGATGGGTCAATGATACCTCGTTTGCAACTTGATTCGGCCAAGATGCGTCCCAACCTTCGTTTAGACCTACTTCAGAGTCAATTAAAGCAGCAGTCAAGTTACGCTTTTGTACCTTCGTCGTATGCTTGCTGCTTCAGTTGCTTTAATATTTGAGCTGTGTGAATTGTTTGCGACCTTTAACCGAATTTCGGAAGGAAGGTGTTTCCGATTTCTCCGCCGTCGATCCAAAACATCCTTTGACGTTACTCTGACTGAAACACAAGTTTTAGTATTCTAGGGCCGCATCCTTTATAAATTTGAGAGAGAGGTATCCTGTTGAGCGATTGTGCCACAACATTATCCAAATAAATTGTTTCACGAATGAACCGCCACTATTATAAATCATGCTTTCCGGTCTCTTGAACGTCGTTAGAAGGATGTTCTGGCACGCCATGTAAGAAGTTTGGGTTCAGGCGGTTTCGCTTGCTGTGCCCCACTTTGATGTTTCGTTTTGGTTATCGCGCGCTCCACGGGACATCAGGATAGATACTTATACCACAGGATCTGTGTTTTAGCGCGCTTGCGGAGAGCAAAACGTTTTCTACGTCAGTGGAGGATTCTAGAGTTGCTCGAATAAGTCTGGGTTCTCCACAGTGTGGCGAGTTCGGATGAAGAGTATTTCGTAACAAATTTATGGGCTTGGCATTGATACTCATCTGCGTTCACTATGAGTTCCATTGGTCATGGTGGTCTGATAACTTATCCCGCAATGTGATGGCGGTAGATTCAGGGACATCTGAGCATATAACAGTCCGGGCACTGTTGTTGGATCCCTTTTTCGTCGATCTACAAGGTATGGTACTCATTTGTCCTGACTTGTTGAAAACTGCTTATTTGCTGTTTTCTCTCTGTTCGCGTTAACGGTGTTTACACTGGAAGAGGACGCAACGGCGGCCTCTTGATGGACCCTTGCATCAATCTCTGCATATGTGACCCATGTTCTGGGAGGCTTATTCTCGACAAGAAACATCGACTCTATTTTAGGGGTTTGTTACTGGGAGCTCTGTGCACACAAGCACCGGGTCAGATTCGCGATTCATGGTGGTAGAAAAAGTCGTTGAATACTTTACAGATTTCAGCTGGGTCATGGAGTAAATGAGCTTCACCATCAACGATTGCGGAAATCAAGGGGAGCGGTCACTACTTCTCTGACGCAGTGTTTAGAAAAGTTCCCTTGTTTGCAGATTGCCCGTGAGACGCTATGTTTTTCATTTCTTCATCGTGTTAATTGCGTATGTTTGACTCTGGTGGAAAAGTTATGCATTTGTATGGCGTGAAAAGTCATGGGTCCTTCTGTATCTTGCAGCAAATTTGCTGATTTTCTTGCTGATTACGCGCTCAACGGAATCTTTGGAAACATGAGCGGTACGAATACATTGAGGAGCATGGTGGGCCATAACGAGATGGATTTGTTTATAGAACTGCTTCACAGCGGTGTACATACCGGTAGAGATGATAAGTACATCCCAGTCGGAGAAACGAATGAACTGCTGAAAGCATAATTTTTAACTCAGCGCACGACAACACTGTTTACCCTGGAATCTGAAAGTCATGATACGGTGTCTTCCCTAAACGTCCATATTAGCAGAATTTCAGATAGGTCGATGCACCTCAGGGTGCACAAGAAAGCCACGTGTAATGGACAGTACACACATGTTGCCAGCTTTGCCCCACTAATTCAGAAGCGGAACGTGATTAGATATTTAACGGAAAGGGCAAAAAGGATATATATTGAAGACATGCTTTTGGACGAGCTGAATTTCTTAGCTGTCCTGTTGGAAAGAAACGTCTATTCCGCAAATTTCTTTCTGAGAAATGTGGAGTGCATGGATTGAGGGCTAAAACTTATTCGGTTGTAAAGAAATTGGTTAATCCTCCGTTGTCATTCAAAGGGGATGGAATAGCGCAGACAAAGTCTAGAATGCTATCCGACGCCATAAACCGTAAGTACTACGCAACAACCTTAATGCTTAGACTTACTCCAACACCAATCTTAATGCTTCAACTCAGGGACAGACTTCCTCGGTCAAGTACTTTTCTGTGTATACTCCTTTACTTGTTAATGTCGAACAAGTTATATCAGAAAAACTATCAGGAGACTGTCTGCGAGAATCCGTGGGCATTGCCCGAGCTGAGTGTGTGCAGGTGGAACTAAACCAGTGACAAGCGCCGTGATGACACATATAGTTGATTTTAATTACCAGATCGATAGACACCAAAGTTTTTAGCCAATTTACCGCGCATCTGGATGCTACAAACAAGCGGTAAGATTTCGCCTATTAGCAACAGCCGAGGCGAACGCCATCCGTCTACAGAACCCAGGCCTATGTGCATCAAAACCAATCGTTTAGATTCTCTCTTCTCTGGCCCCCTAATACAGTGACCCCTACTGAGCAACATGTAACTGACATGTCATTGATCGTTTGTGAAACAAGAACATGACCTTGCCAGTTAGATGACCTTGATCATTTAATTTGACCGTTTGAACTTTACGCCCGTCTGATGTTTTAACATCTTTTATGCTTATTAGTTGCGGTCTACCAGTCTTACGAGATCCACCGAAAACGAGCATGTTCGCTGACTCTTGTTCTGATGTCTACATATGGGATATTTGCTCACTTGAATCATTCCCAGTTTATCTTATAGGTTGCAGCCGGATAGGTGGAGGCGATTTTAGTAACCATGTTAATTTGGAAACTGAGACGGATCATGTTATGGTCGCTGCCAGGGAGATTGTTTAAAATCTGGGTCTGAGGACTGGGTATCCCTAATGTGCATATTAAGCCCAGTACATTGGCGTACCTGGTCGGCCTGGTAATCCACTGTGTGCAGTCCCCATCTCTGATGGATGTAAGAATCGAAGCGTGCAAGGTAGTGGATTGTACCGGAAAAACGCTCTTTCAGTAATTCGCAACATTGGATTTTACGGTTGTTTTAACCTTTAAATCGTCCACTTTTTTACTGACTGCACATCAGTTGACACATAGAGTTTTGCCTGCACAATGTACGTTGAGTTCAGTCGCCTCCGACTTCTATACCGTACTTCTATACGCAGGCTGCTGCCAAGCGTCAATATTTCCAGAAGTGTAAGACAAGTATCCTTGCTGTCACCCATTCTCTACTACGTCAATACTGATGAAGTCATAGTGATCACTTTTACTGGATACGACTTAGAAACATGAGGTTACTCTCAGGAAAACGACTTACTGACTTGGAGTATGCTGGCGCGATCCCCTCATCTGTGGCAGATCAAAAAGGTGGAAAGTAGCAATAGAAACCTTAGCACTGCGTCTTAATTATTTCGCGCTTTGCTTTGCACCCACATAGTACGAAGTTTTTTCCAGGATTGGCAAGCACCACCTCCTGTGTTGACTCATGACAAGGATCATCTAGAAGTCTTAAAAATTTCCCAACTAGGTAGTTGTTATTGTGAGTCATTTTAAATCACAAGTTGTGTGAATGGATTGCGAAACGGAACCTCAACCATTGTCATGCAACTAGACCGCACAAATCATACAACTGTATAGATTAATGCGTCCTTCCTTGTAGGCTCCAATACAAAGGGTTTGGGGACGTTTTATTTAGGTGGATCGAGGGCTCACTTCTTCAGCGAGAAACGCAGGGATGGAATTGAAAAATATATGCGCCCTGTTTGGGAGTTGCATACCTGTAGTTTTCACAGGCCACATTGATCGCAGATAGATGCGAAGGCACACTTCGCAAATGACTTGTCAGTCACGCCTGAAGAGATGTTATTTGTCCTTTCACACTTTGTCGAGAAATCAGATCCGATCAGCATGCTATGAAAATGGGATTTGATTTTACGGAGATATTCCTTGTTGGAAGTTTATGGACAAACTTCTTGCCTGTATTGTCCCAAGCTGCTACCAAATCACAAAAGCTGGTGTGAAGTGAAGGCCTTCCTCTTCTCGCCTCATCAAATGCATTTTATTTTGGCCTGGTATTTATATTAAAAAACAAGTTTGGAGAAAATTCAACTTGACCTGTAGAAATGGATTCCTTCAAGTCAAAATATATGGTTGTATGCATTCCATTAGCTTAGAGTGAGTCACATTCAAGTAGTTTTGGACGCTTTCCCATTTTGTAGAATCTTGCTATTTCTTCTCATTTGAGTGAATATGCACTTGCCTGAGGAAGTTTCTGCGTTAAGATCACAACTTTACTCAAAACAAACAAAAACAAGTTGGCGGCAAAACTGTTCACAATGAAGGCCACAAAGTAAGGTGCCAGCAATGGCACTTTCCATACTGCATGTGAAACCTACGACTCCTCCTCTATTGTATTTCGTCCCGTCTTGCTTGCTACGTTTTACTACAGCTTTATTGGTAACCAATATATTGTGAGGCGGTGTTATAGCCGGACCGCCATGATGAATCCGGTCTTCAGATACGCGAATACCAACGCTATCCCAAAATAGATTACGATTAAACTGCCACCCACGGTTCCTTTGAACCATGTGGATAAAATATTTCCATATGTGACAGGCATCAGAACGGGGTAGTTGCAAACATTTTTGTTAAGTGCCAGTTTTATTTGCGCTTAGAAATCACTGCCCTCAAATTTCATCTTTCCAAATCTAAACTACACGCCTCTATTACATTTGGCATCGTCCTAATTACCGGTATTTCTAAAAGACCTTGGCTAAACAGTTGCAATGAAAAGTGCGCTGTAGCCCAAGCGCGATGTTAACTAGAGCTTCGGAAGCATATTCTTTTCAACAACTCCAAGTAGGAGAACCCGAGTACTTCCTACTTGGAAGTATTACTTTGCAACCGCATGCTTCCTATACATTTGTCAACCTATGCCTCGACTTTTTTCTACAATTCCACACATCATAAGGCATTCTTCAATAACTATGGAAAGCCGATATTAAATGTTGATTATTACGATATGTAGTCTATAGCTGAATTTCATATATGGCAATTCCAACCACGGATATGTACTTATCTACATATAATCCGATCTAACTCTGAACGTGCATAAACAATTTTCTAAATTACGGCCGGATTCAATATTTGCTAACCCTAACGAAAAATTCCATTCCAAACTCCGCACTGGCTGACTGCAACTGAAGCGACACTACTTCAACAGGCGCCTTCCCAAAATGCTAAGTTGAATACCCATTTTGAGGCTCCGTATTTTGCCCATCCAAACACGGGAACCTACTGCTTACTTTGGTCTTACCAAGATACATCGGTCCTTGCAAATTCACGGTGACAAATGCTTCCGCCTCATTGCCAGTCAGCAAAACGAAAGCAAATATGTCATATGACTCGTGCCTCCTTGTGAACATGCATATTTGCGGACGTTGCTTACTAACAGATGGCTTGCAAAATAAAGCAAAGCTTGGCTCGTGACGCAGTAGTTCTTTCTCTATTAGGATCAGCTAATCGTTTCCACAGACCGTATTTCGCATGAGGCTAAATTGTGGTCCCATTAAATCCGCCTTATATTTCTCCATTTGCCGACTTCCTGCGTTCTATATCTTTATTTACAATGGTCGCCCATTTCCCATTTGACTGAGTTATCTGACTTACTTCATAGAAGCTTTCACGCCGAAGCATGCCGTTGTATACTCGCCAGAAAATTTTCGATAACCTGTTACAAATGCTTTAATTTACAGAACAATATGTACACGGAGTTCAAATCGTCCCGTTTGTTACTTGGATGTTTACCCATAAACTGAGCATTGTTAGTGGCAGCAATTAAGCTTATCGGGCACATAGTCCAGTCAGGATGAGATAATGAATTGCGTCACACATATGAACATTGGAACAATATAGTTGGAATCAATTAAACAAGGAGTGTCGTTTGAGCAGTGACTGTGTTTGGAAAACAGTGGTGTCGGTCGCACTGCGGATCAACCGTACTGACCCCGTGACCCCCATAACATTGCGGGAAATGACTTCTTATTGGATGGGTTTGGGTGCCTGCGTGTTCCACGCAGTGAAGCGCCGTTGGTAGCCCACAATTTCTTAAAGTCCCGCTGTACACTCTTTTAACAGATCAGTATCCGTGACGCCATAGGTCACCACGCAATAACGGTTAGTTAAAGCACCCAAACCATCAAACGCCGGATTCGCAAGTCATTGTTCTCGTGCGTCCTTCCGAGTTTGGACCTATAAATCAAATAATTCTGAAAAGCGGAGCAAAACCTGAACGATGAAAGAATTCGCTCCGAACAAAGACGAATGTCCAGAATTCGCTTGGATCAAGGCTGAAAGTCGCACAATATTTGGGGAAATGCAGGCCAAAGTTCAGGCTGTAAATAAACGATAGATTCCATAAATTACCATGCGGATATCTTTGAAATTGACTGTTTAATCTACACCCCAATGGAACATTGTGTTGTTTTTCGA
Organism: Dicrocoelium dendriticum; assembly: GCA_944474145.2. Taxonomy (NCBI): domain Eukaryota; kingdom Metazoa; phylum Platyhelminthes; class Trematoda; order Plagiorchiida; family Dicrocoeliidae; genus Dicrocoelium; species Dicrocoelium dendriticum. The sequence goes on along the minus strand of OX104066.1, from coordinate 27,560,079 downwards.
CGTTTTGCGATCAAGTATTAGACTCTCTAACGGGTATGTGCCTGTTGTTTACTACAATCGAATCGAGCGCAGCGGCAATTTCATTTGGTTCGGTTGTGGAGGTAATGTCGCAAAATCATCTACCAGGTGTAGCATTCTAGTTAACTGTATCACGTTTTATTAGTATCCCTGAAACTATCGCCAACGTTTCTGCTTCCGCGGATCCTCCCACTTTCCAACCTACGACCTCGAGAATTTGGGGACAAGGTTATGGATTCCCTTCTTCAAAAATCAAGCTGCATTGGTTTGTAGACACTGAAAACCTGTACCCTTAGCATTGCGAGAGGCGTTTTCGCCTCCAACAACATTCGGGTGATGCGTAATGTTTTTTAATCAACTACTTTGCGAACGAACCCACTTTCCATTAAAATACGTTTTCATTGGCCGCTACCGGGAAAACATTCTTGATTCTACCGTCAATTTGTAATTTCCATATGTTATCGATCTGTAGAACGTGATGACACACGTGTTCCTTTGCTCGATTCTACTTACGGATTTCTAAAAGGAAGATCTCTGAGGTGAAAACATCCAACGTAATGTTGTTTCATAGCTTAGGATTGTTAGATTAATAATGTCCGGGTTGTTTGTTTATCTCAAGCAAATGCGCGTGACTGTTTGCATATTCATGGACTTGTCCATCATTGTTGGCTTACTTTCATTCACATCAGAATTCCCATTTTTTACTCTTTGCATTTATTGTTTAGCACAACCCGTAGATGCAAAGTTTTCGTTACCACATACAAACGATCCAGTGTTGCAAACTTTGAATTTGACCGCAGGTCGGAAATTTCGATCTGGTTGCAGCACCCATGCCGTTAGTGCAGACAAGTCAGTGAGACAAAGACTGCCTCCACGAATCCAGCTAGGCCGCCACATAATCAACACCTGGTACGCCGCTCCGTATCCTTTCGAATACGCCAGGTTTGTATGCTCTCGATTTCACTGTCATTTCATATTGCGACAAACGACCTCAAGACAAGTAAGTACCGTTGATCAGCATTCTGTCCGATGTTTACACTTTGCTTACTGAATAGATGGTTCACATTTTTGTGTATCCTAAGAGTTTGAACCGCTCTATGCAATCAAATTGCTTTCGTGACTCCTGCTTTTATACTAAATCACCGCATTTATCTTAGTTTTTAGACGCTGTTTGGTTATGAATTCACGTGCTAACTTTCCATCGCTTGGAAGTCAAGCACCTCGCTTTGTCCAATTCTAGAAATTCGTTCATAATTAAGAATAGCGTTAGGCGAGTCCGTTTTGGTCGGTTTGTTATGGAAAATTCTCAATTCGCTCTAGCCTGCTTGTTGTATCTTTGGCACCTCAATCGCATTTAGACAAACGTACTTCGAAGAAAGCGGAAGTATGCACAACTGTGCCCCATATACTTTCACGCTATCTCCTTTTATTTCACAAGGACAGTAGGCTTATCGATTAGTGGAGAGACTGTTCCCGCTCATACTAGACTTCACTGTTCGACAACTCAGCAAACCTATTATTGTGCTTCCAAGCTTTTCAAAGTATCAGCATCTACGCTTAGCTATTATTATCCCCCATCACGTCTGAACTTAAAGTATTAAATATAGGGGGTGAAAACCATCTAAAAACCCAGGTAATAAAACAATTTATCGGGTGGTATTTAGGCAACCGCACATTTAGAGTTGGACGCATTGTTAGCAAGAGTGGTCTAATAAGGGTACTTTGGTCGACTAAACTGCAGAACAAACACTCATCTAAGTTAAGAGGCGCCGCACGACCTATAATTTCGTTGGCTCCCTCTTTCCTGAACAGCCATAGCATATGCGTCTATTCGCGATACTAAGCCGGATTATTATTTAGACTAGTCGCTGTGCTTACCCCAATGATTCTTGTTCTAACTTCCTCGAAGAATTCAAAAGGCGTGCTACGGAAGTTACCCAAAACAATGGAAAAGTTTTGAAGTCGGTATATGTCACGACGACACACCCCTGACCGATGACAATACATTCTATGACTCCATTGTTAAAGGATCGCACCTTCGCTGCGTATGCAATCGCACTTTGCTCTCAGCGGCTAGGACGCTTTTGGTGGTTACGTTCTTATTTTTGCCAGCAGTATTGATGGTTTTGCACTACAGGCAATGGTAGGTAACACGTTTACACCAAGCCCCCATGCTTATGGTCCGTACATGCACATATGAAGACAACATAATTCGCATTTGCATTTCAAGCATATTCTCGTGACATCCAGCGTGCTGGTTCTTCATACCCTGCTTCATTTCCATGTGAAAACACAAAAGCAACACTAAATGGATACTAGTAGGAGAGGTGAATGAATTTTGTGTCAAATCGGTTGGAAAGTTCGTCGCTCTCTATTTACCGTTAAACATGTGCTCCCTAATTTTACTTTTGCTGTCATCTCCCCCACTCCCCTCGGTTCTTAGCAAAACCGGCTCAATATTCTCCATACATGTGAATACTGCCTGAAATGTTCAAAAACACGGAAGGTTTACATACGGCACATTGTAACATCGTGATGTCTTTGAGTCCATTCAGTTTTCTACATTATGTTTGGCTACCGTTCTAAATGGCAAATATATGGTTCATGCAGGCAGTGAGATTCCAAGAAATTCTGTATGGGACCACATCCGTTGACAGAATACAACCAATAACTTCCATTGGGCATGGCTGTAACAAGTGACAGCTACTGTCACTCTCATTTGGTCGGTGTATTCCGAACTCATTATTTTCTGCTGTATGCAGTGTGAAGTGAAATAGTTAGAGCCTGGTATCCCTTAACACCATCATTATCCATGCGGAGCTCCTGGTTTCAATGAAATTTATTGCTGCCACGGTATGATGGACGTATGGTCAATCAGCGGTATCTGCATTTTGTGCTATTTAGTCTTTCATGTCAGATGAAACAGTGAGACCTGGTTAGAAATTAGGAGTGCGCATTTTGTCTATAAGTAAGGACGCTGGAGTAATACGGTGGACAAATTTGAATCGGAATGGAATGCGTATATGAAAGTAAATCTTCATCCCGAATTCCCAGTAATTTGAGTAGTATACAATTATACACTAAACTCCATCGCAATGAGGCTGTACCTTACCGAGGTGCGATTATCTCCGTGCCTCAGAGTTCCATTGAGCCATGCTGGGTGGTGATTTTTGCACATTCAGAGCCACTCGTACCAGATTGGTCAATGGTTAGAGGCCAGACAAACCCAGCCTCCTGGTCTTCCAGGTTGGGGTTTGGAATGTGGGTAGCTCCTTATTTAATAAAACTGGCTTTCTGTAGTCCGATGTCAAATCCCGCTGCCTGACGGTAAGGCTTTTAAACCAAAGGCTGTGGTTGAGAACTCTAATCGTTCTCCTGTCTAAGCCCGGGAAACCTGACAGTATTTTGGTATAATAAAGGTTGGTCTAATAAGGGCACTTTGATCGACTAAACGGCGGAACAGACACTCATATAAGTTAAGAGGCGCTACAGGACCTTTACCTTTTGCTCACTTTCTCATTCGTGAAGAGCCATAGCAAATGTGTCTATTCGCGAAATAAGTCGGATTATTATTTGGACTGGCTGCTGTGCTTACCCCAGTGATACTTGTTCTAACATTCTCGAAGAAATCAATGTGAAACCTGACAGTATGCTCGGGGTGTGGATGCGGGTTTTGAGCTGTTCTCCGAGCTGAGTGATTATTGTGCAGACGTTCCGTTGCCTGCGAACCATGCCCCTGAAGCCGCACTGATGATGTTGCCTACTCAGGAAACGAAACGTCTGCACAATAAGCACTCAGCTCGGAAAACAGCTCCAAACCCGCTGACAATATTCTGCCTACGCAATACAATGGACCCTTCATCAAACAATTTATTAATGCTCTGGCCGTCGCAGAGGATAATCATCGGCGTCCGATTTGCTGCATCGAACAGGGTGGATAAAGGTATGGATGCTACTGCTCAGGCCCTCCGGTCTTCTTTTACCTATTCTTGCTCTTTTCATCCCTATCAACCAGCTCCAACTATAATTGTATCCCTCCATTTTCAATACCTAATTCTTGGCCCTTCCCCACCTTGCTTCACTAGTCGCTTGTCTTCTAGTTTCATATCATAAACAGTCGAAGGGCATCGCTCCAATCTAGTCGACAAGTCCATGTGCAACCAAGCGGACGATGTCAGTTCATCCGTTTCCATTTGGGGTCCTCGTGTCGTCCTAAGACTAGCATGCATCAACGTGAGCACATCGCCACAGATTGGCCAACAGGCAGCACTCGTCCGCACACTAGGAACCATAGCGATCGATATTTGCAGTTTAGCACAAACCCGCTTGCAAGATTCGAGCTACGTGGTTACGTTACAATCCCTCACATGCGAAACTGACGGCACATTCTCATTGCGCCTATCTGGCGATGATGCAGCTTCCAATGCCGGTCAAGCTGGCGTCGGCTTTGTTTTGAATCCCCGGGCTGAAGGTGCCCTGATCGATTGGATCCCGGTAAACAGTCGGATGTGCGCCGTTATATTAGCTGGTTCGTTCCATGCTACGAAGTCGCACGGGGAAAAACGTTGCCTGTTTGTCATTGCGAAATACGCACCTACAAACTGTAGCACTGATACGTTGAAAGATGATTTCTACCAGCAACTTCGCGAGCTCCTTCGTTACAGAAGGAACACGGATATCATGGTCTTGGCTGGCGATCTAATCGTCCAAGTCGGAAATTTGTCATATGATGAGCTACATTTGGGTGAGCAACATAGGGTAGGCTCCCGTTTTGATAAAGCCGATCGATTGCTACAGCTGTGTGAAGATGCTCGGCTCTTTCTTGCGAGCATTAACTTTCGCCACAGCTCCCGCAGAAGCGTGATTTGGCAGAAAACAGCATTGGGTCAGCCATGGACGAAACTCGATCATATCGTGATCAGTTGTCGCTGGAGAAGATGTGTCCAAAAATTTAGCTCGGTTTGGAGCACAAGCGTGGATTTTGACCACGCGCTTGTCTGCGCCGATCTTCGGGTGCTTTCGGTGGATGTCCGCAACGTTGATGTGTACGGATTCATACCAGCCAGTTGGAAAAGTTAGATTTCGTGAATGTGTATCCAAGTGCGCAGATATATGGGCTGAGTAAGCGCCCAATGAACACCGTCGCATATCACTGGTCGCAAATTCGTATAATGTTACTGTTAGCAGGCATGTCTTCATGTGGCGAAGCGAATTGCAAAACTAGACATTTGGTCTCTACAAAGTCTCTGGAACTTATGGATGCTCACCGACGTATTCCGGTTGGAAGTGAATACAATTCAGCTAGCAAAAATCTCAGGGTAAAACTACATGCTAGCCTGAAGAAAGACCGCGAAACCTGGTGTTCGCATCTTACCTCTGAGATGGAAACAGCCGCTACCGTTGGTAATCACCGTAAGTTATTCCGTCCGATACGGGAAACAGGCAGCAGGAGACCTTGTGTTAGCGAGACCGTAAGCGACGAAAGTGGGCAGCCGACCCACAGTCTGTCAAAACGCTTGGAGCGTTGGGCCGAACAGTTTGTAAGGCAATTTAACTTAACTAAGTAATCGGTTTATTTTTCGGGTATTGAGCGACCATCTCCCTGGGACGTCTCCTTGGATCCGCCCTCAAGCGCAGAAGTCACATGTGAGATCGGGCTGTTGAAATTGCAAAATGCCAAAGGGGCAGCTAGAATTCCACCAGCCGTCTTCAAATTCGGGGGACCTGCCCTAATAGATGATTTACACGAGTTGCTAGTGAAAGCTTGGAAGCAGGAGACGGTCCAGAGAGACGGCCGCCGCTCTGTCATTGCACCAATTTTCAGATGGAAACCCCCGTTTTGATTGCAGCAAACATTGAGGGATAAGTCTAAATCCGATTGTTTCTACATTGCTTACATCTGTTAATATCCACAGATTGGCTGGCAACCGTGGAAGCCAGATTCGTGAAGGCCAAGCTGGGTTTAACCCAGGTTGGCGCTGCATCCACCACATCTTCACCTTGTGTCGATTGTTGGAGCACCGCAATGTTTATTCACGACTCACGGCTGTCCTGTTTCTTAACAAAAACGATGTCTTCGACTCGGTCGATCGGCGTGTCTTTTGGGCTGGCTGCTGAGGAAAAATGTGCCTGATAAATATTAAACAGTATCAAAGCGCTGTACACGCATAGTTCGGGCAGAATGAGGGTTTATGGCAAACTGTCGACACACTTCAGTATCACAAGCTGTGTAAGACAAGGTTGCTCGCTGTCATCATTCCTCTTCAACTTCGCTATTGTTGAAAAGTCACGGATGCAGCGTTCGCTGGACACGACCTAGAAGGTGTGGAGTAAATTCCTGGCGAGCTACTTCTTAAATTGGAGTAGGCGGACGATATTGCCATATTCTTTGACAGCTCCCAAACAGCCAAGCAGCACTTGACCAATTAACACTGGCTGTCAATCGTTTCTCGCTATTTTATGTTCCATAGAAATGCAAAGTACTTCTTCAAGATTGGCAGAGACCCACCGCCGTGTTAACACATTGTGGTGATAAGCTAGTGGTTGTTAAGTAATTCAAGTAGCTGGGCAGCTATATTAGCGCCTGTAGGATCAAATATGAGGTTACGAACCGTATAGCAAAACCTCGAGTTGCTTTTGCCAATATCCGCCACCTGTGGCGCAGACGCGACATTATTCTCGAGCTGAAGGGCAGAGATTAGAAGGCAGCCGTCCGTTTAGTTTTCCTATATGATGAGGAAACCTGGCCTCTCAGGGAGACAGACATGATGAGGTTCATCACATCCGATTATCGCTGCCTTCACACAGCTCATGTCTGGTGGGAGCAGCGCGTGAGTAATGAGCGTATTCGGCATCGCGTATTGGGTGCAGGAAGAGCGACTGAACCGCTCAGCACCATTATATCATGCAACAGGCTCCGATGGTTTGGCTACGTGTTGCGCATGCCAGCACACCGACTTCCGCGACGTGCATTGTTTGCGCGTTTTGGTTGCCTTTGGAAGAGGAGCATGGGAGACCAAGCGATGACTTGGTCGATAGAGATAAAAGCCTCACTTCGAATTTGGCGTCGGTTGGTGCATTCCGACTGCCTATCTGGAGTTCTCAGGACGGTAGACACGTTTGGTGGGACCTACTTGCTGATATGGCTTGAGGCCAGCCCCAATGGCGTTGTATTGTGAGTTCCTTTGTCCATCCCCCTCTTGCTTGGCATCCCCTCTAATCACGATCCCACTCGTTAAGCATAATATCACTCTCTTTTTACGGCACGATAGCCAGCTGTTAGCTCTCCGGAACGATGTCCATCCGGCACTCAGGACTCAGCCAACGTGCTACTGTTTGTTTTCCTTTTCTTGTCTTTTGTATTGCGGCAATAAATACAATACAATAGCTGAGGTGTTTCAGCCTGCAGCTAACATGTATAATGATGAATCTTAATGATGCACTAAACTACATATGCTATGACAAATACTGAGCTAATAAACCAATAGTCTAAATCGTAAATTGATGCAGAGACTTTTCACTGGACACTGAGTAGGTTGACACATTGTGCCTTGTATTATCCACGGACTTGCATATTAAAATCGTCAGCTTAGGTTACAAGGAACATTCGATATTGCATCAATTCCCCCAGCCACAGCGCAGCCATGTACAAAGTTCGAACAGGTCATTCTCTTTGGAGATATTCAACTTCGGTTCAACTTCGGTCAACGTAGACATCACTGATTATATAGCGTAATGTAATTGGATAAGCGAATTATCCAGATATCTTTTGAATACCGTTAGCGTGGTGGAATAAACAACGTATGTGGGAAGAGCATTCCGGTGTTGGCACACGCGAAGGGAAAATAAATTCCGGCGGCAATCCAACCGGTTGTAATGTGTGTCCTCTGAGTATGGTACTGCGATTCAGCTTTAGTAGGTGACGAAAATAATGGTTTGAATTCCTCGGGATCATTAAGGTCATTATAAAGTCGCCACGTAGGCGTCGATATTTTCCATTGTAGACCCCGAGGATTTTCAACCTTAATTGGTAAGTTGATGGTCTGGAAACTCACATTACCGAATAAATCTGTTGCCGACCTAGACTAAGACACAACGACGCATGTCTCCTAGCTGCCGTTTGGTGCCCCTCAATGTCCATTCCGGAAATGGATTCCGGGTTGATACGCATCCTGAACAGGGAAACACGCATCAGGTACAGCCATATTCTCATCTCCGGGGACTTCAGTCTGCACTATCTGGAGGCATCGACATCACCAAGATAACAGTTCAAAGTAGAAGCATGAAATTATCGCTTATATTCGCTTGTACAATCAAGGCAACACGCATTAAAAGCATGACAGAAACATTCCTTCAATTTGGACCTTATGTTTACGAATGAAGAGCTTATGTTTGACAAGTTACTGATGGACAGTCTATCAGGTCTCAAGAACACGTATTAATAACATACAACCATGTGTTTTATGAGGACTATCTATCGGAAAACTCGGAACTAGCTCATCCAATCGCATGCTACCACGTCTTTAAAGAATTCGCCTATGTATCTCTCTGGGATTTGCAAAAAAGTAGACTTCTTAACAACGATTGGACAGAGTTTGTTGAAAAACTCAGCGACATCGTCAATAGAACTTCAAATACCAAGAATCTTCGTCCCCCAAAGACGCCATCAATTCTAAGGAGCTGGACTAGAATATGTATGGAAATACTGGATGTTTGTGTAATGCTTACAATAGTAATCCCTACTCAGAGACTTGGGGCAGTTTCCTGACCAATAGCAACCATCGGCAACCAACCGGCAAACAACACATCGGCCTGCTTCGCAGAGCATTCGGTAGGTTTGAATCCTCAATTTTCCCCCAAATGCTTAACGCCTACGTAGTACCACAGTGGTATGCTATCCATGCATGGCAGCCGTGGCAGAAGCATGATATCGTTGCTCTGCAGACCAATTAACGTAGGGCAACCAAGAACCTCAGCTTCCACATTCAACTGCCCTAACAGCTAAGGGTGAAACCACTAAGAATGTACGGTAGTCGTTATCTGCGTTTATAAGGGACATCATATTGGTTTATGGGGTTATGAAGAACCCAAACCACATTTACCTTCTGCTGCAGGAATTTGACCACGACATTAGCCTAAGACGTCATGCACTGAATTTGACAATACGGTATAACTTGCTTGAATTCAGCAGAAATTTCTGTTCTTTCCGCATATGCAGCATTGGAGCGACCTACCTAATAATTTCTTCTCTGCTTCCTATCCGGCGACATTTAAAAACAAGTTGACAATGCGTTGTCTCATTTGTATTTCTGTTCATGAGTTATTAGCAAGGGGCTAAAAAACGCAATCAAGTTGTGACTTACCAAACTCCCAGCCAAGGTATGTATACCTTTAATACGCGAATATCTCCGCTATTCTACGTAAGCCTTAGGTGAATCCAATAACTGTCGTTCGCTTTACCACGAAATTCTATTTTCGCAGTAATTTCCATGCCACGACACCTGTCAAGCATTGTATTTTACCCGTTTTACGCTAATGTTCCATCGTTGCATTTTTCATCATGCACCCGAGGATACAACGGTGGCGCACACTATGTCTGAAAGATGCACTGCTAAAGAATAGCCGGCATCATTTTCACTGATAAATGAACGCTGGCAACTATTCCTGTATGCGAAGGTCGCCAAACCTATGGCCCAGTTAAAGTTTCGAGGTGCCAATTCGAACTGCCTATGCAAAAAATATCCTACAAGTACAATGAACTAGTGACGATGTTAAGTAGCATATTATGACCATAACCGTGGTTCCAGCAACATCAGTACACACTAACATACGGTAGGAAGTGTTACCCGTGAGATAACCAGTGTTGATGCTGCGAAGCTGACTGTACACAAATGTATTGGATTAGCTCATGAATTCACACTGAAGCACACTACATTTTGAACTATACATGTCGCATCAACGTCGTCGAGTGGTTCTAACAAATTGATATCACAGTTCGAGCGTACATGAGTCAACAACTGCGTGAGTTTCGTTGATCTAAGTTCCTTAAGAGCAACCGACGTCAACCCTAAATGTGACAGTAAGTGTTCAAGTGCAGCGTGTCGAACTATCTTTTGTGTGAGAAGGAGATGAAAGCCGTAAAGTAATAGGAGCTTTCTGCTTTAGAAGGAACCTTTTAGAGAGGAGTACGGTTTGTCATGCTGGTAGAAGGCTGTGATTGGTAGAAATTCGGTGGTAGTGTAACAATCTTCAGGTATTCCTAGAATTATAGCGCGGAAATAATAATTTGTGTCGGGACACGTATAATCGTAAGAGGAAGAGAAAAGATGACCGATTTCAGTACTTGCATGTCTTCCCCATTCCGCCACATTGCAGGTGCCTGACATGAAACATTACGATATTTTGTGACAGTCTTCGCGAGAAAGTCTTCACGAGAAACTTCAAATGCATCAACTCTTATATAGTATTTGGCGTCTGGTAAAACAGTTCTGCTCCTGCATGTCCTAGGATATTCTAGTACGCCTAAAGAAGACAATACGTTGATTAGCGTTTAGAATAACAGTTTAGTTAAACAGGTTTGATTAGAACTAATAGGGCATATGAAACAAACCAGTTTTACTTAAGTCTGAGCTATTTCATTCCAAAACCGAACCTTAGCTTAGTCGACTGAGCTCATTTGATCTGTTGACTTTAAGCAATCTGGTGGTAGATACGCACAGCTGGTGTAGAAAAGTGATGCCCGCAGCTTGTGTTTGGCGAAGTTTAGTCTCATTGCGGGTGCATTCTAAGCAATATCATGAGATAGAGACGTTGAGCAGCTGCTTGGTGGAAATCAATATCCCCTGCATTGTTCTTCCAGAGTTGGAGTGGCCCTTCCCACACTGCACAAATGTCTGGCGCCGCTTCTCTCATACGGCATGTAATCCGAGTCTATAATAATCAATGTTGTTGTATGGTTACCAAATAGCTCAACAGTACTACAAATAATTTTGCACTGTTTGCTTCAGAGTACGCTGCATATACCTTGTCTCCGTCTACTCAGATTTAGGATAGAAAAATACTCGAGGATAGTGGAGGTCGGGTTGGGATCGCGAAACGTAGCTACCGACTGTCGACTCACGTTTTACTACTTATTACTGCTTTCCGTTCTAAGATCATGATCAGTCGTCCTGTGCTTCGTTCGAGAATTTACGGGACATGAATCACAGAGAACACCAGCTGCGTGTTTGCCGTACACTCCTAGATCGTGTGCCGTTTCAACCTCCATCAAAGGCTTCATTTTTTAGTGCAGTTGAGTATAAGATGATGCATTGATCTAGTAGAAGTCCTTTCGTCGACGCCGTGTTCTGTATGAGAGATTGGATGGTGTTTGCAACTGTATGATTTTTGTTATATTTAGGAGCATATTTAAGTTTCATAATCGATCCCATATCTTACCAAATATCGTTATGCGTTACGGTGACGAATGATCATTTCCCAGTAGTGATTTAGCAATGCTTGTAGATCGGAGTGAGGAAGCCTCTCCACTAATATCATTGAGCTGATTGTCGCAGCTTTAGTTGTTTCGTAGCCAAGCTAAACATGATATTCAGCACAGTTTCCGATACTACCCTTCACAGTACCACACACTGCAAGCTGGCTCCTTGTTGTTGATGAGGAGATTGATGATTATGACCTTAAATTTAAAGTCTATGGTTATCTTTCTTGGTCGCGTAATTTTAGTACTCGGCGGAGAAGTTTTCTCTATTGTGATATTCATGTACCTCGAGTAAAATGCGGTGTTTACAGTGCGTTGAATAATTATGTGTTGTCTACGCGCTCGTTGCATATGTTCAGGTGTCTCTTTAATGTTGATGATCCAAAAAAGCGATAAATCTCTGTATTATACGTAGTAATGTTAAGGATACGGCTGGTTAAATTGACCGAATCGTACTAGACGAATGATGTATCTCTATCAGAAAGAGCGAAACAACCGTGACACATAATTCCATTATTTGGATGCTGCATGCGCTGCCGCATGATTTGCACCTTTAAGGTGCCGTAATAGCCCGAGGTACTTGTGACAGCCTCTCTTATTCGTGGCCTTTCAAAGCGATACATTAGGTTCATTACCATAGCAGCTATACAATACATCGTCGCTCAAAAGCGACTAGACTAATGCAAGCATCATAAAGTCACACATAAATATAAAGGGGATTTTGCTGTCGAATTGTCCAGCACTACGCAGCATCTACAAATGGATGCTGATGCAGAATGTCGTTAATATACCTTGAGGACATTGCTCGTATCTGCAAGTAAACCCGAGTGAGTAGAACAGTATAATAGTTATTGACGTTCGGTAGGAAGCAGCAGATGCAGCACCTGGTCGCTGACCTGTATGTATGTGTAAAATGCTTCTGCGCCACTCTCGGCGAACCAATTTGATTAGTGCTTCTAAAAGCTAGCAAATATCGAAGCATGAAAGCTTCGGGCAAATAAGTCTACGATATGCATGGAGTACATGTAAGTTAGTCGGAGTGTTCGGCCAAGTTTGTAGGTCTATTCTTCGTTGAAATTTGGCGACTTTGTCTGTAAAGATGTCAAGAATCAAAGATGACAACGTGGGCCGTTTAAATGTTGCTTTATTTATTATGAGCTGCCTTACGCATACTTATCCTAGTTTGATTTACTGTATAAAGACAATCTATTCTGATGCACTTACTTGGACAGTTACCATGAATTTTTATAAAGATGCCGCCTGTTTTCTCCTAGTAATGTAAATCACTGCGCGCAAATCGGCCACGATTTTGCCTTCATAGTATGCCTACCTGTTTTCCTTTCAGACATGAAACTTAAAGTATCATTGCCATTTTGCGGTGTAGAAATTGTTTTTCTAAGCACACTTTTTAAAGTTAACGAGAAGCTCAAAAGTGCTAGTATAACACTTGTTCTACTAGAATTAAGAAAATAATTTTTCCTATAAACGGACCAGAATACATGTACCACATTTTTCTACAATTTCCGTATTCAAAGTATATTTTAAGTAAATTGTAACTTGTAAGGAAATTGTAAGGAAAGCGTAAATTTTTTCCCTGCCGGGGCATTTAGATAACCAGCGCCGCTTACGCCATCACCCCCAACGCTATCCACCATGAGAACAAACGAGAATTCCATGGACGAAAATGTTGACTTGTTATCACCGTAGGCTTCATAAAACACTGAAGCTGAAATTCTAGACACACCGCCTCTCCTAAATTTTATGGCACTGACAGCCAGCTACCATCGTTTGACGAAATATAACATAGGGATGAGAATAAACTTTTCCACACAATCTATGATACAGATTCTCGAGTCTTCTTTCAGTTCCACACAGCTGCTCCACTGCAGCACATTCTGACTGATGCATGCTAAAGGAATTGCAAGTCACCAGCAGCTGCGCCGGTTTAAAGCACTTTCCTAAAGATTCATCAGTGTTGCTCTCCATGTTTCTCTAATCGGTATTCCAGAAACGATCGTTGATAAGACTAAGTCTCCCAAACATCTAGGCTGCTGATGGAAAGCATTTCAACTAATGTCCTAGGAGCGCACATACTCCCATGTAATCAACCTGTTAAAAATTACGTTATAGTTAGGGGCATTTGTTAGCAGAAGATAGGTCTAAACTTGCGTGCAGTGCATGCAATTTAATTTGCTTATATTGCAGCGAAGAGTTCATGGCTTAGAACAAATTGCGTAATCAGCATATCACACTTGTGTATGTACACTCAAAATAGAGTGGTTCCAAATTTTCTCCATACGAATGGTTTCTCCGTTGATACCGAGTGGATGACTTGCATATTTCGATAACAGTGCCGATCACAGTAATTGTTACAAAGCCTCTTTCCTATGATACTTACACTAGACCTGTGCATGTGTTCATTTGAACCTGGTAACCTCATTGATTTGAATATCGAGGTCTCAGTTTTAGGCAACATACTATTTATTTTGGCTGCATTTCCTTAGGTTATGTACTCCATTCAATTTCATCTAACTACTGTACGTTGCCACTTCCACTGCGATAGGAACTCCCAACAATGGATCGCGTGAATTCGAGCACGAATGCTTTTCGTACTTCACGCACGATCCAACTAAAAAACTCAACATGGGTAAAATGTTAGTCGTTGAAATACGTATCAATTTCCATACCTAAAGAGTTGTCGGATTTTGATTTTTAATTTATATGCTTTAGTATATGCCACTCGTAGTTATTCGGCAGAATGTTCATATCCCATGTATTAACCGCGCAATATTCGCGGTTTTCTACTACGCGCCCGCTGTTACCTTGCGATTAACGGCACGTTGTCAGAATTGTCTGTTATTTATCAAGAGGCGAAGCGGAATCAGTTAGTTGGAAATTTCGGCATCATTCCTTTTCATTGCTTTTCTACAATTTCTATTGCTCCTTCCGTGGATAACATTTCGCGTAATTCAGAGATGCGTCTTGCCTGTCTCAACATTTTAAGTGTTTCACATCATTCCAAAATACCAAAGTTACACCATTTTGTTCCTGTTCGAGAACTGCTGTACACAGAACAACGACCGTTAGGTAATTAAGTTGCGGTGCTAGTGTGCAAATTTTATGTGTTAGATTATCTGCCAATTCCTATCGTCTCTTACCATTCTAGATGATTTCATGAATTTCGTTCAACGATTATTGCATTCAAATGCAACCAGTGATACGTGTAACAACAACCGATGCAGGAGACGACCAAAAGCGTTTATGTGTCCCAAAACTGGTTTGGATATTATCTAAACTTTAACCCAGGCTTAATGCCATTTTTGTCATCTGATAACTCTCCCTCGCCATCCTGTTTCTGGAGGTACGACAACTTCTGCGGCTTATGCTACATTGCCTTGGAATACTGGTATTCTTCTAGACCCATATACATGACCGGTGGTTGAGGGAAAATCGGAAACACATTGAGAGAAAAAACCACGAAACGATGTGTAGATGCTAGCTTTTAATCCATAACAAGCCTGGTCAATTTAGGCTCGAGTCTACTTTGCTCATGCAGAAATTGCTTTGAATGAGATGTAGCGACCAAAACTGTTGTTTTGCACAAGCCCAATTCAAACGATTTAAGTCCTCATGCGTACTATGATCATGACGTCGAGCTTTGCACACCATGGTTGCTAGGCCGTTTAATGTGGTCGGCCACGGAGTGAAACTGCGACAGGTTATGCGCTACTCAAAACTCCTAATAAACTGGAGTGTAGAAACGTTTTGCAGACGAGACCAGCTCGAAGATAAAATTGTAGCGGCTTAGTAAACTGCGAAACAAGTGGGTACATATTCGTTCGCATTTATCCGAAAGCACCAACAGAGCGACATGGTCTAAATAAAGCGGCGAAACTTTGTGGGATATCCTTCGTATTGTAGATTTTTGGGTGGTTAGAAAACGAAAGTTAATTCTGGTCTAATCTTCATCTACACTTCAGGCACTAGGGTAGTTGCTACCGCGGCCTGCGTAAAGGTTATGTCAACTCCTGCAGGCTTATGCCCAAGCACAATGGGCTGTGCCGCTTAGTTGCTTTCAAGCTACTATATGTAATTTGACTCGCAAGGGACAGGTATTTACC
Source organism: Dicrocoelium dendriticum (assembly GCA_944474145.2). Lineage (NCBI taxonomy): Eukaryota > Metazoa > Platyhelminthes > Trematoda > Plagiorchiida > Dicrocoeliidae > Dicrocoelium > Dicrocoelium dendriticum. Next base: position 27,544,464 of record OX104066.1, on the reverse strand, counting down.
CAGGATGTTGAGCTTAGTGGTAACTTTTCATTCTACTTTGGTAGACATTCGAATGTCCTCAGTGATATATTGTCCTAAAACTGATCTTCTCTTGTTTGGGCACTTGCGAGTGCCCACCGAAGCGATTTCCTTCTTGGCAGTCTTGATGCTCGATCTACCACATGCGCGCAGATCTGATTGTGATTGCACTTTATCTTAGTCCACTGAGCCATCTTTTTGAATGGTTGCCGCCTCTCAATGACCACATTAGTCACTATCATTTTGTATTTAGGTGGTTTCAACAATTCTCCAATTCGCTGAACTTAAGCTCAACTTATCACACGAATTGTGAAGTCAAATCAGTTCGTTTATATGGTACTTGAAACTGGAGCATCACAACACATCTACGAATTGAAGCCCTTGACGCCGCGCTCGCACTGTGACTTGATGTTAGCCAGTTGTAACCTTATGTATGAGCATCGAATCCTCTAGACTAGGGGAGTGAACGACCACTTAGTTCTTATTACCAAAGTGATTTGCCACCGCGGGGCTGTTGTTTGATGAGAATTATTGAAAGACAGATTTTGGCGGCCCAAATTCTGTCGCGAACCAATTAGACTGGCACCTGACGCAATCGGATTTCACTGAAGCTTGGTAGTCAGTAATAAAGGATGGAGATTATTCTTTTACTAACCGATTTGTACTGCTCAAGTGTAGGAAGTCGGATGATCCATGCCAAATCTGTGTGACAATGAATGTAAACCCCGAATGCCTCTGTTGTGATACTTTTGCACCACTTAGTTATCCCCTGGTTTTGATTCACGAGAACATTCACCGCTCTCTTTCTTGTCATAAATCAATTTTGTTTACCCCGGCTCAAGGCATATTATTTGATCTGGTTATGTTTGTTAAGTTTACCAGTGCGAGCTTTCGCTTTGTTCAATCCGTTGAAATCATGTGTGCTCAAGGCTTTCAAGCGAGATGTCGCGCACAATGGGTATGAAAAACTGGCGGGCTGGCGGCGAAGCATCGGGACAGAATCCTTATTATAGCTCGGTCGACGATCACAAGGTGTATGGAAACCCGTGATTCAGCTAAGACGGTCTGAAAACGAGCAAGCGCCCGCATTTAAAGAATAGCCTGCAAGCACAGCAAAGACCGCCACGAAGATAATTATTGCTTTCGTGAAGCGGTGCCAGTCGCATTTAGTTGATCAACCAGTGAGAGCTGGAGCGGAGGGAGAGCCCGTATCCTCCAGCACTTAACGTGCGTCCGCAATGGCGTTACACTTTGCTCTCATGTTGGTGGGTGACCAGGTGTCCGTACTGAGTTTGGTGTGCACCGCCGTTGCCGAATTAGGGAACCTGGGTTATGATGTGGAATAGTTAGGTTAACTATTCGCGAGCCTTGACGTTACCAAGCGGATCGGGTCTACTGGAATCCTCGCTCTGATTCTGAAATCCAATTTGACATTATCTAGCCTATGTGCCTGGCCTGCTGTATTTGTCACGTTCCAATATTTCATTGTCGAGCGATTGAAAATTCTCGGTGCTAATGCCGATTCTAGAATGTCGTGCCCTTCGCGAAGAGAACAATTACAAACTGACTTGTTTTACACCTATTTTGGCCAAGGTTGTCGGGCCGATTTAGAAGAAGTTTGTCGTACTGTTGTTTCGGTCAAATATCCTCCGGTGTCCGTGCAGCACTATATCATGCGGTTCAAACATCACAAGGCTGCCCGGGACGAGGCATAAGTAGTTGCAAGCAATGAACGAAGGAACCTCAGTTGAAGTGATTTGCCGCGATTTCAGAAAACTTTTCGACAAGTTGGACCGTAAGGTCCTCCATCACAAGCTGAGATTTGGCGGCTCAATACACCGGTGCATCTGCGAGTTACTGGTCGGGAGAAAATGGAGCGCACAAGGTGATACCCAACCAACCAACCAACCACCTTCCTTGGAAAAACGGCGTATTTCAAAGCGCGGTGTTGGAGCTTACATGCTTCATGAATTATCCAGACTATCTAACTTAGTTCCTTCGGTCTGTTTGTATCCTGTTTGTAGACAAACAGCAGATGTGGCGAGTGATAATCTCATTCTTGCTATGAGTGGTAGCGGTCGAATTTACACACTTTAGAACTCACTGCCGCATCCCACAAATTTATCTGGAAAGAATCTGCGTATTTTTACCTTGTGACATAAATTCCGTTAACAACACGCATAAGCACACGGGAAGGATTGATTTAATTATGTTCTGGGCGTTCAAATCCAGCCTCTGTAACTGCTCTGAACAGGTAATATCCTTTGAGGAGGTTCATCACAAATAAAGACAGCCAGGCAGCCATCACACATCCACTAAAGGGCCAGCAAACTGTTTCCTTCTTTGGACTCATCCCAAGTCGTACTAAGGACCTTACACCTACGAATCAGGGACTTATGCCTCTGAGCCATGGGTGATGGCAGTGGAACGCATGACTGATAAATAACTGGGATATATCACGGCTAATCATACACTGTCATAATGCTGTGAAGGTAGAGAGGTAAGGGCTAGCCACCAGAGATGTGACTTCCTTTGCATGAGTCGACGGTTTTATGTAAAATGTCATGTGTTGTGTAAGGCATGTTTCGGCAGGTACACGCTGCTGAGGAGTCCACTACTGTGAAACTGCCGTATATCGCTTTTCTGATTCTGTGGTAGCATTCTGTCTGCGTTCAGCTGCGAAGAATCTTTTCAAAAGCACAATAAATCTCCTACCGCTCACAAGGGATTTTCATTAGTTCTTTTGATGGCATGTCGTAGATAGCAGTTGCCCAACACAAAACTAAGGTTTACTGGGCTATTTGCTAACTCCGGTTATTTCCCTCTGCCTCGGTAGACTGGGGTCTGGCTTAAGCGCGCTCAAGCGATTCTCAGATGGGAACTTTTTACGATAGTTGAGTTACTTCCGGAGTGCTTCTTCCGCCATGAGTTTGAACTGAAGCACCAATTGTAACACTTTTGCACCACATCCTTTTAGTTTGATGCTGACGGCAGCTTTGAGATTGATTTGACCAACCAATTTTAAAGTGCAAACAATTTACCTTTATAACTCCTCCCAGTCATATGATTGGTTTTCATGTACATCCGAGGCAAAAAATCCGGTACACCATGAATAAACACCGAAGTTTCGTTCTGCAGCTGCCGGTGGTCAACCGGTTTCTTTGTTATTTACTTGCGTTCTCACCAAGGGACTACCGGATAAATACCAATACCACGTGATGTAGTTCGAAGATGAGTGACTGAAAGGAGAACCACCTCTACCTTGATTGATGATTGTAGCGTCAAACGTAATATTCGTGTTTTACCGTAGTCGAGTACGTTTGTGTACTGTACGATGTTCATCATTCCGATCATTTCAATGTGGACGCTTATTAGGCCTCATAAAATGTCCCACTATGTTTTGGAATTTGCAGTACATTCAGGGACCTGTCGGAACATAAAATTGCCAGTGACCCCTAGGCTGGTCTAAAGCTGGTCGATTTGAGGGCTTTTTAATCTGAGTTTTGGTGGGGTGAATTGCGCACGTGTGGCACTTATAGTGTCTTTTGCTTTACCGCCTGGTTTAGACTAAGGTGTTATCCGTGTGTGCAAGCAGCTGAAACGGAGATGTACCAAGTTACGCCTTCGGCTGTCAAGCCTTTGTTCTGGTGTGCTATTGTAGAATATGCCACAGATTTGTTCGCAGGCATCAGCTTTTAGGCTGAGGTGGGAGTCATCGGAAAACGTGTAATATGGCTGTTTTCACCTTGTCCCGTTACAGTTAGAGTTGTTGACGTACTTGACTTCACATTGTTAATCCTAAACATTGTTTAGCCACCATACACTGCTGCGGTTGCAGGATATCATTGTTAGACTATTCCATTTCTGGCGGGACTAGATATCGTGTTGCGCCATTCTGGCGCGTATTTTCGGTGGCGGCCGCAATGGTTTATAATGCTGCTTGACTATAATAACCCAGTCTGCAAACAACTTTCGATATGCAAAGCAGAAATGATGAGAAGTTGATGGAGACACTGAAACTGACGGATCTGGTGAAATGAGTACAGTACACATCTCTTGGTCATAGCCGGCCATTCTTTCCAGCTTCATCCTCTCTCCTACCGAATCAAAACATGCTTTCGTCCACTTTTCGACTTCCTGTAGAAAACAAACCTATTTGTTAACAAGTTTTAGAACATAGTTAACGAATGCTGTGGTAAATATGTAGGACAAAAGCAAAAAGTATCTGGCGATCTGCTCCGCTCTCTCGCCTTTAACCGAAAAGACATATCGCACTTAGTATGGTAATGTTTAGAACAGGACGCAAAAGCTACCTTTGCTTTCCCACGACGCTTAGATTTAGTATCTCCAAGTATGTGCGTAAGTGAAACGTCGTCTGGAGCGTCGACGATTAACTCACCGCTAATTTTGTAGTGTTGATTACCTCCGTGTTGGCAACTGACCCATCAGAGCTTCAGGGGTAGGTGAAGCTCCAGCGCAGATGGTACTGCAATATGTGTTGTGAACTTTAAATAATCAAACGCAGCTTATATGCTTGTACCGAAGACGTCGCTGCTTGGGTTTTCTTTTCAAACATTAGACAAAATATCGCATATAGTCCGCTCGTATACTGTCCAAATGCCTGAATGGGTTCAGTAAACCATATCCCTAGATCGTAAAGGACCGCCGACTGCGCTGAACATCGCAGGTGATCAGCAGTTAGTCGTTCAGAGGTTTTGGTACCTAGGCGCCTGCATCAGAACCTTTTTAATCGAAGATATCATTACAAAATTTATAGCAAAATATCGAGGCGCGTCTGCTAACCTTCGCCAACCATGGCGCCAGCGCGACACTTGTCTCTGAAGGGTAGACTGTGCAACATAACCTTACGTTTGACATTGCTGTACATATACGAAAACTGGACCATTAGTTCGGCAAACATAAAGTGGCTACATGCATTGACTCATAGCTGGTAGAAACAACATGTTTTAAATGAGCTCGTTCTATGCATTGTTTACAGCTGGTAAGGTGGAATCGAATCACATAGCATCGCTTTTTGTGTTTCCTTAAAGTTGTGTAATCATAAACATCCTAGGCAGGCGTGCATCGTATTGTCGAGAAACAACAGTTATCTATTTATATATCTGTTTTTTGCGCACCCGATTTCACGTGTGTTGCGCATGCCAACACACTGACTCCCGCGACGAGTTTATTTGCGCACACACTCGCGTGCGATGAGAATTGTGGAAATAATTGCGAAAACAGTTAGAGGGCTGGAAAGTGCAATGGTGTGGTACGACATTGCGGTGCCTTGCTTCTAGCTTTTATCTTAGTAGACTGAGCAGAAACGTAGGAAGTTAATGGAGGTTTGCCTGATGTGTTCCACTTGGAGTCTTAGGTTAATATCCCAAAGGACAAGGCAGTAGATGGTAAGAATATCTGGGTATAGTAGTTGTAGAGACCCACTGGAATCTAATTGAGGTCCGTCACACACAACCTTTGAGGAAATAGAACAAGGTACAGTTGTTTTCCGACCGTACTATATTACGTAACTGCGACCACGTCCAGCCGCAGGCGTGTGTTGGTGGGTTCGCAATATTATGACCAGGGGCTGTCTGAATTTATGTGGGTAGTAGCTAACCATAAAACACTGGAAGCTCGATGCAGCTCGTGATATGCAATTGGGTTACTCAAGCATTTCGACTCTTGGACTCCTACTTATTGAAGTCTTGCAAGGTGAAGACCTGATATATTGTAAACCAACGGGTTTTACTAAAATGAGAAGGCATCGTTGAAACCTGTAAAGTTTTTTGCTGCACACTTGTGTTTACACGGGCGTTCATTAATGTTAAGAGGAAATGAAGGCTGTTAAATGTAGGTAGAAAATCCAATGTTTGTCAGGGCTTACTATGCGTGATTAACTAGTTTCTGACATACAGCGCTGATGCTTATTGCTATTAAAGAAAGATGCAGCCTTACATTTGGCTCAGCCTCAAGTGTCTTGTGAGAAGTTGTTTTTGTAAATGTGTTTTGCTATAATGCACTAGTACAAAAATAATTTGTCACAAATGGGTTAATCCCGGCGACAGCTGTT
>OX104066.1:27464709-27538159 GCA_944474145.2 Dicrocoelium dendriticum | reverse complement strand
CAATGTGGCGCTCAATATTCGTCATTTTGGTTAGTCTATAGACCATATGAACTGACAACCGGACACCATTTACCATTGAGGAAGTAAAGAAGTTTCCCGGGAAGTGCGAATTACATTGCATCAAGCCTGCACCGTAAGATCTCGTGTTGAGTGGAATGGCAGAACGTGCAGTTCAGACTGTTAAGCAAAATCTCCTCAATCAGACGTTTGGAACTTTACAAACTAAGTTGGATGGCATCTTGTTCTCTTATTGCACGACACCAACTGAGTCGAAGGGAAGTCACCAGCGGAGTTAATATTTGGCCTGCCATTAAGGACGAGACTGCACTTACTTTTTCCGAACCCTCGAAGTAGCATAGAGACAAAGCAGTAGAATCCGTGTGATGAAGCAAAGATGCCAGACGAAATGTGTCTTACTGATTTCGATCCGGTATGCACAAGGTTGCTTCAAGAAACAAGCTAGTAACCTGATATACTCATGCCCACAACGAGTAACCAAGCAGAGTTACAGCCAGAAGACCGTCGTGTTGTTCGCTGCCAGTCTGATCATATACGACCGCCTTCAATCTAGCCGCATGAGCAGCAACGAAAAGCGACTACTGTTACCACAAACAATGGACGAAGAATCTGCCTCACAAAACCAGGAATGGTAGACGGATGAGAAACAACCTAACTTAGGACGTTAAAAACGCACGCCTAGGCCAGTTGATCGGTAGCAGCCCGGAGCCTACAGTCGTTAGCAAGGAAGAGATGAATTTCACGTATGCAGTTGCTTTCTGATCGCGAACACAGGAGATCACATGATTGCATGCCAATGAGCTTGCTTTACCTTCCTTATTTCTTTGGTTTTTCGTTTCGGAATTTCTAGCTACGATTATGTAGGAGCATTTCGTTGAACGGTCTCATAATGCACCTGCGCGTTCTGTTCCATCTATCGGCAACCCGCCCTACTTAACAGATACAAAATTCATGAAAATGGTAACCGTGTTGAGGTGGTCATAATGAAGTGCCGCAGTCATCGCTTTTTATTTGGGTTAATTCTTACTCAATAGCCACTATCGAATCCTTCGTGTGGTGGTCACTCAATGAATAATTCTCGAAACTATCAGACTTGCTTTAATAGGAATTCAGTGGCCACATTTCTTAAAGAACCGTGTGAATAGTGATAGCGGGCACGTGACCAGTTACACCTGTAGAGTGAGCAACACATCTCTCTTTTCCTAAGATGCACCTACTTTCGTGCATTTACGGGCAAACAATATTTATATCGATAAATTTCTGTTAACTATTCCATATAATCCCTCAGCAAGTGATTATAATACTTGTTACTATCGGACAAGACTTGACCCACTGTTTGCCGACACGCTTTCGTTACAGCTCACTTGTTATTTATGGAGTGAATCGCTATCTTATCTGCTTATGATATCCGTCAGTCCGCCACAGGTGTTGCTCAAAGTTCTCCTTACTTCAACAAATATGATGAAATTGCTAGTGCCTTTGCGTGTTCACATATCGCTCGAAGTGTCGACATACGCACGAATGCACAAAGGACAGAGGTTATGTGCATCGCCGAGCTGTTGGCTCGATTTTTTCAACCATATATTGAAGAAACACAAGCCACCACGGTGTGGAACCTTGGAACATTTACTCCCATCTACAGGAGTAGCGATAAAGAAGATCACTTGGAATACCTTGAGAAGGTTTACTCCGGTGTATTTAAAAGCTTTGTGCGTTGATTTTATAAAAGCGCTTATTGCAAATTTGGAAAGCAGCATCATTTTAGCTTTGCTTAATTATGGATTTCTTCGTTGTCTTTCTTGCAATATAAGATTGCACCTATCCCTTCCAAGATGAAAGGAATGTGTCGTTGCCAGATTAAGAATAGTTGTGGTCTATTTGGACGTCCAAAAGCGTTCGACACCTGGATAACTGCATTCTCCTTCACAAGTTTTGGTGTTGTGGGATGGAATTTTACAGCGATGCTTATCAGTATCATTGAGGAGACTTCATCACGGTTTGGCAAACTGACCACTCAAGGAACTGAACAAATTTCGTCAAAAATGACCTACTTCCTTAAGATTTGTACGGTGAAAGTTCGTGGAATGAAAATGGTCAAAGTAGTAAAGTGATCAGTTTTGGAGGTTTCACTGTGTTGGCAAACTCCAATCACGTCTGAAGCGATCCATTCCAACTGAGATGCAATACGATTCTGAGAGAGTGCTAGTACGAATTAACAACAAACTACACTCAACTTGACTGCGGACAATACGTTTTCTCCCTTCCAGTGTCTCGGACATGAAAAGCTCTTTTATCTCACGCCCTATCTGTCCCTACCTTACTAGGTGATAACACGCACATCTAGCAAATCACTACAAACCAATTCGAGGCTGAATCACATAAGTATGACATGGCTTTCACGCTTCAGACTGTGAGGTGTTACTATGGTATTGAAGGTCCTAGAAAAATAGTAAAAGTCTACAGAACGAACAGTAAAGCAGACTTGTCTACCTGGGACTTACGTCCCTGTTGGTGTCATTACTGCTATGGAGGCGCCTCGACTTATCAACGAAAATCGAGCTGTGCTTAGCAAACCGTGACATTTGTGGTATTGTTAGCACAACTCACGCTTACTAAGAGCAAGGTTTACAAGGCTTAGTTTCCCATGCTGTCGTTGCAGAATGTTCGTCCTGGCCGAAACTCATGGTTAATATGCTCTTGCTTTTCGCTTTCGGCAGTCGTGTTCGCATGGTGCAAACACCATGTCCGTAGAGTGAACTCGTACTTTTGAACATGATGCGATGGATTAGATGAATCAGTGAAGTCGCACACATGTCACGCGAGGGTAGACTACGTCGCAAACCATTTACTTACACTGACCACAGAGATGGAGGTGGTTTGGTGATCCGTCCAAGACATCTGAGGGATATGCTAACGCTGAACTTCCGTTCTGTCAACGCCGACTCCTCGAATTCGGATCCAGATTCGACGTATGTCAAGGAATGAAGAGCTTCGAAACCGGGTATCGAAATCCAATTGTGTGGATTGCTTGATGCTGAGATAACTGCGGAATAATAGTTCGCTATGACACTAAACAAAGAAATATGCAAGGAAAGATTTGCTGCCTTAGTTTTGGTTGAAATGCCGCTCTTTGGGACGGTATGTTGTTGAAAGAGGTAGACTGCTTGACCCAGTATGATCGCGTAAGGCCTTAAGGCTCTGCAACATTTGTACTTATTTTCCTCCCGTTATTCTTCGTTCCGCAGGTCGTTTTTGTCTAAGCTGTGGACAACTTGATAATATTCCAAAAACTAAGGCGGCCCAGGAAATTCCGTACAAATTCATCGCCCAATTCATCATACTGCGACCGCTTCTAAGGCTCTGGAGCGAATAATTTGGAATGGTCTTATTCAATTATTAACATGGTTAGACCTGATTCGCAGCATGCAACACGGCTTTCCCACAAGGCGATTCAGCGTATCATGTCAAGTACAACACTTTGAGCATATAAAGTCAGTTGTTGACATTACCACGACAATTATTTCATAGTACTAGACACGTAAAAGGCCCTCGATCGAGTGCCAAACAAACCGTTGCTTTCCGTCCTGCACTCTTACGGATTCAGCAACCCATTGCTAAACTGAAGAAAACACAAGTAGGATGATCGTATGAAAGCAGTTGAATCAGCCAGCACTCTCCAAAAGCATTCACAAGTTGTGTCGTCCAAGGCAGAGTGATTGTACCAATACTACATAAACGCTATATGTGACTCTATAAAACAAGGATGAGCAATTATTTTAGTGGATGATATGAAAGTCGTTTATATATTGCAACTTGATCCATACTAACTGGACTTCGGCAATGCACATGAAGGCTTATCCGCCCTGAATTCGGGGAGTAAGACATGGTTCATGCAGTCTTTCATTGCAAATATGCATGTGCTTTCGTACGGATAGTGCATGTCTATTACAAACATTACAAACTTCTGTTAAGTAAAATATATGGCTGTAACATATTAAATCTTCCTCAAAATTTACCCACATGTTTCGTACCTGATGACAACAAAAAGGCAACAAAATGCTTACATCAATAATTTAATTGTTTTACCCGGAGCACAACTAGGTGTGTTTAAGCTGATTGTGAATATTGTGCTACAGTACGGCATAATCATCCATATTATCTGCGTAGGACCTGTTGAATAGCACCATAAAATATCCAACGGTTATTCACAACGGTTGTCGTTGGATGATCTAATACTATGAGCTGTGAAGAACGCAGAAGTTGTTTTCAATTAGATTCTCTGAGGCTGCGTCAATGAGAAACATCTGTTAATTTACATTATAGAATATACTCTACCGCAATAACACTCACCTTCTAAAATTCATCTACCTATCCCACAAGAAATATGTGCTACTCACTGCTCACTCAAAAGAGGCAACTAAAACTAATCTTTGTCCTGGATTTTCGGAACATGCCCACCTTAAAATTACGGGCACGGGAGAGCCCAACTAAATTTGTAATTAGTTTGAAGCCTTTTCGTAGTCTAAGTGTTCGTTGAGCTGTTCAGTTGTCTGTAAATGTTTCTTCACCACTGAGTCTACGCTACCGTTCAGCGGCGCAGAGCTCTGCGGTGCGAGTGCCTACAGATGTGTTATTTCATCTGACCTTATCACCACTTGACATAAGATGCAGATTCATGCCATCCTAGCACATCTGTTCTCGGGGTTGCATAAATTGAAGGCTCACTTTCAGATGAAGGAATACAAATAGCCGTGTACATCTTGATTCTCATATTTTTCCTATGTTTTCACTATGCTGTTCGCAACACTTCGGGGTCCGTGGGCCACACTTTGGGAATCACTGCGGTAGCACATAACACATCTTGCTTGATCAGGTCAATTCGATGTTTAGATCTAGGAATGTTCAGACACCGCAGTTAGCTTTAACTCCCGCCTATGCGCATAATAACTCTCAGCACTAGGCTAACGCTACTAAAGATTTGAATACAATAAATCTTAGTACCTGCAGTGTGAGACACGACCAACTAGGGATGATCACAGTTGTACAAAAAGCCGAATACAGCATGATTATGAAAATGTATAGAAACAAAATAGGTTTTTGTACATATATATATATATAAGTGAAGGCCACATCAAATATAATCAAGTCCTATAATATTTTAAGCATATTACTCGTCTGTGCCAGTTATATTCTAACCACTTTGACCGATAAGTTACCACAACATGGTCATATCGACAACGTGATATCAAAGGGTATATGTTCTTTCAACATGTCCAGAGTACTACCAATTAAACTTTTCGGGGGGGGGGGTTAGATCAACAAGCATGGGAAAATATTTGAGTGTAGAATAAAAGTGATTTCGTGATTTGGAACAACCACCATGTGACTTGGGTTGTGTGCACGCAATCTCAGTTACGGTCTCGGTTACTTTTGAAGGCAGCCTCTGGTAATGTGACCACTGCGAAGGTGCTTCGTGTTGATTTTGCATAATGGCAAGCAAGCCATCACCATTTAAGAATGTTTAGTGCTGTTATTATGTATATGTATACACAAGCCCCCAGAGATAATTAAATTCTTTGTGTTTTTATTTCTCTAATAGTTTAAACAATAAAACCTACTTCGGATTCTGACTCATTCGAGCCTGAATAGGTTAAAAATAATACAACGATATTACATTCGAAATCAAATACGTAGGAACAGAAGGCACAGCAGAGATCCGTATGTAATAATATGAAAGTTGCAAAATAATCGCATCTTTGCATCAACGCACAGACGATTTATTGAGGCCGGGTGCAGTCAGATATAGCCGGCACTAGTTGATACAGGTCACTGCTGGATCGATGCCTGGATGCACACATTTGTAAATAGCATTTAAAGAGTTGCCTCATTTTCCGTTGACAGGTCACCAGCTGAGCATCTACGGGTTGGATGCAAACACGCTCAGTCTTGTCATAAACAATATCAGAAGAATCCCGTTAGCACACACAAGATGCACTCGACTTAAAAAGTGTCTACGGTTCGAACTCAAAACACACTCAGAAGGGACAACATTTTTGGCACTGAACAGATTGTTTTCTGACCGCAGCGGCTGCGCGTAGCATCTCCAACGTATTGGAGGTAGGACACTAGTCGTCCAGAGATTTTGCCAGCTTTGGGTATCCAAGTTTGATGAGTGCATTGAGAGTGCTCTAGTGGCGGTGTTGTGTTCTCTCCCTGAACTAACAATTTTATTTCCAAACAAAATTTCCTTTAATATATTTCCCAAATAATTAACCGCATTTAGTTCATGCTTTGAGAAGCCACCCCAGTGATATGATCGCCATAATTGGTGTAGGCATCTGGATACGAAAACGATCGCCTACTTTCAAGGTTTGGTCGGTCATGGTAAGTGATAGTAACACGATGCACCGAATTGTCATCCAGTTAATGCTGCTTCATATGATTATTACTGTATAGAGGATCCACGACATTAACCACGCTGGCTTTGATGAATACTTTGAAGGATTATGCAACAAATCTCCTAATATTATGGACATTGGTTTCCTTTCAATTTGAAAGACAATCATGCTTTACTTTTCGGTGTAAATCTTATTGCAAAATATGGATACAATACAACGTAATTTGCCCATCAACGAATCCACCGAACAAATACCGTGTGCTCTTACGGGTGGGGCGTGCATCGAGCTGGTCTGAATTGAGAGAACTTTAGGGATGAAATATCTGAACTGTTCACATTGACACTTGTAAATGAAGGTTATTGAAAGACATGCGATTAGGAGGCCACCGAGTTAAAAATGTCGGGGCAGTGATCCAAAACACCGACTTACGGACGGGTGATTCCAAATACTGGAAGTATGCGTTCTTTGGTCTGTTTATCAATTTGGAAACGAAAGTGTCGTGCTCAGTACAAAAATAACTAAGCGAGTAGTCTATTGTATTTCAGCCTGTGCCCATGTGAGCGTAATGACCGAATGCGGCAATCTATGTTCCTAAATGATTACGTCTAATATTTTATAAAATTCAGGACCCGATGCACCACAGATTTGACGACCGAATTGGTTGATGAGACTCAGCTGTTGCTAACGCTGCCACTGCTGCAAGCCTTTTTGCTGCAGTAAAGTTGTTAGTAGACGCAACCGCACAACCGAAGTAATCTATCATATGGATTGTAGTAGAGAAACACATCAGCAAGGAATATGGTGTGCGAGCAGCGAAGGTGAGAGAAGCTATGGATCGAGCGGTGTTAAGCAACTGCAAACAAACAGAAGGAGTGAACTCTCCCAGTGCTCTCCGAAGTATGCCAACATGTTTGTTTCTATTATTTGAAGTTTTCTCAGATTATTCTGAGAAGATTGATCAGTGTTGACTGGTGCTCCAAGGTCGCGATCCTGGGTCATTGCTTGCAGGATATTGTCTCCTATATTGTTTGTGATGTTCGGAGTGCTTTCGGAGTAATCACTCATACGCTCTGTCCAAGTCTGGCTATAGTGCATAGTGACCTCCTGGGTCGGCCATTGTCCATCACGTCTTCACATCACTAGGGCACGGTAAGAAACTTGAGGCAAAAATCTCGTTAACTCTTAATGAACACGAGAAACTGATGCGGCTTCAGAACTGATCCTTGTGGAACCAAGGCCCCAGCGATTAACTCCTCCATTGAATATGAGAGCATGGGAAGGAGGACCACTAAGCGAAATTTTTTGGTTCCGAGGGATTACTGCTATTCGAAATTTGAGTGTTTCTGTCATTTTTCCACATGGTAGACAGTTTGCTCATCTAGGCACATATTTTAGTAATGTAAAAATCGTTTACAAAGCGTCGTTGCAAATACATTCAGCACCCTCAGGCGTATGTCTTCAATTTCGGGCGATAGGTAAGTGAATAATGAAAGTGTTTCTACCAAATAGGGAGAAGGGAGACCCTGTTCAACGTTTTGGTTTTAACGGAATTTCCTATTGTGTAACCATTTGAATCCCACTCGTGACCATTTTCTTTCGCCGTACTGCCCATTTTAATTCATTTGCGCGCTGATACCTTGATGTACACTGCAGTTAGTACAAAGTAAAACACGCTGTTGACAATCCGCTTGAGATCAGTTACGGCTAAAGTGCTGGACTGATTGCAAGCTAACGACAACTCTAAAGTGCATATTGTCATGCATAGTCAATGTTTCATACCGAAATTCGAGCTACGACTATCGCTTTTCGTTCCATTGTGGAATCATTTATAGTATCCTTTACCGGGTCGCTGGTTCCCCAGGCGGTCTTCACCACCTATTTGCATACATGATGAGAGACTTTAAGCTAGATGCCCCAGAGCACTTTTGAATTCAAGTAACCGAAAGGTGACTATGCGCCTAAATATTATATAATTTATCATCCTATTTTACTCAAGCAGCAAATTTTAAATTTCTGCTGCGTCATTAATTGCGTGAGTGCGCCACGTAAGGAACTTGGATGGATTTCAGCAAAATAAAGCAATCTCACTTACTGGCTGATACCTGTGGTCCTGGTGTTAGTTATAATGATGAATGACCGATTCGCGCCCTGTGAACATATTCATTACTTGTGAGGAAATAAATATTAGGTAGTCTAAGAACGTCACCAAATCGAGTACCGGCAATTATCCACACATCTACCACTTGAAACCGCTACCCTGGCTTTTGTTAGTATGCACGTTCTAAGTGATATTTAAGTAATCCGGAACTGTTACCAATTATATGCAGCGAACATTTTTTCTCAAATGCTAATCGTTCCCGGCGCTGTGTATCGATTAGCGGCGACCTTATTTAGGCCATGTCCGTACATCAGCGCTCCTTCCCTCATGAAAACGATTCTCCTATACCATCGCCATCAAGACTGCACCATCAGTGCACTCCATAACGGCTCACATCCGAGTATTGCTACATCTGCGCTGCATAATTTAACGGCTACGAATGCCACAACCGTTGACGTTCGAGCCTTTCCTACCCAACAAACTGACTGCCTATGTGTCACTAGCCGGCCATCTTTTGTGATGCCTTTTCACGGCTCACGTACGGTAACGGTTATGCTAAACGACGTTACGCATTACATTCTAATCAATGGCCAAGTTGTTCCCCTTACGCGAAATTGCCTATTGTATAGTGCGTTAAAACATAAAACAACGGTTTCATGTATACAACAATAATTTCATCATTAGGAAACGGATTTCAAATCGATCATATGAATAGAAGGTTCCTAATTGACCACTACGTGCTGAACATTTTGCTCACAGTATAAACCATTCACACATTCTCGTGTCTGTGACAAAATGTGCTCAATAAATTGTTGCCAACATACTCCTTGGTTGAAAACATAATCATGTTGCTTCTGGAATACTTTCGCACCCCTACTTGCCCTTGCTTTCTTGCTGTAGCTTTTTGTTACACACCAAACCTACTTGAGTGGCTTTAGCGCCGAAGAGTATGAAGTTAAGCGTAGCATGCTTATTTGGTCTACTCAGAGGAATCTGATTATTCAGAAAAATCTGGAATCTAGCGTACTAGCATGCTGCGGTGGGATTTCTAGAGGTTGAATCACTCTGTTTATTCTCAGTTGCTTTACAAATGCATGCTGCTTTATATTGAATACGCAATCCAGGCGGGGCATGCCTGACAAACTCCAGATCTCGTAGCACTGGAGACGTTACAGTGAATAGCCGCAAAGCACGTCAAAGTATAGTTCCATCTACCATATCATATTGGACCGAGGAGTCTAAGATTTTACAGCGGCGCGTATTGACTCCGGTGTGGCGGTCTGACTTTGGCCTAACATATTTAGATGAAACGCCACCCATGTTTGCCGTCCCCTACTGCAACGCAGTTACAATACATATTTGAAGTACCATCATTTCAAGTTGGCCAGGCCATAAAGCCGGCTAGAATGTTGGCGAAAGTTTTACTTTCTTTCTGCGTGCAAGCCAAGTAATGCCCTCCCAAATATGGTGTTTCCTCCAGCAATTTTTCCGTAGTTAAACTATGCATTGACGTTGCGCTATCCTACCAACATCACGAGATAAATGCTGCGTGACTGGACGGACGATCTAACATGATGAATGTAGCACAACCATCGCATACAGATGGTTCCAATGCTAACTGTTATATCGGTTATCAGTAATCCTATATTACGTGCATAATTCAGGACGTGGAATGGTTGTGCCCCATATATTCCACGCAAATGGACTTAAGTGTTAGCGGTGACATCATAACCCGATTACAGGAATGTTATGAACAATTTTGCGGTCAGTTTTCAAAGTAAGTATTTATTCTTGTAATTTGCCAAACACATATGTGCGAAATGGAACTAAATAATTATGGGGCATTTTAACATGACCCAAATTCCGGAAAATCTGTGACACTTATCACCCAAGATAGGGGAATCACTTGCATCATATACCAGTGCATTACGAAATTTCATTTGGTAGCCAGCAGCTGAGGTTGCAGGCATATCCAGTCAAGTAGCTAATAAGGATATTATTTTTAAGGACGCTGAAATTCTGTATGATGGTGCAAAGTCTGCGCCGACGGGTTTGGCGCTCCGTCGAAATCGCACCAAGCTCATCATGTCCGTGGCGAAGGTGATAACTTACGAAGCGAATCAGCATGGATTGTTTTACTTTACTGGAAATTAAAGCTCATTATTTGAATGAAAGCCTGACTTCCAATGCTGTAATAACTCCCCAACAATCAATGCTTAGAGAATGTCACCTTCATTGAGGTTCATATTTTAATTATAATTGGATTTAATGACTTCGTGATAACCAACTACACGTCGAAGGTCTATAAAATTAACATATTTTACTATGATGACTTTATTTAAGTATAATTAGAAGGAGGCTGTCAGGGTTGATTCGAATTTGCGATCGCAGTCAAGGTTGCACACACGACTTCACGCGGTCCGGAATGTTACACCATCGTGCATGTACGGAAGCCGTCGAACCACTAATTTACCAGCTCCTTTGATCCTACGCTGATGTACACACGTTCACCTCGGTATTGTCAAGCTAATTCGGGCTACTTTGTTAAGGTGACCATACCTTTCTGTTGTTATAAAATGTTACCATTTGCTACAACCTCTGTTGTCACTACTTGCTGGTTACATCGTTCACGACTGTGGTTTCCGGGCAAAAATTGAGGTGGGTTGATTTATTTTTCAGTTTTTAATGTGGTTCGTTTAGTTTGTTTACTACGGCTTCGTTTGGGTAGTGAACTGCCGCCATGAGCACAAAACACGGCTAACGGATGAGTCGCAATTATAGCTTCTGAGAGGGTATTGGGCGTGTGGCAAAGATTCAAGGAAAAATAACCTTCGGTTTTCAAACCGGCTATATATTTCGCCAATATTGGATAAAGACCTTTCAGATGGTTGTTGTGATTCAGCTTCAACAATTGTTGCACTGCTGATTAGAGTTGTTTTAAAAGTTGTAAACAACAAATAGTTCACAAGGTGAACGCAGTTAGCATCCGCTATAATACCAATCAGTCTGAAGAATTGTTGGTATTACAATTGTCTCAAGCCCATTGTTAGTTTGGTCAACCGAATTTGTAGACTCTCGAAGGCCGCGATAACTCACTTTCGCAATCTGGGACATGCGTGAATTGCATATAAAACTTGAGGGTATACATAATTATATAGTGTTTGCTGGAACGTGTGCGGTTCGAATTGCCCGGAAGTTGTCTGTTAAGCTCCCACGATTTCCATGCTTTTTTCAGGTGCTTCTTTAGACTGCTCCGAGCAGCAAAACTCTGCGTGGACCAGCACACCCAGTACTTTTTCGGGTTTTTAGTGTTACAGATGCTGGTCCGTCAGCTTTCATGTGTGAATCATTCGGTGTAGTAAATGGAGCACCCGACATTTAGCCACATTGAAATAGTACGATTTTGGCCCGATTATCCATTAATTTTTTCAATGCTATTTTGATGTTGGATACATTCTTCTGTAGGTCTGATCGCTCGCCAAACTTTGAGGACGTTGGCACAGATTAAACAGTTTTATTAAAAGTGGCTAACTAGATCGCTTACTAATACTAATAACTGACAGTTCCTCAGTTCCGTATCCTGTGACACACGGTAATCGCGTGCATGGAGTGTAACATGAATGCTCGAATTTTCATCATGAGACGCCGGTGCGAGTGCAAATGGCAGATCCACCCATGTTTGTGGTCTCCAATGCAACATCCTTGAATTTCGGCGAAAATTTTACGATGATCCTACTGGTCGAGTGCCTTAAAGAAATCTAGGTAAGCCACAGCAAATCTTTCACCAGCATCCACCGTTTCAGTTCGGCTATCTTTTGCTAGCAATAGGTTATTTGCGCACGACTGATTTTGGCGGAATCCGTCTATCTTCTGAAGGCTATGATCGAAGCTTTCCAGATAAGAAAATGTCGGGTCCGCATCGATAGCCTCCATAACTTGGAGAATAACTGGCAGCGGGATCACTGGTCGATAATCAGCTGAGGCTGAATGATTACCCCCTTTGTAAGTTGGTTTTCCCCTTGTGTGTCCCATTGCACGTAGGCGCCACTTGTCAATGCAGTGCTGTTTACTTTGCCCTATTACGTAGTTCATTCAAAAGCTAGCTTAACACTTTAATCAAATTCGGGGTGTGCCTAGATAATTATTTTGTCTTATATCATTCCATTTCAGCGTTTGGATAAATGGCACTAACATGGACCGTTGACTGAAGATTGGAACAGAAATACGCATCGTCGAAATCAGATGAAGCAAATTTTTTGCCATTTAATGAGCATTCTGATAATACAGGATTTGAAGTGTTCGATGTAGGTGTACTAACTGATTCTACGCAATCTCAGAACTGTCCTGGTTAAGGCAAGGCCTATAATTGTTTTGGCTTAACTTTAGCCTTACAACTACCGAATTTTCCAATTTCTGGGGGAGATGGGTAGTATACACACAGAATTACTGATCTAACATGTGACAAATTATTAATGTGTTGGTTAGAATTGCATACAGAAGTATTCGTTTTTCTTATGGATCACCATTTCGAATTACGCTTCCCATTGACTGAGTGAATGTCGTTGGCAAAACTTGCCGGTAATCCTTTCTAAACTATACAACGTAAGGTTAAACCTGCAAAGAAAATCTGCACCAATATTCTGTGCAAATGCTAAAATTTGTGGGTTTAAAAGAGTAAAAATTGCTGAGCAATTTCTGTTCGCAGTGGATATCTCGACATCTATTTGACATTAAATGATATTTTGGAAGAGTTGACGGAGGGCACAGAGATTTTAGATCATTTCTCCGAGGAAACTGTGCAGCCTTTATGTATGGTGTTAGAAGAGTTTTGAAAGGTCGTGAACCCTTTTACTTGCACGAACAAGACGACCTTTTCTATCTATTCTTTGTGGGAATATCTTTGACATGATATCAGCTTTTCCTTTATTCAGTTAGGGCCACAATTTTCCATTGTCTGATTTTCCGTGTAAAAGGAAGGACGCCTATTTTGTTAGTGATGACAGCTGTCGCCGGAATTCACCCATTTGTGACAAATTACTTTTGTACCAGTGCATTATAGCAATACACATTTACAAAAACAACTTCCCACAAGACACTTGAGGCTGAGCCAAATGTAAGGCTGCATCTTTCTTTAATAGCAATAAGCATCAGCGCTGTATGTCATAAACTAGTTAATCACGCATAGTAAGCCCTGACAAACTTTGTATTTTCTACCTACATTTAACAGCCTTCATTTTCTCTTAACATTAATGAACACCCGTGTAAACACAAGTGTGCAGCAAAAAACTTTACAGGTTTCAACTATGCCTTCACATTTTAGTAAACCCCGTTGGTTTACAATATATCAGGGCTTCACCTTGCAAGACTTCAATAAGAAGGAGTCCAAGAATCGAAATGCTTGAATAACCCAATTGCATATCACGGGCTGCATAGAGCTTCCAGTGTTTTATGGTTAGCTACTACCCACATAAATTCAGACAGCCCCTGGTCATAATATTGCAAACCCACCTACACACGCCTGCGGCTGGACGTGGTCGCAGTTGCGTAATATAGTACGGTCGGAAAACAACTGTACATTGTTCTATTTCCTCAAAGGTTGTGTGTGACGGACCTCAATCAGATTCTAATGGGTCTCTACAACTACTATACCCAGATAATCTTACCATCTACTGCCTTGTCCTTTGGGATATTAACCTAAGACTCCAAGTGGAATACATCAGGCAAACCTCCATTAACTTCCTACGTTTCTGCTCAGTCTATTAAGATAAAAGCTAGAAGCAAGGCACCGCAATGTCGTACCACACCATTGCACTTTCCAGCCCTCTAACTGTTTTCGCAATTATTTCCACAATTCTCATCGCACGCGACTGTGTGCTCAAATGAAGCTCGTCGCGGGAGTCAGTGTGTTGGCGAGCGCAACACACGTGCAATCGGGTGCGCAAAAATCAGATATATAAATAGATAACTGTTGTTTCTCGACAACACGATGCACGCCTGCCTAGGAGGTTTATGATTATACAACCTATAAGGAAACAAAATAACGATGCTGTGTGATTCGATTCCAACTTACCAGCTGTAAACAATGCATAGAACGAGCTCATTTAAAACATGTTGTTCTACCAGCTATGAGTCAATGCATGTAGCCACTTTATGTTTGCCGAACTAATGGTCCAGTTTTCGTATATGTACAGCAATGTCAAACGTAAGGTTATGTTGCACAGTCTACCCTTCAGAGACAAGTGTCGCGCTGGCGCCATGGTTGGCGAAGGTTAGCAGACGCGCCTCGATATTTTGCTATAAATTTTGTAATGATATCTTCGATTAAAAAGGTTCTGATGCAAGCGCCTAGGTACCAAAACTTCTGAAAGACTAATTGCTGATCACCTGCGATGTTCAGCGCAGTAGGCGGCCCTTTACGATCTAGGGATATGGTTTACTGAACCCATTCAGGCATTTGGACAGTATACGAGCGGACTATATGCGATATTTTGTCTAATGTTGGAAAAGAAAACCCAAGCAGCGACGTCTTCGGAACAAGCATATAAGCTGCGTTTGATTATTTAAAGTTCACAACACATATTGCAGTATCATCTGCGCTGGAGCTTCACCTACCCCTGAAGCTCTGATGGGTCAATTGCCAACACGGAGATAATCAACACTACAAAATTAGCGGTGAGTTAATCGTCGACGCTCCAGACGACGTTTCACTTACGCACATACTTGGAGATACTACATCTAAGCGTCTTGGGAAAGCAAAGGTAGCTTGTGGGTCCTGTTCTAAACATTACCGTACCAAGTGCGATATGTCTTTTCGGTTAAAGGCGAGAGAGCGGAGCAGATCGCCAGATACTTTTTGCTTTTGTCCTACATATTTACCACAGCACTGGTCAACTATGTTCTAAAACTAGTTAAAAAATCCGTTTGTTTTCTAGAGCACGCCGAAAAGCTGACGAAAGCATGTTTTGATTCGGTAGGAGAGAGGATGAACCTGGAAAGAATGGTCGGCTATGAACAAAAGATGTGTACTGGGCTCATTTCACCAGATCTGTCAGTTTCAATGTCTCCATCGACTTCTCATCATTTCTGCTTGGCATATCGAAAGTTGTTTGCAGACTGGGTTATTATACTCAAGCAGCATTATAAACCATTTCGGCCGCCACCGAAAATACGCGCCAGAATGGCGCAACACAATATCTAGTCCCGCCAGAAATGGAATAGTCGAACAATGATATCCTGCAACCGCAGCAGCGTATGGTGGCTAAACAATGTTTAGGATTAACAATGTGAAGTCAAGTACGTCAACAACTCTAACTGTAACGGGACAAGGTGAAAACAGCCATATTACACGTTTTCCGATAACTCCCACCTCAGCCTAAAAGCTGATGCCTGCGAACAAATCTGTGGCATATTCTACAATAGCACACCCAAACAAGGGCTTGACAGCCGAAGGCGTAACTTCGTACATCTCCGTTTCAGCTGCTTGCACACACGGATAACACCTTAGCCTAAACCACGTGGTAAAGCAAAAGGCACTATAAGTGCCACACGTGCGCAATTCACCCCACCAAAAACTCAGCTTAAAATGCTCTCAAATCGACCAACTTTCGACCAGCCTAGGGGTCACTGGCAATTTTTGTTCCGACAGGTCCCTGAATGTACTGCAAATTCCAAAAAATAGTGGGACATTTTATGAGGCCTAATAAGCGTCCACACTGAAATGATCGGAATGATGAACATCGTACAGTACACAAACGTACTCCACTACGGTAAAACACGAATATTACGTGTGACGCTACAATCATCAATCAAGGTAGAGGTGGTTCTCCTTTCAGTCACTCATCTTCGAACTACATCACGTGGTATTGGTATTTATCCGGTAGTCCCTTGGTGAGAACGCAAGTAAATAACAAAGAAACCGGTTGACCACCGGCAGCTGCAGAACGAAACTTCGGTGTTTATTCATGGTGTACCGGATTTTTTGCCTCGGATGTACATGAAAACCAATCATATGACTGGGAGGAGTTATAAAGGTAATTTGTTTGCACTTTAAAATTGGTTGGTCAAATCAATCTCAAAGCTGCCGTCAGCATCAAACTAAAAGGATGTGGTGCAAAAGTGTTACAATTGGTGCTTCAGTTCAAACTCATGGCGGAAGAAGCACTCCGGAAGTAACTCAACTATCGTAAAAGTTCCCATCTGAGAATCGCTTGAGCGCGCTTAAGCCAGACCCCAGTCTACCGAGGCAGAGGGAAATAACCGGAGTTAGCAATTAGCCCAGTAAACCTTAGTTTTGTGTTGGGCAACTGCTATCTACGACATGCCATCAAAAGAACTAATGAAAATCCCTTGTGAGCGGTAGGAGATTTATTGTGCTTTTGAAAAGATTCTTCGCAGCTGAACGCAGACAGAATGCTACCACAGAATCAGAAAAGCGATATACGGCAGTTTCACAGTAGTGGACTCCTCAGCAGCGTGTACCTGCCGAAACATGCCTTACACAACACATGACATTTTACATAAAACCGTCGACTCATGCAAAGGAAGTCACATCTCTGGTGGCTAGCCCTTACCTCTCTACTTCACAGCATTATGACAGTGTATGATTAGCCGTGATATATCCCAGTTATTTATCAGTCATGCGTTCCACTGCCATCACCCATGGCTCAGAGGCATAAGTCCCTGATTCGTAGGTGTAAGGTCCTTAGTACGACTTGGGATGAGTCCAAAGAAGGAAACAGTTTGCTGGCCCTTTAGTGGATGTGTGATGGCTGCCTGGCTGTCTTTATTTGTGATGAACCTCCTCAAAGGATATTACCTGTTCAGAGCAGTTACAGAGGCTGGATTTGAACGCCCAGAACATAATTAAATCAATCCTTCCCGTGTGCTTATGCGTGTTGTTAACGGAATTTATGTCACAAGGTAAAAATACGCAGATTCTTTCCAGATAAATTTGTGGGATGCGGCAGTGAGTTCTAAAGTGTGTAAATTCGACCGCTACCACTCATAGCAAGAATGAGATTATCACTCGCCACATCTGCTGTTTGTCTACAAACAGGATACAAACAGACCGAAGGAACTAAGTTAGATAGTCTGGATAATTCATGAAGCATGTAAGCTCCAACACCGCGCTTTGAAATACGCCGTTTTTCCAAGGAAGGTGGTTGGTTGGTTGGTTGGGTATCACCTTGTGCGCTCCATTTTCTCCCGACCAGTAACTCGCAGATGCACCGGTGTATTGAGCCGCCAAATCTCAGCTTGTGATGGAGGACCTTACGGTCCAACTTGTCGAAAAGTTTTCTGAAATCGCGGCAAATCACTTCAAGATCGCCTTAGATTTATTCTTTTCGTGGATAATTTGCAGGTTTCTTGTGACGAAGATCGATTAGTCAGAACGTAAACCTTTACAATGATTGCGGTAGGGATTAAGATTTAGCGATGTAGACACGGCTGCATTTTGACACCTTCAATTATAAATCATTGAGCGTATGTTTCTGTGTAGTTTGGAATACAGTTGGGGTGCTTAACCACTACATCTTGATTCCACTATATATAAATTAGGACTCTTAGCACGAGACAATCCCAGCTGTTCGATTCAGGTATAAGAAGAATAAACAGTGCGAACGGAAATCTTGTTCTGTTGAGAAAGGCACTCGGGGGATTTAACCCTTCCCCAGGTATTCAACACCAGTATTATGTCCCATACAGTATACACTGTTCAACGTCCGGAGCAATCTTATAAATATGGTCTTCCCAGCAACAAAGCTAGTCACACGCACGGGCCTTTCAGAATGAAGTCGGATTTTCATTATGCATGTATGTACTAACTTTGTAACTCCATCGGCGTTTATACTACTATTCGCCTTGCTTGCTGTAGTAACAAAAGTTCCCAATGATGCACTCATATGTTTACATTACGCTACCAAACGCCCTCTGACTGCGCATCAAAGTTCAAATAAGACGGTTGACGGATTACAATTCCCAACTGAGTGCACATATACCCACTTTATTTCCCTGAGCCATTTCCTTGTTCCGTTTCATCCACAATAATACTTAATAGGAGATATGCTATGTGTTCGTCATTTGCTCATACTAATCCGTGCTCACCTTTTAGCTGTCGCAGTCACGCTACTCATGCCTGACCTATTAGCCCATAGACTATAGTTCCGCTGAGGCAGAAAACGACAGCTGCGTAATTGAAAGCAATTACCTCCTCTCAACAATTTGAAAAGTACGGTCAGGAGAGGACGGCTGATAGATGCAAACATTTGGTATTGTCACTTCAGTACCAATACCAAAAATTGAAGGGAAACAATAACATCCGGCGGAATTGATCACAAAGTGATACAAACTTGGAATCAAGATGGGTGAAATCAAGTCGGTTTTTAAGTTCACGGAAGTCTGAGAATGACGAATACATATTTGTGCACGCACAGCATCAGTTGCATTCGGCTGATCTTGATAGCCTCAAAGAAACGAAAGAAGCGTGATTTAGTGTGCCGGAGCATATTTCGGATTTCGGTATCGAGTCGGATCGGTTGACCATTAGAGGTGCCAATGGCTTACGCAACAGCGTGGTTTGTGGATTGTAGGGCCGTTGGTTTATCCCATGCAAGATCAACTTCGGTAGGTATATGCTCCTTCATTCTAGTAGACAATGCTCTATCCATTCTGCCGATGTCACTAACTCCTCACTAACATGTGAGTTGGTATGCACAATGAAAGCGGATGCCAATAAGGAGCGCTCCGTTTGGACGAATTACTGGCAAACTGCTGGCGCGGTTGATGAGGACGACCTGAGCATCATGGTAGGTTCTGTGCTCTGCAGTGATCAAGCGTTTATTGATCCGTGACTTGGCAAAATCACCTTTGAAATGTTATTTGTCACACACTTTCCTCATGGTGGTCTCCTGTAATAAGCCCTTCGTTGTTCGTGTTTATTTGTATGACTTTATAAATCTTCGAAGTAACCATCTGACATCATTTTGGTTATAATTCGTTCCAACTCATCCATCAGACAGCCTGTCATGCATAGTCGTTTGGCATGAAGAAATATGGTTTTGCATGATACTCCTCTAAAAATTCAATCAAGGTGCGCATTGACAACGACCCCGTGTAACATCAGCGCAGAAATAAACGTTTCTGTCTAATAGAAGGACATGGTTCAGCCGCGGAATTAAATGGGCAGAGCACGTGACGCAAATCAAAATTGCAACCTTCAAAATCACCTGTCCGTCGATCACGGAGTGGCGATTCAATAATCTGGATGGGGCACTGCATATCACCGAACTGAAGACCCTACCTCGCATGGTGGTGAAACCTATGAAGCTCGGAGAAACGATCAACATAAGATCAACCAATCAGGGCTACCAGTGTTCTCAATAATTTTGTCTTAACAAGTGTCCGTTTGAACAGCATTAACGTAAAGCTTGGGAAAAGTGTGTGGGTTTTGGTTCAAAAACCGAATTATCTTCAATAGGATAAGCATTGCGAAATGTATGGAACCCGTAACCAGATCCAATGATCAATCCCAAGCTTCTCATTGGCAAAACGACACCTTCAAACACGGTAAACAGGCACCTCGTTAACAAACAACGCCTCGCATCTGTACAAAAAATGGTCATCTGGTGGTCATTTAATATTTGCCCAGGAATTGTCTTATCCTTCATCTTTTACTGTAAACTAACGAACGTGGCAACATTAGTAGTAATCGGGCCCTAACTCTTCTTGAAACGCCAGGAATCAAAAATTCCCTTTTTCCTGACAGCTTGTGGGAAAACCTGGTGTCCATTCCAGCTACGATCCTCGGTGTTTGTTGTGTTTGCGAATCTCATGTGTATTGTGAATGAAAGACAATGTCTCACTACGAATTGAAATAACGGCGTTACCGTTCGTGAAGATAATTCTTCTTGATGACATGATAACTAGTTCCATTTAAAGGCTACGGGTTCAGTAAGCTACAGAGAGTCCGGGTTGATGAAAGTAAATATGGTGTTTCGAACCAAACAAATGGTAATATGATGATAAAAGCTGTTGATCAATTCAAAACAAGCTGTTCACCGCTGACCGGTCGAAAAGACATCTGAACGCAGACTGGAATTGGATTTCCCTGAGCAGCAGCTAGTCTTAAAATTGAAAGGGGCATATCGCAGACACAAAGAACTTCAAGCTGCCTACGAAATCTGACCTACCATCAAAGACTGAAATCACTGGGGTATGTCTAGTGTAGCTACTGAAGGCTAGGCCGCGATCTCCTATTAGTCTATCAAATGATTGTGGCCCTTAATCATCTATGCCGTCCTTTGCTGACGCACTTAGCCATAACACCCATTTTCAGAGAACCCTGTGAAATGGGTGTACAGTTTTAATACGTGGAATGCAGGCGGAATTATTTTTCTCGTCGAGTTGGCCAACCCTGGAACTGTCTCGCGAACTTCGTTGTTTCTTCCCCAAATCTTGGATCTGTTCCGAAACCCTTGGATCTTGCCATTGGTGCACATCAATTCGTTTCCAAAACCATGTTCATTTTTAATCTACATGAATTATCCTTCTAAACCTAATTAATAGGTTACATAAACCTAAGGATGAGGGAGAGAAGTGCATATTTTTGTTTTTACTTTCAACTATTCTTAAATGTAACTGTTCACATGTGGCCACATAGTTCACATTCAGTTCTCACTTTCACTACCATTATTCCGCAACGTAACTGCTGGACAAACTTTAAACAGACCACATCTATCTTTTGATAATTATAGTTACACCCCCATTATCCTGCGGGACATGTTAAGCAACTGCTTTTTTACCCAAAATTAATCATTGTTCATTGATCATTTGCATTGCGAAAATAGATTCAAAGTGGAATTAAGTAACAGGTGTCTTAAGCCTAACACTCAAGCACTCACAGATGCCACCAATAGCTAACCGGATATCTGAAGCATTGAATCACAGATAACTTGATATAAACAAAAAGAAGACGCAAAGTGTTTGAGATAGGACGATTTCTTTCTCTTTTCACATTGCAAACGAGCAACAATTTCAATGATAAATTGGAACAAAAACTCAATTCCTTCAAATAGCGTAAGGTCATAACGCAAAGGAAGAGAAAAGTGGCTTACCGTTGAGGATATCTCACAAACCCGAAATGGGAGTTGTGAGCTATTAACCAAACAGTTGCTTGTCTGGATGCAGCAATGTATGGTCAGGTAATGCTTGTTTATAGCACTGTCTCGGCAACCTGATGTATTTGGTGTTTGGGTTTACGATAACGGACAGCAAGGGCCGAGTCAATGTCAACCGGATGACTCGTTTTAAACAGGTGCTTTGCTATCGAGGAGGCAAGTAGCTTGTTCGTCTACACACTAACGTTCGTTGCTTGCCATGTTGTGGTAGCGATAGGATGCGGAATGTGCTCCCCAATCCTTTTATACAACCTACGGTCTGGCTTGCCAAGATAACTACTTCCACAGTTAAACAAATCAATCGACAAAATGCATTGTGGCGGAGAGCGACTTAGTAGACGTTACTGGGGTAGTGGTACTTCTTGGTTGCATAGAGAGGGCAACAGTTCGCACCATTTAAATTACTTCGCAATGCAACTGTTATAAGCCGTTCTACTTGCTTAGCCACGTCCCCTTTGAAGGGCGGTTGCTTATAAACAGGCACTTCTGGTGCAGTAAGAAAGACCGGCTGTTCATTTTCTGAGAGGCAGCTATGTATCCTAATATACGCTTCTCATAGGGTGTAGGTGGGGGGTTACAATTCCTACTCCATGCATTAAGTGCAGCATAACCTGCGGGCCTGACTGAATAACATTTTGACAAGGCATCGTTCGCGTTGTGCCGGTGTAAAGCTGTTGAAGTGTTCATACAAACCTGTCCATGTAGCTTCCCGATAAAGTGTGCGCGACATCGTGCCATGTTCTCGCATCGTAAATAGTATATACAAAATTGGTAGCCAATCAGACAACCAGTCGATTGCTTTGCTTCTATGTTGACTTTCGGAAAATTGATTCATACACAAGCATACTCAAGAGTTGCCATCACGCTTGGCGTCTATCAACTGCGTCAAACAGCAAATGCCTGCGACTTCAGTTCCCAAAATCGGGCTTGTATGCAACACTAGAATGCGCATACGGAGATTGCGAGCCAGGAATTATCACTATTACCAAATGATTGCCCGAAGCACGTTTGCTGCTTCTGTGTAACAAAAATGGCTTCGGTTGCTAACCAGTAGAAGTTTCGGAACTGCGGGTCACCGAATCGTCATGGTGCTGTATACGTCTATCAACTGACGTTATACTGTTCACCCAGGAAATGGATTCTCATCTCACATCGACTTTGACAGCTACTTTATTTTCAAGCAGCAGTCACCGGTTTTAGCTTACATGAGTTTAACAATCAATGTTTCCTATACATCTGCCTCCTCATCAAGAAAAGTGAAGTCAAATTGCTCGAGATACCTCCTAGTTTTTCACCCTAAAGAAACACAATTTCTCTTACCATGCGTATAAATGTTAACAAACAATCCGATGTGCAAACTATATATATATATATATATATATATATATATATATATATGAATTCAGAACGCATTATAGGTAAGTATTTGACAGAGGACCGTTAGTTCTCGATGAATATGCAACCAAGATTAAAACTGTATGTGCTAACGGAGTAACACGAAACACATAGTTGTGCATCGAAGAGCGTTCCAAGAATGCCAGCCACTGGCGTAGAAACTACTTCTGTCGACCGAAACATTGGTAAATATTTCGTCCACTCTGCTCTTGTAAATCCATAAACCGACAAAATTGCGAACGGTTCTTCAATGTTTCCTTTCAGAGAACATTAACCAAATACCTAAATTTTTGGTTTTGTTGCAACAACAAGCATTTGCTTTCTTACCATATTAGTGACGAAATTTATAAATACAATTTTCGGGCTTTACATGCAGCATTACTACCAAGGTCCAGTCTACTGACCAAGTCGCTCACCATATAGAAACACGCAAAAACCATCACTCTTGATGGCTCATCGAAGATAGTCATTTATGTGCTTGAGTTCGGAGATGGAACTCACACTGTGGCAATGCTTATAGCCCAGGTAAGAAAAGTGTTCAGCAAGAGCACCTCGTTCGGTGTGGATTTCTCAAGCTTATTTGTGTGTATGTAGTATATATGTTCAAACGGCGTACAGATTTTATCGTATTCCAATGTTTTAAGAAATAATGCAATCTCCAGAAGGCAAGAAGTAACAACTTTTCTATCTCCTAAACTTTACTAACTGAACGGTGGTAGTTATAAGCTAGAGAATTTGACAGTATAAGGAAAATGTAATTGTATGAGCTTGCTAACATCTGCGACATATTTCCCCAGTCCAACTGTCATTGACACACAACGTTTCAACTCGGCATCATATCCCATCATTGTGTTAGCTGTTTCTCTCCAATCATTTATTTTTTGACGAATTGGACGCGCCATGCTTATCCCCAATTAGAAGCAGGTGATTATAGAAGTACTCAGTGCATTGTTCACCATCTCTCGATGCTTAAGGAGAAAAAGATTTCACAGGCTGAATTTGACAGAACTTTGCTGCAGATCCAGCACTTTTGAAGATGTTGCAGTGAATTATTCAATGTTTGGAGAACAAATCCAAATAATCAGAGGCGATATAAACAAACATTGCTGTACTGAGAAATAAAAATACGTTTGATCTTGTGGCCGTAATTTCCCTGTCATTGGTGAGCTGCTCCAGAAGAGTGATAATTTACGGGTATTTATTCGTCACATATTTTTCAGCTTTTGCTTGAATATCCAGCTGGTTCCTATAGCCTAATTGATACACCGACCGGTCGCTTGAATCTAGACGTTTCAGTGATATGTAGGTGTAGAAAACAACAGGAATAGCGGCTCCATTTTACTAAAAACTTTAACAGGCAGAATTGTCACCGTAGCTGCGTGGCAGAAACGTAGTATTTGGCTTGATCTCAAAGATGCTTCTCTGGACACCCGACTGGCAACTCGCCATAACTGCAGCACTGGCAATTGCTTGGCCACGGCAGTGATCAATTTGAATTTTATATCTTCCCAGTTCCTTCAGAATCAACCCAGCAATCCCTTTTGCAATATACTGTGGGTCTCAAATAAGCAGTATAACGCCTTCGAAGCCCACGCTTAATTTTCATCTGTGTTATGCACAACGCAGCACATAACCTATCAGTTTTTTGTGGGAAACATTGAGTGTTATTAAAATTAAGTAGAATAAATGTTTTCCTTGACCTGCTATATGATGTTCGCTAATAATGTTGTGTCGTAATGCACACCATTTCATTTAGCACTTTAGGAGCCAAATGTGAATTGCTGATAATTTTTCCATTTTAACTGTTTCCAAATATCCAAGGTAAAAGCTCATGTATGGCCAGCAGATTTACAAATGCTAGAAGGCCGTCTGTCATTCAGCCTTTTATATCGTCCTGAGTATTTTCTGCTTGACCACGCAATGCACTGTTCTGTTTGGCAACATAGCTAACGATATCCATTAGTCTAGCTAAGATTTCATTCCACTGCTTCTTCTTCTGCAGCTACTTGCTCAATTTCGTCAATTGGGTTTCCTTCAACCAGCCGGTTCTCTGGTTTCTTCCATTTCAGGAATGCCTGAGCAATAAGACTGGACGTTAACGTGGTGCGACGGTTTGCGTACCTCATTGACCCGTTGAGCTATACTGGGTGATGCATCCGAGCATTTTGATAGCTACTCCTACCAGGTTGGTCAATGGTGAGAGGTCAGGAAAAATCAGTGTCCTGGTCCTCCAGGTTGGGGGTTTGAAATGGGATGGCATCCATTTCTGTAAAACTAAAATCACTGCCAAACCCGCTGCATTGCAGACAGGCATTTGTGCCAAAGGCTTTGGATTTGGACCCTAATTAACTTGAAAATTCCCATTTAAGTCTCTAGAACAAAAGACCATCTGGTGAGCAATTGCTTTCAATGATTCATCGTCAGACCCTTAAATCATATAGAGGCTAGAAAGAGAAATCGACCCAGTTAGTTCAAAACGAATTGATCACGTGAAGGTCAATGTCAGAGTGGAAAAAACGAATTGGGACTTAGAGGGCTAGATGTTCATACAGAACACTACGTGAAAACGGTTATCCCGATAGATTTATCCTAAGGAACCTCCAAGAAAAACCGAAACCAGTTGCAGTGTTAACAGCGCCAAAGAAAGAGTTATTTATTCGCTTACCATTCAAAGGGTACGCGGCTACCGAGCGTCTAACCAATAGCATTTCGGCCGCGGTAAAGGCGACCTTTCCAGCAGCCTCGTTAAAGTGCGTGTTCTCAACGGAACCACTCATTCGTTCACAAAACAAGGACAAGCTGCCGATGCTGACCACATCAGCGGTGATTTATCAATTCGTGTGCGCCTGTGGCGCGACGTATATTGGTCGAAACGCATGAAAGAACATTGCCCTCGCTGGCTTCGTCAAGGGGGCATCAGGACCATTAGTAGCGCCATTCTGACCCATATTGTGGACACCGGCCATGAAGTGGATTGGAAACGCGCTTTCCGAATAGTTTACAAGGTTCCACCGAACCGAACGAAAGGTTACCGCCTTCGTATGCTTGCGACAGCTGAAGCAATATGCATTCGATTGTTCCAGCCGTCCTTATGCTCACAGAAGAAGCTGGTCCATGCTCTCCAGCCTCCCTGGCCAGCAAAGATGGAAGACGCCCAGGTCGATTGCCTTCGGTCAGACGCGGTAGCGAACATCTTGGACCGTAATTGTCCTCCTGTCTAGGTCTGAGCGCCCTAGCAGGATTTAAGCCTACATACAACCATGATATTTTCCTCAAACATAAACTTCATCCTACTTCGACCGTCGCGCAGATTATCAAGGGTCACATTATCTGCTGCACACAGCAGGACGGATAAGCGAAAACATGCTACTGCTGGTGCCTCCCTTCTTTCATTTTCCACCTTTTTTTCTCATATTTCCATCCCGGCCCCTATTGCTAACGTGGCTTCTATAATTCCCAGCTTAATTTACAGCAACCGAAGTGCTACTGGAGTAAAACCATCTGCAGCCACCATCCCACAGCACTTATTGGACGCCTACCGGCAAGAGTCCCTTATAAGGCCACGCTGTCCCGTTTCCATGGCGACGTTCAACGGCCGCACTCCAAGACAAACAGGTTAGCAGGCTGCACTCGCACGCACCTTGAACACACTGGGTGTTGATGTGTGTTGTGTGTCCGAAACTAGGATTAATGACCCTAACGGGGATAGTGAATTGACTGCACCCGGCTTATTCTCTTGTTATTGGTTCCACTCATTCGGAGACGCCGATGCAGCACTCACGGGTCAAGCTGGTGTAGGTTTCATTCTCAGCTCCAAGGCTGAGCCATCGTTGGTTTATTTGATTCCGGTGAACAGCCGATTATGTGCTGCCCGTTTGACGACAGCAGCTAAGATGAATTGACGAAGTAAAACGAAACGTTTTTGTTCGTGGTTTCCGTTTATGCTCCCACCGACTGTAGTTCTAATGCAGTCAAGGACACTTTTTATCCCGAACTGAACGCCCTACTATGCATTGCAATTAGTTCACATTTGATAGTACTTGCAGGGGATATGAACGCACAAGTAGGGCGTCTGAGCTCTACAGAAGCTCAGCTGGGTAGTAATTATGGACTTAACTCCGAACGGACTGACAACGGTGAGCGTCTACTGCAACTGTGTGCGGAGCAACAGTTGTTTCTTAATAGCATTACATTTAGACACATTGGGCGCATAAGTGCCACTTGGCGTCCACCTGTAGCTGGCCAGCGATGGACCCAAATTGACCACCTAGCCTTTAGTTACAGGTTGCTCGGTTCCATCCTGGATTGCCGCTCGTACTGGAGTACGTGTATCGACTCTGATCATGCCTTGGTGCGTTGTTGTTTCTCTATGAACTTTCCCGGAAGGCACACAAAGCGTCTTTTCCGATTGGCAACTGAGAAATTGTCCCGGCCCTCGGTCAGGAAAGCCCAGGGCGTGGCTGTATAGGCCATATATTCGCTTTGTGGCAGGTTCTAGAGCAGTGTCACGCCTACCGCCGACCGACAATAGCTGTGTTCTTCGATTTCAAGAGTGCGTTCGATTCAGTCAGTCGATCGATTCTGTTCAAAATACTTGCGCGAAAAGGTGTTCCCCACGAAATATGTGAACATCCTTCGCGTTCTATACTCGAACACTACAGGCCGCGTCAGGGTCTTTGGTGGTCAATCGGATAGCCTTCCGACCACAATTTGTGTACTTCAGGTATGTCCGATTTCCCCGGTTTTGTTCACTTTCGTCGTGGATTCTGTCATGGTGTGTTCCGTTGCGGAATCTTACCATGTAGGCGTTGAAGTGCTGCCTGGTGTAAGGTTAGTTGATCTAGATAATGCGGACGATATCGTCTTGCTTTTCGATAGTTTTGCGGCGGCTCAGTCAACCCTGAATAGCCTGTCCAGAGTGGTCCCATTATTTGGTATGCACTTTGCACCTTCAATGTGCAAAGTGTTGCTGCAGGAACACCAGCCACTTGATGACCCCTTGACGCTTGCGAACGAGAAACTCGAGGTGGTTGATCAATTCACTTATCTTGGTAGCTGCGTCAGCAGTGATGTGCGCATAGGAAGTGACGTCAGCTCATGCATTGCAAAAGCCATAGCTACCTTCTTGAACCTGCGGCATCCTTGGTGACAGAAGGGAGTTTCCCTGCGTCTGAAAGGCCGGGTATACAAGGCCACAGTGAGGGCCGTTCTGCTCTGTGGAAGTGAAACTTGGCCCTTTCGGTCTGAAGAGCTGAGGCGCCTTCAAGTCTTTGATCATTGCTGTTTGCGAAGCATTTCTGGAGTCGGATGGCACCAGCGTATCCGCAAAATGATGTGCGTAGGCGAGTACCAGGTAGTGATAATCATGTTAGCTCCCTAGAACAACCGATAGCACTGACTAAGTTGCGTTGGCTCGGGCACGTGCTACGCATGCCTGGTCACCGCTTACCTTTTAGGACCTTGTTCAGTATATCAGGTGTAGGATGGCGCAAGTCTCGAGGTGGACAGAAGTTGACTTTGCAGCGAGAAATGAAGTTACTGACAAATAAACTGGGTGCCGTTGGTCCGTGTCGCCTCCCGGGCTGGAGTCCACGTGATTCGCCTTGTGCTTCGCTAGAGACATTGCAGGACATGGCTCGCAGTAGACACCAGTGGCGCGTCTGCTGCAGTTTTATAATTGGATTGCCTGTTTAAAGTATGTTTAGTGCTGAGTTATCTGCGGGGTAATGGCTGATTATGACGCGGGGCAGTGAAAAACGCAAGGAAGCTCTCTCGCCGATGCCGCCTTATCTTTGCACGCTAGCCAGCTGTGTGTGACGGTATGTTGTCTACACAAGGTGTAGGCGCCTTGACCCTGAATGTTTGCTTATGGCATTAAGGATTGTAGGTAAGTCTCGCTTCTCTCCCTCTTCTTATTCTTTATTTCATAGGTCCTCGTGGTTGTATGGCAGCGAAGCATCAGTTCAAATGGCTGATGTTCTGTTGTTGTTGTTGTTGTTGTACTTGTTGAGCATTCGGTTTACTAGAATTATGTTCATGTACTTTTGGATTTCATTTTCACCATGTTTTGGAACCCATTTTAGTCGTAAAACTGGACTGTCGGAAAATATCCTGCAGCATAAACAAAACAGGGACCCTTTGGACATAACCTACACCAGTATTGTTTGCAACCTATTCTCTCCGTCTATCAAGTAACAAAAACCCAGTTTCCTCTAAGCTTCCTAGCTTCATATGTTGTATTCATTCCGAGGCAAACACCTTCTTTGAATTCATGCTTGAGATACTGAACAGCAGTATATCCTAGTCGAACAAGCATATTACGTTTTTCACGGTCAATTGCAACAGCCCGTAATGCGAAAACTGTGAAATCCGTCGGTGTGCCTGTTATCGTGCCAGTAGTGTTTGTCTTTCTATTTCCTCAAATTCATTTGTATTGACATCGCATTTGCAGACATTTCCGAGTGTATAAAAGTTGTCAGTGTTGCTTTCTGTTGAAAGTGGAAAACAGTTTGAGGTAGCAATCTCACCTTCGGACTTATCGTGATCAACTACTTTCGTGTGTGCAAATTCGTTGATTGAGGTTATTACGATGAATCTAATTAGCCGACCTTCATTCCATTTTGTATCCTCTTCTCTGGCCGTCATTTATTAGGGAACGCCTTGCCACTTTCATTCACTCTCTTCATTAATGGAACATCAATGAAACAACACGCAAGTTTTGAACAAAGGAAAACCACTGGTAGCCACGGATGATGTGACAATAAGCAATATAACAAAAACGTACATTAAAATAATATAGTCAAACCTGTCTAAGGCAACCAGTCCAATCACCGCCGAAAAGCGCTCGCTTTGGATAAGTGGTTGCCATGGAGTGATTTATGCCCAGGGACATCACTCATACGAAAAAACGTTGATGTTTTGCTTTGTTCGCCATAGACAAGTGGTCGCCGTAGCAGGTTGGACTGTAGTTGGGGACAAAATAATAGGAAAAGTTAAGCAACCTGTGTTCAATGAAATAAAAAGACAAAGCCGTAAAGGTAAAAAGATTAGTAACATCCAATGTACACGCCTGAACAATTAAAGATTACACACAAATCCGCGTCAACAGCGTTCACATGTTTACAAATTGCCAACAAATAAGGCTTCAGATATCAGGTCTACGCACTAACATCGCATCAACATGCGACGAATTGTAAGAGCAATAAACCGAAGGGAAGCCGCCAAGCGTTCAGCGACTGCGGTGTGTTGATCACATAATCTGCGTTCACATTAGTGTTCTACAACTATGAGGTCAAGGAGTAAGTCATCGGTGCAAGTGTAACGAATGTGGGCTTTACCCACACCAATGTCAAATGTCGAATAGAACATGAAGGCAGATGAGACCAGCAACGACTACCGATGTTGTAATCGTGCGTGGACAGCGAGCAAATCACATTTGAACTAGGGCGAAATGAGCACAATAAATGTTTGAGTGGCAGCTTCATGTTGGCACATGCCGTTACTGAGGGCAGAATAGGCATGCGATGCTAGACAATCGGCTCAGGGTAAAGTGAGGATTAATTTCCAACTTAATGCTGATCGTTAGGGAAGCTGAATTAAGTGTGGTGAAAGTGACCACAATGGGACAAGTAGGGGGATCACTGGGAAGAAACTTTATCCAGGTGGGACAAATGGCGCAAAGGAGTTGTTGGTCATACAAAGTAACATTTAGATATTCCGCTCTCGGCTTAGTTGGAAATGTTGCGCTTTATATTTGGTATCGAACAAAAACGACACTAAACATGGCGCCCCTGTCACATGCCGCCGGTGACGGACGGCACCTCGCTTCACTTTGCTGGGCCTATGGCACATAGTGAACCGATGTGTACCATCGTATACTACAAACGTTGTCAGTTGTGAATGGGAATCGCAACTGGGATTTATTAATGTTTTGCCCACCTAAATGTGTCTGGAAACACTTTGTCGGTTATTTCCACACAGACATCACAACTGTGTCAGAAACCATCGCGGTTCGTTTAGGTAAGGCAGCCTGATTTGTCAGATGCAGAAGGTAAACACGAATGGCAGTAATGGATGTAGCTAGGTATGGGTGCACAATCGACAATGGTCGCTGTAGAGCCTACGTTCCCCAGCGCAACGATTGCAGTATGCCTTCATTAGGGCCAAATATTTAAACCTGGTTAGAAAATACTTCGGTAACAAAATCTGCTGTACTGATTGCTAGCTGTGGTTTCAAACCAAATATCGGCGTTATATTACAAAACACGACAGTCGAGTTGGCACAGATCACTGACGAAGAGGCTGAGAACCTAAAACTGTGCCATCCTGCGACTTGATAAAATGAAGTCCCCAGTTCAAAAAAACCATGATACCATAACATACCCCAACTAGACCACTTCAGTAAAACAGCACATTATTAGAGAAAATTGTTTCATCTGACCAACCACACTTAGCTTATAGTCGAGAACCTTCACCCGAAAATGTTGAAAGTAGCTGTAACAAAGATGGTTCACCCATAGTCACATTTGGCCACATGTGCTTAGATGCACAACTAGTGTCTGTGGTGTATAAACTTGGATAAAAGCACGTTATATGATTGGTGATCGTGCAGCAAATGCTAACTACCTCCCTTCGGTAATATATGCCCTGCTCCCAAATGTAATAAAAGCAACCACATACGAGTTATTATGTGAAAATCCATAATTTTGCAACTTCGCAATACAAAAGTACCACGCTTTTCGTCGAAGCAGATCACGTAACTTGAACTTACGGATTTCGATCAGTGGTTAAACGATAGCGGTAGCGTTGGTTGTCAGTTACCGTGATTTCACTGAATCTAATACTACGTAATAGGAAATCATAGTCATTGGTTAATCTGAAATTTGCTGTGTGTTTGATACCTGCAATTTAAGGCTAAAAATACCTAGTCCGTATCGATCCAAGCTGGGTATTAAACTTCAAACTGGTTACTGCTGGGTCTGTCCCCATTCCCTGTGTTTATTTACAGTCTTAAAATTGATAGCTTCTCGGAGTTTTCAAATTTTGCTTATGTTGCTTAGCTGTGGCAGTCGATTCCATCAAGATGAAATAGGGAACTTAACGTGGTGCGACGTTTCGTGTTCCTCAGTGGTCCATTCATATTGCAGGTTGATGCTTTTTGCACTTTCATAGCCACTCATACCAGAATGGTCAATTGTTAGAGGTCAGACAAACTCAGTCCCTTGACTCTTCAGGTTGAGGTTTCATGAGATGGTGCCTCCTTACTTCTTAAAACGGACACTCTGTTGTCCAGTGCCAAAAAATTGCTGCATTGTGATAAGGTTTTTGAAGCAAAGGATCTGGTTGAGAACATTAATCGTTCTGCTGTCTATGTCTGGGCTATCTGACAGCACCTTTCCCTTGCAATACACTCTGACCTTCTCTTCTAACAATTTCTTGATGCTTTGACCGTCCCAGATGATAATCAACAGCGTTTTATCTTCAGCATTGAGCAGGGTGGCTGGGGTTTGGTTGCTACTGCTCAGGCCATCCCGCATTCTTATACCCCTCACGCGCTTTCTCATCCTTAGCATCTCGCTCCAACTTCAGTTTATCCCCACGTTTTCAATCCCTCAAATCTTGGCCCTCCCCCACCTTACTGCAATAGTCATTTATCTTCTAGTTTCAGCTCACACACAATCTCGGGGCGTCGCTTCAGTCCAGTCGTCAAGTCTGTGTTCAACCAAGCGGATAAAGTCAGTTTATCCGTTTGTTTTTGGAGTCCTCAATCCACCGTAAGACTGGCATGCCTGTACGTTCGCACTTTGCTACAGATTTGCCAACATGCAGCACTTGCGCAAAGTCTCTAGAACTTCTCGATCGATATTTGCGGCTTATCACAATTACGCCCGCAAAATTTGAACTCCGTGCTTACCCTGCGAACCCCATATGCGACACTGGCAGCACATTTTCATGGCGCCTCGCTGGCGATTATGCGGCTTCACATACCAGTCAAGCTAGCGTAGGTATTGTTTTGAGTCCCCGGAACGAAGCTGTCCTGGTCGACTGAATCACTGTCAACAGCCGAGTGTGCGCCGTTAGATTAGCTGATTCTTCCAACACTTGGAAGTCGCGCGGGGATAATAGATGCTTGCTTGGCATTGTGGCTTACACTCCCACAATCTGCGGTCCTGATTCGATAAAAGATGACTTCAATCACCAATTTAACGATCTCCTTCGTCAGAAAAGAAGCATAGATAGTGTGGTGTTTGCTGATGACCTAAACGCCCAAGTCTAGTATTGATCTTCTGATGAGCTTCATCCGGGCGGCCAACATGTTGTAAGCCCCCGTAACGTTAACAGTGAGCGGTTTCTACAACTGTGTGAAGAAGCCCTTATCTTTCTCGCGAGGAGTAACTTTCGACATATCAACCGCAGAATAGTGAGTTGATGTTTGTTGTTCGTCGCAGTCAGCCGACAATCCAGATAAGTCTACTATCTTTCCGGAAAAGCAACAGACGGCAGTTTCGCCCTATTGGGGCTTGTCAGTGGTGCGCATCCTTCGGTCCTCTACGGAGGATCGAAACACTGACTGCTAGTAGCTTGTGCCAGCTAGCCCGTAGCTTATGAAACTGTGCCATGGAGGACAGTAGCCAACCATCACCAATTGTTGGCTAACTGCAATATAGCCCGAACCATCCTCCACTGCCATGCAGGCACCTGCCGTGCAGATGGCAGCGGTTGGCATTCCGTTGTCAGGACATCCAGGTTACGACAGCTATGAATCGACATAGCGTTTTTGGAATCCGTAAGGTCGAATTCGTTTTACTTATGAGTAGAAGGATTTTTGTGAATATTGTTGTTTACCAGCCTCGGATCAGCCGTGGACGCAACTCCATCATATCACTATTAGTTACCGCTGAAGAGGTTCTGTCCAAAACTGTCATTTGATTTGGAGCTCCAGCGTATACTCCGATCACGCTCTTGTTTGTGCCGAACTTCGGGGGCGTTTCAACGGTCGTTCGCAACGTCGCTGTGAGCGAATGGACACTAAGCGACTGGCTAATCCAGGTGTTCTGAATGCATATCGAAGTACGCTGGCATCCGGACTGAGCAAACGACCACTAAACAATGTCGAAGAACATCGGTTGAATACTCTTCAATAGTTACACTGATCAGGCATGTCTTCATTGGAAAAATCAAATTGCTAACCTGGACATTAAGCCTCTATAAAGTCTCAATAGCTCACGGATACTCACTGAGGTATTCAGGCGGAAAGGTAATACAGTGGATACCACAACAGTCTCAGGGCAAAACTGCAAGCTAACCTGATAAGCGACCGTGAAGCCTGGTGGTCTTATAGTGCATTGAAAATCGAAACAGCTTTTGCCATTGGTAACCTTTGTAAATTATTCCGTCTGATACGAAAAACTGGCAGCAGGGGACCTGAATTTAGCGGAACAATACACAATGAGAGTGGAC
Source organism: Dicrocoelium dendriticum (assembly GCA_944474145.2). Lineage (NCBI taxonomy): Eukaryota > Metazoa > Platyhelminthes > Trematoda > Plagiorchiida > Dicrocoeliidae > Dicrocoelium > Dicrocoelium dendriticum. Next base: position 27,503,615 of record OX104066.1, on the reverse strand, counting down.
AGCTTGGCAAAATGCTTGGAGCCTTGCGCCGAAGACTGTGCAAGGCAGTTGAACCAACCTGAGTTATCGCTTATTTATTCCGTGGCATTGAGTGCGCTTCCTATGTGACGCCGACTTAGGTCCGCCCTCAAACACAGAAGTCGAGGGTGAGATCAGATTGTTGAATTTGCCTATGGCCGCAGGGGCAGATAGAATTGTCAAACTCCTCTTCAAATTCAAGGGACCTCCTCTGGTACATAATTTACATCATTTGCTATTGAAAATTTGGGAATAGGGAACTGAACAATGAACAATGAATTTATACGGGTTAAGAAGCGTTGCTTTACAAGCCCCGTTGGATAGTTGGTGGGGATATCAACATAATAATTATGATTAAAAGGATAGTAAAATAGTTAACACTTTAAATACGAAAATAAGGACTTATCGTTGCTTCGCTGCAGTCCTGCGATCCACTTAGATTCACAACACTCACAGTTAAGAACAAATAATTCCAGGGTAATCTCCAAGTGTAGGATGAAGACATAGTGTTAAGTAACAAAGTGTAAGTGGATGAGTGCATCGTCCAACCGTCTTTTAAATATTGTTAGTGTCGGTGCAGAGACGACCGATTCTGGGAGAGCATTCCACGGGTGACAGACACGGATGGAAAAGAAATTTCTGCGGCACTCCAGATGACTGTATTGTTCTGCGAGTTTTAATGAGTGGCCCCTCAGGTTTGTATTGCTGCTGAGTTGCAGTAAAGGGCGGCACACATGATGTGGGTCTCGCAGAATCAAGTATGTCATAATCAGGTCGCCTCTTAGCCTGCGATAGCTTCCACTGAACAATCCTAGTCGTCGCAGCCTCTCCTGGTAGGACAGATTGCGCATTCCAGTTACCTTCTTAGATGCCCGGCGTTGAGGCTGCTCTAGTGCATTAAGGTCGTGTTTCAGCCATGGATGCCAGGCTTGAATTGCGTATTCGACATGGGGGCGAACATACGCACTGAGCATTTGTCGAAATATGGAGCTGTTTATTTGTCCAAACGCCCGCCTCAACAGAACAACGTGTTGGTTCCCGGTCTTCGAGGCCTTTTCGGATTGCTTGGAGCAACCCAAGTCATCTTGAACCAGGACGCCCAAGTCACTTTCGAGAGTTGATTGTTGCAGTACATCCGTTCCGAGTCGGTATGAGTAGCTGCCGTGATGTCGGATGGAAAGCACCTTGCATTTACTGACGTTGAAATGCAATAAATTTTGGATCGACCATTGATACACTGTATCTAAGTCACTTTGGAGCACATGTTGGTCGGCGTTCGCCTGGATCCTGCGCCAGATCTTGATATCGTCTGCAAACATTAGGAAGTTTGAAGCGATCCCCTGTGCAAGGTCATTAATAAACACCAGAAACAAACGTGGACCTAGAACCGAGCCTTGCGGCACACCACACTCGACTTGTATGGGGTCCGATAAAGAGCTCCGAATTCTGACCACTAATTGCCTTTGAAAGAGAAAGTTGGCGATCCAGCTTAAATGAGGGTCGCCGATCCCGTAATGCTGCAGCTTGGATAGTAGTATCCAATGGTCTAGACGATCGAAAGCCTTGGAAAAAGCCAAGTAGATCACATCAACACCTTCTCCAGCGTCGGCTGCCTCGGTCCAACTACTGCGTGCAATGAGTAAATTAGTTGTACATGACCGCTGTCGACGGAAACCGTGCTGTTCAGGAGTGATGAGGTTGCAGTTTTCCAGATAGCACACCAGTGTATCGGCGACTATGGATTCCATGACCTTGGAGAGTATAGGAAGAAGGGTTACTGGGCGGTAGTTGGAAGGATCAGATCTGCTTCCCCCTTTGTGAATCGGGCTTATTATTCCAAGCTTCCACATAGCGGGAGCTTGATTCTGGTATAAGCAGTGCTGAAAAATCTGAGCTAAATGTCCTGCCAGTTGGTTTGCTGCTACTCCCAATGCCTCTGGACGAATGGCGTCGACACCCGGCGAGCTGTGTTTGCGTAGAGAGGTCAGCTTTTGCAATACAGCCTCTGCGGTAAACGTGATGTGGGTTAGTCCTGGTGAGCAGAAGACAAAGCTTGGTAGATCGCTTGGTGGCAAGACCCTCTGAAACGTGGGGGCGTATTGCATCTGCAGCGCGTTTGCAGCTTCCATAGACGTTCTTGTTGGGCCCTCAGCCGTCTTGAGTGGAGGAAATCCTTGCCTCACCTTTCGTAGGCTATTAACGTGCTTGTAAAGCAGTTTGTGGTTAGCACTGAAGGTTTTTGCGATGTTCTGCTGATAGGCGGCTTTGTCTTCTCTTAACAGTTGAGTGCAGTGGTTACGTTGGGCTAAGTAGTTGTCCCACGTTTCTGGTGCTGGAGCTTCTCTGTACGCTCGCCATGCTGCGTTGCGTACTGTCATCCATTTTCGGGTTCTGCTCCTAACGAAAGAAACAGATTTGCACTTATTGCAAGCTTTTACCTCTGAAGCCTGTGCAATCAGCTGACTGAATGTGTTGAAAAACTCGAGCCAGGCGACTACCAGGGGTTCTTCTTCGAGGAAAGACCAAGTTGTGCCGCTGACGAGCTGGGCGAGTCGGTCGTACCTTGTGATGGTTCGCACAGTATCATCGTTATCATTCAGATATTCTACATAACAGACGAAGTTGAAATTGATGACGGCGTGAACACTGCAACCCAACGGGCAGTCTAAAACCAACGCATCAATCATATGCTCCTCTTTGGTAAGTACTAGATCCAACACTGATGGCCTGTTACTAGTTCTGAACCGAGTGGGCAAAGTGATGTGGTTGTAAAGAGGAGCAGTAGTTACTAGATCTTGTAAATCGGTTTTGAATTGTTCGCCGGTTGTGGCAGGGTCTTCTAAACAATGTACGTTGAAATCACCCATGATAAGAATGTGAGTGTACTTTTGTTGTAAACTGCACCTTAAAGCAGCCATTAGGTGGTAGTCGGTTTCGGATGTTGAGTTAGGGGCGCGGTACACCAGGATAATAAGGCAAGCGTCCTTGCCTTTTAACTGCAACCGGCACCAAAGAGAGTCGGGGAACTGCGAATCTGAATCCTCCACGGCTTCGCACTGTAAGTCGTTTCGGTAGTACAGGATTACCCTTCCTCCTTTTGTGAGTTTGTCGTTCCGGATCAGCGACATGCAGGGTAGCGAAACTTCAGTGTCCGTCATTCCCGTGTGCAACCATGTCTAGGTGATACCAATGACATCATACGACTGACAGGAGCCACTCGGTCCTTGTCACCATTTTTAAGAGAGGCTTCCATTCGGAATGCGGCAGTTATCATAGGATCAGTCTGCTCTTAAATGCCACCAACTTGCTTGCGTCAGACATTCTGCACAGACTGCATGGCACAGGTGAAAGCCGCCTCCGCGAAGAGCAAGCTAGGTTTCGTCGTGGTCCAGGCTGCATCGACTACACCTTCATGTAGTTTCAATTTTTGGGACACTATCATTTTTATGGCGACCTGTCGTTGTCGTGTTTCTCGAAATCAAATTCAGCTTAGATTCGGTGAATAGAGGTCCATTTGGGAGTGTCTCCTGAGAAACGTTGTGTCCGAAAATTTGTATGAGTTATCCAAACGCTGTTCGCACAGAGTGAAGGTTTATGGCAAACTGTCGCTTTTCGTCAATATCTTAAGCGGTGTGAGACAAGGTTGCCTGCTTTCACCTTTCCTCTTTAACTTGCTATTGACTAAGTCATAGAAACAGCGTTCGCTGGACATAACCTAGAGAGTGTAGTACTATTTCATGATAAGCGACTTCTTGACTTGGAGGATGCGGTCGTTTTTGCTCTCACCTGTGACAGCTCTTAAATGTGTCAAGCAGCACCGGACCGATTAGCACTGGCTGTCAATCGTTTTGGGCTCTGCTTTGCTCTATCACAGTGCAAAGTATTTCTCTAAGGTTGGCAGGAACCCACCCCTGCGCGGTGACTTTGCTTGTGATCAACTCGAACTCGTTTAGGAATCCAAGCACCTGGGCAGCTATAGTAGTGCCCGTGGGATCGAAGATGCAATTACGAACCTTGTGGCCGAAACTCGAGATACTTTTGTCAATCTCCACCACCTGTGGCGCAGACGCGACATTACTCTCGCCCGGAAGAGCAGAGTTTTAAATAGGGCGGTCCGTTCAACACTCTAATAGGCTTGTGAAACCTCGCCCATCAGGTCAACAGACACAAAGCGGCTAGTCACATCCAACCACCGCTGCCTTCCAGCTTAGCTTATGTCTGATGGGAGCATGGCGTGAGCAATGAGCTTGTTCGGCTTCGCGTATTTGGTGCACAAAAAGATAATGAAGCGCTCAGCACCATTAAATTACGCACCAGACTCAGATGGCTGGGCCACATATTGCGCATCTCAGCACACCGACTCCCGCGACACCCTTCGTTTACGCCGGAGTTACAGGTGGAAGAAGAGGAGTGGCCAAGTGATGACTTTGTCAAGAGGAATGAAGACTTTTATTTCGAAATCGACCTCCGTTGGAGCCTCTCGGCTGTCCGGTTGGGAACCGAAGAACGATGAATACGTTTGGCTGGATACACTTTTGAACGATTTCCATTCGCTACTGTTGACTCAGACAGCGTGCCTCCATTACATGTATTCTTTTTTCTTTTTCAATGCATTGCGGCAAATAAGGAACCAAAGCTTTCAATTGACTTCCAGTATTACACAGTGCTATGGCCAGGAGCACTTCTTTTATCCACTTCCCACACGGACAAATAATTATGCTCCAAATATTTATCTTTCGTGTTTATGGTGACTTACTTCAGCTTATAACGTATTTAACGTATATTTTGACCGTTGCTGGTGAATTAAGCCAACGAGAGAATTTCGCGATTTCAACTTTGTGACTCAAACGACCAAAAATAACCAAGATGAACGGATAGAAAGATATTACTGTGAGTCTTGTTATTAGTTGCTATGACATGCTACGAAACGGTTTTTTCCTTTGTACAGCAAAGGACCGGGTTACAAAGTTTACACAGAAACTTGCTACGTGATTTGCAATCTCCAAGCTTTCAGTGCTATGTCAAATGTTTAATGTAAACAGGAAAGTAGTCAAAGGCATCATACCTGACGTCAGCAACTGGTCTGTATGCAGGCGTTGCGCGAATTTTAGGTGGAGAATTAACAGTCCTAACGGTTGTTGTTAGTGCATCGCCAGCTTCTGTGACTTATATGGGTGTGCTTGTTCTTCCCACTGGCTTGCACAAATTTGTTGTGGTCAGGTGCGTTTTCATTCAAATGATAGCAAATGCGCTTGTGGCATAGCGGAGATCCAATGGTTGATTTATTGGCATGCCATTTAGAATTTCACTGATATTATACTCCAGGGAGGAATTTACAGATACGAAGACCACAAAGTGAAAAGGAAATCGTATAATTCCTTCATTTTGCCTTAATTCTGTACAGGGAATACGAAAACCCAGCTTATCCATGCTTTCCATGTTTGCAATATGCATTTTGACACATATTTTGCTGCTCGCTTGCATAAATTACTACCTGCTATCACCACTGACGTGCACTGCCCGTCTCTCCAAATCCCACGATACTGGAGGCAAGAGCAACAGCCTCATTGTTAATTCACCTAACTACACAGAGATGGACATCTGTTAATATCTTGCAGTCAAAGGATCTACGGTCATTCGTGCGAAGCACTTTCTCGGATTTCAGCGAACATCCCATAACACGGCTATCTTGCACAACACCTAGAGAGTGAATAAATTGTTCAGTTTCTTTTATTAGAGTTATCCCAATGAATCAATTGTCAAAGCAAAGCTAGTACGTTATTTTGTTTAGGGATATTTCTGACAATCTCAGAACCCCTGAAGCACCATACCCAAATGTTTGGTATCTGCATGTAGATCTGTTCCTGCCCCTTGCTAAAGTTTGAAGTCGATGGCTCTTCCTGGTTTGCCACATCTGACAACATTCTTTGCTCTACTGGGTCTGGTTTAAATTTAATGCATTACTTTTTGGCATTCTTCCAGTAAATGGTATTATTCAGTCATTAACCACACTGAACATTTCTCGGGGTAGCTGCCGGCAACAAGCGCGCATTGAAGTGATAACAGGCTCCAACTTCCATAATGTGCTTTTACCACTACCGTGGATTCCGTTTAGTGTCATGTGTATGGTATTTCACATTTATATGTACCGGTTCACCGTCATTATATCTGCAACTGCATTTACGTTCGTAACCTTCTGCCAATACATAAGGATCCTTGAGAAGCCATGATAATTTATCACAACTGATATACCGAAAAACGTTGGTATTTCAGTAGCCTTTGTACGGAAACTTTCCCAGGTTTTAATCATGTGATAAATATTTGTCTGTTCTGCAAAACTTGCCAATAATTTCAGATCTGAACTATTGTAAGATGTAGGCTAATGCTAAAGTGAAGCCATCAATTAAACTGAAATCTTTCTGCCAAATTATGTTTTCTGGGTCAAATGCATCTCTAGGCGGTTGCAATTTATGCTAATTTTCTTTGACTTCAAGCTTATTGTGCCTTGTATTGTAAGCATAACAGATGAAGTGTTCAAAATTTTTTTCCTTCAGTGTCAATGATCATATTTTTATAATCATTTCCACCACATAGCACTTCAGGTCCGGCAGGAGGAAAGCACACGTTCTCAAAAGCTTTAGATAAAGATAACACTATATCGGAATAATTCTAACTTTGTAGGAAATCATTCATTGCCAACGAATTACTTTTCAGCTACAATGAAATTAAAAAGGTGTTGAAATCCTACTTTTATGATTTCTTACTTATGCATTTGCATGGACGTTAGCAGCTTGGATGCAAGGGATATTAGTGTGATTCTTTGGTGGCTTGCGCATAGGGTTTGGTCATGTTTCTTGAAGATCAGGACGATAATTGACTCACCCCAATCGGATGAAACTCTTTCTTCACATCAGATCTGAGACAACAGAGGCGTTAGCTGGATAACAATTGCTTTGCCACCAAGGGCGAACAGTTCCAAAAGAAATACGTCTGGGCCAGCAGACTTGATTCGCTTCAAGTGTAGGTGTTCAATTCAGACCTCAGCTTCCGTGGTTGGTTCAAGTGCGACGTTCCAAGGTGCTCAACTGAGTATACTCAGTAGACTCGCCGGCGGAGGAGGCCAACTGATTTGAGTGCGGAAGACCTCAGCCCAGCGGACAACCAGCCTGTGTAAATTGGTGACGGGGGTTCAGTCAACCTTGAAAAATACCTCACGGACACCAGGTCCATTGGGACCAGTGGCCCGAATGCCCTGTAAGAGCTTGTGAAAGTTTCAAGCGAGTGCTGCCGTTGCCATCTTTCAGTCGCTGTGACCATCACGTTTCGCGATCAGCTTGCAAGCTTTGCTTAAGTTATTGGCTGCGGATGCGACATATTACACTGTTATTTAAATCTAAAAGAGATAGTTCTACGACGACTTCATGATTCCATTGACTTTTTGGAAACCCAGCCAATTTGAGGGCGCTTTGTGACATTCAGCTTGAATGAATGTAAGATAATATTGCTTTACGTAGGAAACTCAAGTGGTTAGTTACGTCTCAAGTTGGGTTACTAATGAATGCAAGCGATAATGAAGATTGATAAGTTAATCGAATAGAGTAATCAGCTAACCTGTTGGTATCTAGCGTATGGTGCTTTCGTTCTGGGCAATCGCCGAAGCGTATGCAGTTGTCCGCTCAGACCAAAGCATGATCGAAATCAAGGTACGTAGACCAAATCAATCTACACTCTCGGACGCTGCCAAGTCATCTAAATCTGATTGCAATTTGATCTATTCGCGACCAGGCTTGCGAAAGTGAAGTAGGACGCCAAGTGGCTGCACGTCTTTTGGTATGTCTGAAGTTTGCACTTGTGAGAAGCTGACGGTGGTCTTCACATTACGTGAGAATACCATCACCGTTGTCTGAACGACTCTCATCAAGCGCGTGACCACCACTAAAGTCCCCTTGGTACGGAAGCAGGCGACCTACTCGAGCATTGAGATCTCCGGCATGGATGATGACGTTTGGCTTTTCGGCCTTGTTTAAAAGGTTGTGGATTGCACGATAAAAGTCATCCTTACCCGTTACACAGAAGTAGTCGGTTGGAGCGTGGGCTGAAACGACAGACAAATTGCGCCTGTCTTCACGATGTCGGTTGTTTCTCCATGACTTTCGAAGCCCAACCACACACATTCGTTTGATTGCGCTTTATAGACCCCTGGCTAACAACATATAAAATGAAATGCCACTGAGACAACACATCGTCAAATACTTTTTTGGATAACATCAGACTGGGAGCAGAGACGACATAATTAGGAAGGACGTTCCAAGGCAAGCAGACGCGGATGGAAAGGAAATTCTTACGGAATTCAAGCCAGCTATACGCTATTCTCTTTTTCAGCGGATGACCACTTAGGTCAGTGTTCTAGTTCAATTCCAGAAGCGGACGGCAAATGCGGTTAGGTTTCCTTAGGATCTGGTAAACAATTATGGAATCCCCGCAAACGTCGATATCGACTCCTGTGCCTTCTTAGATATTTCAGTCTAAGCTGATAGGGCTAATGAAAGAGGCCCCTGAGGTTCCTGGTTACTTTTCGTTGATGAGTGTCGTGTGAGACGAGATCCTGTTCCTTCCACGGCTGCCACGACTGTATGGCATATTCCACCTGCGGTCGCACGTAGGCGTTAAGCATTTGGATGAAAGATTGAGGGTTCAAACTGACCGAAAGTTCTGCGAAGCAGGCTTAAGTGTTGATTGCTGGTTCTCGTCGACTATGCTAGTTTTGAGCATCCGAGATCTGCCTGTCCCAGTGCACCCAAGTCACAATCCTGAGAGACCTTCTCCAAGGTGTGGTCTCCAAGCATGTAAACGCTCACCAGCTGGTGACGCAGATGGGTCAATTTGAAGTTGGCTGTGTACAAGGTACACAGGTTCCTCATTGACAATTCATAAATGCAATCCAGACTATGTCAGATTGTTGTTGGATTGTTGGATTGTTATTAAAAACAAGCAATATATTAACAACACAGATGAAAAGCAGGAAATTTGAGAAGGTAGCTCTTGCCAGGTCGTTTCTAATCACCAAAATAGGCGCCATTTCAGCACTGAGCACTGTGGCACACCACATTCCAACTCAGTCGGATTAGAGAGTTATCTCTAACAATCCCTTGAAGTTGGCATTGATGAAGAAAGTTGTCAATCTAATCAAGAACAGGATCTTCCATTCCGTGACACTGTAACTTTTGAAGGATATGGCGATCCAGTCGGTCGAAAGTATTGGGAAAGTCCAAATAGATAACAGCAACTCCGACCGCATCATTAGCTACTTCATTCCAAGTACCTCGTGCAACAAGCAGATTGGTGCTTCATGACCGATGTTGACGCAAGTCATGCTGATCCGGTGTATAGATGCTGCATTTATCAGGGTAGATCATTAGAGCCTCAGAGACCACCGCTTCCATCACGTTATCGAGCACACGGAGGAGAGTTACTGGGCGATTTTTGCAGGCTGTGAACTTCTACCGACTTTAAAATTTGATGTGGAAATGCTATGTTTCCACAATGTGGCGACTTGCTGTTCATCGAAGCACCTTTATAAAAGGTGTGACAGTGGTTCAGCTAGCTTTTTGTCCGAGGACTTCAATGCTTTCTTGTGGATGTTTCTGCTCCCGGCGAGCTATGGTCGCGCAGTGAGAGTAATATCCTTAGCACAAATGACGGGTTGAATTACATGTGTAAACAATTGAGTCGGTAATGTGCATAACGGTATGGAAGTGGTAGAGGCTGCGTATTGCGACCGCAACGCATTAGCTGCTTCTTCTGCGTTTCTTACTATACCGCATTTTGTGAAAATTGGAGGGAATCCATGCTTTAGTTTACGAACATTTTTGACTTGCCTAAACAGCATTTCCTTGCTTGCCATGAATTTTGTGACTAGGCACTGTTGACAAGTCATATTTTCCTCACGGATAATAGAAGTGTAATGGTTGCGATGGGTCGGGAAATTGCCCTAAGTCCCTGAATGGAGGATAACTCTACAGGCACGCGATGTTGCGCCACCTATCTACATGCAGTTTCGAGTCCTGCACCTGAGAATAGAAGGCATTTTTGCAGCACGAAGGGCCTTGGTCTATAAAGTTCTTTAAACCATGTCGATGATTCCTTCAACGAACTTTGTCCAATAGTTGTCAAGGGGACTGATTTGCTAGAATTCCAAAGCGAATGCCTCCACGATTTATTTAAGACGCGGTAAGATGTATGATTAAGATCGGCTACAAGAGCAACGAACGCCCTGAAGACGCAATATGCTCTCATTTTACCAGCTTCATTTGCCTGCTACAAGAACCACTAGTGCGGCGTTGAGGAAGCCGAATTATCTGCGCAAATACAGCTGTCCTGAAGTGGATACCGCTTTTTTAGTGGTACTGAGGAAAGGCATCATAGTAACTGACGGAACTCGGTAGCTCAGTTTCTTCAGTGGTGCCTAACTTAGTACCAGGATCCTGTCATGTAAAGTCTTGAAATATAAACTCATTGTTTTCCAATGGTATGGAAGCCATCAGTACCGATACACTGGCTGGCCTAGATGGAGTAGCCCAACAACTGCTGCTCCTAAGCAGCACGGCTACCGTCGACAGCGACCATGTAACACGGATCTGCTAATTGCACAGGCAAATGGACTGACTTTGTCAAGGATAAAGAGGAGTTTGATGTGATCTACCTACGATTTTAAAAAAATATGAAAGTGGAAAAATTTAAGGCAAATTTCCAAGATCCAGCATCATGGAGTCGGTTACCCTATTCTGAATTAGATCACACACATCATCCTCTAGCCGCGATTATATACCACAGTTCTGAGCCCTTATACAGATACTATTCTAGTCGATCGAGGTGTATAACATTGCTCAGTACAAGTGGGATGTCTGGGAATCCATCAATAATTTCGTTCATATTAGCCTCCATAATTTATTGCATTTTGCTAGCAACAACTTGATTTGATGCCGGGTAGTTACGGGAACAGAATGCATCCAAAACACCATAAGTTAAAATCACCTAAGTCACTGAGATTCAAATTCAAGCTAATGTACATGTTCGATCAACCTCGATACCCTGAAACCGATCAGCCACCAAACTCCTTAAAAATTTTTTATAATCCAACATTTGTAACTAAGAGAAACTCTATTTTCCGAACAAACTCCGCAGTGATCAAGTTTCATTCCCAGACATTTTCCGGTCACTTACCGGTGGCACATCCATAGTTAAGAATACACTTGCTTTTTCATAGCTTTACTGGCTAGTCTATGCAAACTATTTTAGGTGAAGAATCCGTTTTTCACTAATCGCGGGATAGAAGTAATGCTACAGAGCGCTGTAGTTGCATTTCGCTTGGCCGGTAGATTACCTGTGGAAAAGGACCTGTTATTGTTTCTGATTTATCGTGTGTGTAACGTATACGTTTGGTTTAGGACCTCGATCAACTTGCTTGTGGAAACCCTGTTACGCTTAAGTCCCACGGACGTTAGGAACTCGAATATTCTCGGTTGCTTTGTCGTGCGGGGAATCAAGCTTAACGACATTGCTCCTTAAAATTAGAAGAGTCGATCGCGGTCCTTTATTCATGTGGCGTAGCCAAGAGGCAGTCATATTAAGCGTTCAGGCGAAATCAATTCAACAATTCCTCCAATGCGAAGTAGATGAGACACACAAGGAGGCAAGCTAAAAAGTACGGGGGTTTAGGGTAAACAAATGCAAGTCGCACTTCATACGACGTCAAAGCACATAAACCTGCCTCCGCAAGATAATACATTGCAACAAATGTGTTCGCAGGACATCGGGATGAAATGCATCCTGCCGGACACCTTAACGGATATGAGACCTGGAAGTATCTTTGCACTTTGCTCGATAATCACTAATTGCATAAACGAGGAGGATAACGGCGATGTACATATGGACATTCGTGTTAATTTCAGGCAACAGGGACGTACGACGTGCCCGGAAGCATGCCCGAAATTAGATGCTTCAGTGGAACAGCCGCGTAGGCCCCAGCAAAGATGAAGCTCAGTATGAATAAGAAGATTCATTCACACTAACCTGTTATATCAACCTGTTTTGTCGTAAACTCGCGTTTGACAGACAGCACCGTAGAACGAAAGAGAAAGAGGTTTGTCGCGAGGTGACTATTCACTGGTCGGGAAACGTTGTGTTATATTGGAGCGACATGTTTCTCAATGGAATTATCCGATTTTTCCAATGTGAATGGCGTTAGAGGCGATGGACTCAGCGCGTGAGTTTGAATCCAATATGCGGCAGAGCAACGCTACTCATAGTAGAGTGTTTGCGTCAGAAACTGTTGAACAAAGTAGAAGATATTAAAGCTATGCGCAAAAGCTGTAGACCAATCTTATGGAATTGAACAAGACACGCAAAAGGTTTTAAAGCTTTACGTTAAATTATAACGAGCGGGTGCGGAGTAAAAGCGAGATCAAAAGCGCAGCACTGATTGTTAAAGTAAATGATCCATGACTAAAATTAAGTCAGACATGCATTATCTGAACACCGATATGCGGTGGATTTTGTTCACAGTGATTCACCTTTCTACGTGGGAAAGATGCAGCAACTGTAGCAACAAATAAGTCGTCATCATTGGAACAGCAGTCGCGCCACTTTTGTCGACTGCGAGCAATGCCCTTTAATTCTCGAGCCAAGCCCAAGGCGGGTCAGGTGGCCTCCATCCCGGAAGGCGAGACGGACCGACGTCACACTGTTTGGTCGTCAGTGATTACATTTCCCGCTACCAAGTAACTTCTACCCACCTCGATCCCTGCGCCACCCTACACCTGGCCGAACAAGAAACGCTATCAATGTAAGCGGTGACTAGGCATACTTAGTACTTGCCCAAGCCAACGCAACTTATTCGGTGTTATATGTTGTTCTAAGGAACTAGTTTAGTTATCACAGTTCAGTACTCATGGACACGCTGACGCCACCCAATACCAACAATGCTCCGCAGAAAATGATGACCAAATACAAGAAGACGCTTCAGGACTTTAGACCGAATTGACCAAGTCTAACTCTCATGGAGCAGGACGGTCTTTCAGACGGAGAGAAACAACCATCCATGGGCAAAGACGCCGTAGTTGCAATAATACAATTCTGGCTATTACAATGTATGAACTGACTTCAATTTTTGTGTGCCAATCGTTGCCGATGTCGAGGTTAGTGAATTAAGCAGCTGCCTAGAGTTACGTGTTCGCGTGGGTCAGGTGGTCATCGAGTTGCTGGTGAGCCTGCAGCAACTGCACGTTGAAGGTTGAAAGCGCATACATAATAATGGGACAGCTCTAGAAATATTATTTAGGTTTGACTGGGTCACCCCAGCATGGTTAAACAGCATAAAGTACCATCTGCATGCTCAAGATCAACTATCCCTTCACCAGACAGGATCTCGTCGCCTATGTCATGAGAATCCGTAAAGCAGCACTCCATGATGTTATCAACAAAGAAATTGTAAAAATGCGGCGCCAATCTGCAGCACCAGGACAGGTATTGTGAGCTCATTGGCAATACGTCGTGTACTAAGCAGAAGTCAGGTATTAAAATTTGCGCACCTAGTCGTCAGCTTTCGGTAGCTAAATGGTAGAGCAGCCGACCGGAAATTCGTGGACCGGGGTTCGATTCCCATTCGAGACAGGTTATTGTGCGTGAATATTAATCGTGACTTCTACTTTCGACAAACTTTACACTACTCACAAACATCAAAAGTTAATCCTAATCAAGGCCACTTGTTTTCGAAAAGCCATCCGACAAGTAACCTTAGACCCTGACGCCGTCTGTAGTGTTCGACTATAGAGCAAGTAAAATGTCCACATATCTCATAGGAAGACATTTCCATGCAATTATTTCGTACAGAATGCATCGATCGACTAAATAGAACGCACACTTGAAATCGGGGAAAAGAGCTATTGTCAGTCTGCAGTATGTGTGGCGCTGCTCTAGCACCTGCCGCAGAGTGAATACATGGTCCATACCGCCAAGCATTGGTCCGAAACCTGCTTGCTCTTCCCTTATCAGAGAGTGCCGTTTCACAGTGAGGCTACGAACGAGAATAGAGGTCAGTAATTTCGTCAAACCTGCGTTCGGCTAATACCTATGTGGTTAACGAGTCTGTGCAACTACCCAATTTGGATATTGCTATTATAATCGATTCACTACAGGAATCCCGGATATTTTCTTTCTTCCATATATGTTCGAATAATGAGAAAATTGCTTTGCAGATTACACCACCACTATACCTAAATAGTGCAGGTGGCAAGAAATCCAGGTCAGAAGCACAAACATGTTTGACGGCTTGGATCGCGTTTCGGATCTCAATCTGGGATGGAATCTCAAAACTAACCGTGCATGACTCGTGCTGCATCACCTATCTGATCTTCTAAAGAGCTCAGACGCTTGTGCATCTATAACATCTGCAAGTACTATGATACCTGAAATAATAACACTGCATAGTTACGTCTTCACTTCGTGATGGGACGTGTCCTTGGCAGCATCAGAACCGCCGTCTGTGGGAGCAAAAGCGGAAAACACAGACAAACAGCATTTGGTACTACTTCGTGTATCGACCATAGCTGATGTCGCCAACCGGACTGCACACAAACGGCTGCTCATAGAAAACCATTCAACCAGCAATGACTCAGCCTTCGAGCTGAGTACGATACCTACCCCAGTCTGACCCATGAGTGCTGCATCACGGTCTCCGCATGCGTGCAGCCAATAGAGTGGGAATAAGCCGGGCGTAGTTAATTAAAGAAATCCATTAGGCCATTTGTCATTGGTTCGGACACGCAACACACGTCACTACCAGTTTGTCTAACGTGCTTGCAAGCGCAGTCAGTTGACCTAGTTTTCTTAGAGTCCGGAAGTTGAACGCCGCCAGGGAAAGGTACGGCGTGGCATTATAAGGGGCTGTTCCAATGGGCGTCCGGTGGGTGCTGTGATAAGGTGGTTGTAGATGGTTCTACTCCAATGGCACAGTGGCTGTCGTCAATTAAGCTGGGATTAATAGAAGGAAGTTAGCCATGTGTGTTGTGATGAGAGTTAGAGGAACAAGTGGAAAAGGAGGGAGGCGCCAGCAGTAGCATGGTTTCTCTTCTCTGCCTTGCTGTATGCAGCAGATAAAGCGCCCCTTAACACTCTGCATGACAATCGATGCAAAATATACTTAACGTTTTGGAAAATGTTCATGGTTGTATGTGGGCTATGATAATGCCACGAGCGCCCATACCTAGATAGGAGGACGAATAGGGTCTTTAACGAAAGCCTCTGGGTCAAAAAGCCCTTCGCAAGGCAACGGGAATGTAGCAATGATTTAGTTTTACAGAAACAGACGCCATCCCATTTCAAAACCACCAATCTTGAGGACCAGCAAACTGAGTTTGTCTGACTTGTAACAATTAATCAAGTTGGTAAAAATAGCTCCCAAGGAGTCCAGAGAAATTACCCAGTGTAGCTCAATGGGTCAAAGAAGTACTCAAACCGTCGTACCACGCTAAGATCCAGTCTCGTTGCGACGGAAAAGTAATGTTATACACTAAAGGTTTAGGTATGTTAGATAAAACATGATATTGCAAGCAATATTTGGACGACAGAAGGCATATAGTCATTATATATATGCAGTCACTGATACAGATAAAATCGTGTCTTTTCCAGCAGGATGGACTTACCATTAGCGGATAGCTCTCTAGTTAACTTCTCTCTATGCATACCGTGGCCCACTTTCCAGACAGGTCCATGCTACGATCCTTTGTAACTTTTAAGTCGCTACGCAGACTGTTTCACCGAGATTTATGCAGAGAATGTGACTCATTTATTTTCAGTCAGTGACCAAGTGCAGCACCTAATAGTTCTGATCAGAAGTCAATAAATATAATGCAGTACAAAACACTCGAGTTTCACAGCTGATTTGAATTATGCAATCCGCGTTTATTAGCGACAGTCTGAACCATCCTCCAGTATTGGATAACCTGCAAGGTTGACAGTCCAACAGACAACCTTATTTAAGTTGCTGTGACAATTACGTATACCTTAATTAGTCTAGCCGCTCCGTCAGCCAACAGACTGTGTATAGCAGCTAAGCCAAGGAACCGAATTTACCACTTTATCGCCGCGCAACAAAAGTGACAGTCACAAACATATCGGCCCAGTATTGCACCTAAGAGGTGCAGATAACGCGTCAGCATGTGCTGCGTCCAGAAAGCGAGGTAGGAAAACATTCGTGTCGAGTTTGGTCTGGCAGATCTTCAGTCGTATTCTTAGATGCGGTCAATATAACCCTCCACAACATAAACAGTGCTTCATATAAAGCGGAGTCAAAGCTGTCTTGCTCATTTCGGTCACATATACTAAAATAGGGATGCCTGTTCTGATTCAATTTGCGCTAGTTAACCAGGAATCTTGAAAGCCACTGACACTCATCGCTTTGTGGATCGAAGTATATGTTGTCAAAATTGAGAGAACTTCCCTGTCTCGATGCAAAATAATGAGTATTCTATAGGAGACGTGCTATACATAGAGGCAGAGATAGACGTCTTATTAAAGCAGTCTGGAGTGCAAGATTCTGTGAACGGGAGTATCGAAAACCGCACTGAAAATCATGTCTAGCAAGGCTACGAAAAGTCTAGTGCTTAGACACTCAACTTGAAGAGAATAATTGGGATGCTCCACCCTCTGTACTACATGCGTTCTCAATATCTACCGAAATCATTTTTGTTAACTGGCTTTTCGCCATTGTAATACTTAACGATATGGGGTGAGGATTGTGATCTAGTATGAGGCCTGAATTCCATATGACCCATTAGGGTAAATGTTCCTATATATTATTAACAGTAGAAGCGTAATTCGACTGGATATGATTCGATGATAATTCAGCATTAATGAGAAGGGTTCTTCAAAATTTCATTGTAAAGCATCACAGTTATTCTCTCTGCAAGTAACGTAGTAGCTGATGCGAAATGTCAGAGAAATCCAACTAAGAGACTATGGCAAACACGCCATTTGAGCTGACAACAATACATATAATTTCAAGAGCCATTGATCAGGACACCAACCCGGAGAGTGATAGAGAACATTGGGATGTGGGGCTGCACTCGACAGCTGCTTTTCTTGATAATAAGACACTCTTGCTCACCTATTTCCTTATTATATCAATTATTTGACAAGGAACACATATTCCAAATTGGGCAAGCTGTGACCAAGCATAAACAGCTTGGCCTGCAACAATTTGGCTGGTTTATCATTTGCCTTAAGAAGCTAGCTAGTAATCCTGCAACAGCGATGAAATATGTGGATGCAACGTGCATGGCAACAAGGGAAACGCCTTCAAGATTTTATCCAAGTTTGATCTGGTTACTCCAAAGATGGAACAACAATTTAGAACATATTGATTTCCACCAAACATCGAATCGAAGTTTGCGTAGCAAGATTTCGCGAGGAACACTGTGTCTGACTCTCGCGACGAGACTAATATTCAATTAGCAAAAGCGGTTGGTGTTCAACCTTCACGCACTTAGTAGTGACAAGCGGATAACGTACAGAACTTCGAGTGCCAGTTCTACCAGATTATTCAAAAACGGAGCTCACGAGAGTCGATTAACTTAGAAGGCTGTGGTCGGAAATGTAGTGATGCCAATTTACACCAAATGTTTATTTTGTCAGTCTCACGCCAGCTCCTATTCAGATGTTTCGCCAAACTTGTTGGCAGTTTGCACGACAATAATTGCTTTGCAACATCCCAACTACATCAACCGGAGTCTGCCACATAGCTCCACATTTTCGTTAGACCCGGCGAATACAGCAGGGTTTAGAAGAGAAAACATATTATTACTGAAATCCCTTGCCTTTCTTTCCCCACCATTTAGCTCAGACTTCTCCTTACCTTCGTTAGCAAACTTCGCGCCAGTACTCCCTGTCCAGTTGATGACGGATGGCGGCTCCACTTTTGGTTAGGTCATCCTAAGAAGATTATATGGCAGATATGGCCCAGCTTGGAGTGTTCGTCTGTCTGTTGAACGACCGACTATTGAAAATCGAGCGCATATGTCGGCTCCAGTTTATGCCCTTACTGCAGCCCAAATGCAACTGAAGGCGCTTCTGTTCTAATCAATACAAGCTGATCGCAGCACTCCTAGCTCACGGTAATTGCAGTAAATATTACTGCAAAGGTAGTTTGACTAGGCACATCGAAAATTTAACTAGGCAATACGTTTTGGTAAACTCCCACAGTGGAACCTTCAATCTCAGGTGGTGCAGACCGTGTCCTATTCGATTGGCATATATATTCCTTTGAAAGATCAAGTCCGGAACACGATCAGAAAACTCAATCGCTTTCCTGCTGTTCTTTCGGAGTACTACTTTTGTTGATGCGATTTAACATCTGTTCGAACTTCAGGTGCTACGGAAGCCGGAAAGCAAATGTCAAACACTGTGTCACACGGAGCTCAATGGTCTGGTGCACATAACGATAGTTGTCGACCACTACGTGACGAGTCATACCCTCACCGCATGCTCTCTCTACTTGGTGAGTCCAAACAAGGATGAATCGCGCAGTGCAGTACATGGATGGTACAGAGCAACAACGAAACCTACACTGATCTCACTGTTTGAACAGGTATGGAAAAACTGGTTAGTCCATCACAATCGCGCCATACGGTAATCGCAGACGCCCCCTGAATACGCTAGCCATAGAGGTGACAGGCTAATGTCGGTGGTCACAGGTACGCTGATTTACACTTACGCCCGCCACCTCAAGACACAGGCAAGTTTCCGCCCTTTGCTAAGCTGTTTAGACCATGCATTTACTTAGGGGATAATGTTAGAACAGCATACCTTGTTAGCAGAACGACAATAGCTGTGTTGTTAGCCTTCCCGTGTGTGTTTAATTAGGTCAATTGATTCAGGCTGTTCGTGAAAATTTCGCTGAAGTTTTATCATGCAATACGTAGCCATAATTCTTGCGTTGTAATGTAAAGCAGCAGAACGAAGCAGAATATGCGACAAACGATCAAATGACTTTCTAACAATACACAGCTTTCACTTGTCAAGACGAGTCTTCACTACAGACCTTATGTACCCAAATGAGCGTATTTGCAGCATTTTATAATAACTACGGCGGCTGAATAAGGATTATATATGTTAGAATGCAATTTATATTGATGGCGTAATCGGCATCGAATGTGAATGTGTCATCCGAATGCAGTCCTGTATAACTATGTAATAATTTTTGCAAGTGAATTCTTACAGTGTTATTAGCTTTCTGTGGAAGTTACAGTGTCGGATGCCAGTGTTTCCATCTGGACGGTCATTATTTGTGTTACAGTAGCGTCGCTGATGAATTCACCCATAGGACGCGCTGCGTCACAAAACACATTTTAACGATCAGTGAAGTACAGTGCCAGTGCCTGTGAAATAGTGCAACCGAAGAAATTTTCAATGATATCCGGTGAAGAATGTTGTATCCCCGGCATATAAATTAAATACGGTGTTTCAGTGAAATCGCAACGGCCACTTTAAAAGCTCCGCCATCAATTTGGCGTATTTCCTTAAATTTGTCCAACGTTTTGTTCTAGCCAAACCTGTTTCACGAATTTGTGGGAAATAAGGCGACCAGATCGAAAGTCTTTGAGTACTCGGTGTCTTTCTACAATGATAGAAGGATAGTTATCCCAGATAACTTGGCACTCCTGGCTTAGCTTCCTTGGTTTCTGACCCCTTTCTCACCGATAGTCTTAATACTTGCACGCTTCTTTTGCGTTATTACCATGGTCTTCTGCATCAGTAGTGTTGAGCGAAACACCTACACTTAGTCTGACTATGCACATTTTCGGTATAGTGTGGATCTAAACCAGCCATATTGTTTTTGTCCAGAGTCCATAGATCAATGTTTCGTTGGTAGGCGGTAACAATACATGGGAGCTTCAGAATCAACATCTATCCATCCAACGAGATCATGCAGCAATCACAATTGCTATAATTTCGATAGATTTGACATGGAAATTTTGCGATAACAAACTGTGTAAAAGTGACATTTTTTCTAGGGAAGCAATTTATACTGAACATTGTCACGGATTGTGGATTGCATGCCAATCTTAAAAGAAAGAATAAGGCTCATTGTACTATGATGTACATTGGCGATTGATGTTGAGGAATGATGTCTATCGGTGGCCTTTTGGAGGAGTGGTTTTCCCTTGTAGTTCCCAAATCTATCATCTGGCTTAACTGCTTACTACACGGTTACGAGAGCTGATAGAGCAAGATTATGACAGTTGAGTCCCGCTGAGATAAATTTGAGATTGGTTGCAAGTAGTATTGATTTGAGATCAGCGCCTAATAATTTTACATTTGGACAGACAATTTAGTCAAATATTCTACAGGCTGCAGTTGATGGGTTTTAATGGACTTGCTTTCGTTTGGTTACGCAATACTCGCTTTGGGGCAAACAGTCGCAGCTAGTGGGCTCCCGTATTGCGCCCCACGCGGTGGCCTTGCACTTCATAAATTTAGTTGAGATGATAACTCGTAAACACTACTGTCTCCTTCTTATGTCTATGTTAAAGGTAAAAAATCTAATAACTCATCGCATAACTGACACATCAAGCGTGCCTTCGATACATCTGAGTTGATTCTCCACAAAGGAAATTGCAACCAAACCCAAAAAATAAATCTATCACCACACAGTCCTTCTATCCAGTAACGATGTGATAATACAGTTCGCCGGACGTGGACTAAATACATGCATTGTCTAATTAATAGTTGTTAATTTTGAAACCAAGCAAACGCTTAACGCACTATATTATCCGTCAGAATACTTGAACAGTTGACTACTTACCTCATCTGATAATGCTCGGGGGGAACTGGATTGCATTGATATTAGATGTACTACGCTGCCTGGCCGAGAGTGACTCGTAGGGACCGGGAATGCAAAAGTTGAATCCGATTCTGAGTACCTTTGAATATTCATTGTGGAGTCCCGATTCGACTCCACCTCTCCATCGTTAGCTTGGTTAGTGGAATAGTAAGATTGAAGTAAGGGATGATGAACGGCGGTTGGCACACATGTGTATGGATAAGTTGATACCACATCCAATAACATGAGAAACACTCAAATAGCCCGTAAGAAACACAGCGACAGTAATAGGTGCTTGCGATACACTGATGACCTGATGAAAATCCATGTGTTGTAAAAGGACGCTAAATTAAAGGGTATGTCCAGCACTATGTCATCATGCTACATTCACGGATTTTCGCAACCTATTAGCAGCAGTAATCAACCACAAATAAAATGGTTAATTTTTCTTCCGGAGACTGAAACGATCGGTTTAGCTGCAGTACTACAGCCGAATTACTAACGACTTGTGTAATGAATCCACCCATGCCAGCCTAACAGTGTAAATGACAATCACTTTGATGAGCTGTGATGCATCACACCTGTTAGATGGTATAAAATACAGCAGAGATCTTATATCCAATACCGAATGCTAAACACATGCACATACTCTGATGTCATAGCTATCAGGACATGATTGCACCTATGTGTACAAGGAACACATCTCAATACTTACGCCAACAAGAGGGTTCGTGTTTCCCAAGTGCGATATCATGAATTAGTGCAAAGTTAAGAATTATCTTCGGTAAATCTCCTCTGACTCAGACATACACAAATCGCGCGTTACATATTAAATTTGCCGGATTGGGATGTTAGGATGTTAAACCTACAGGCCAAGTTCATGGATCATGGGGTCACTTAAGCTGGTGGATTATTGCAATGTTAGTGTAATTAGCTAAATATATTTCATGAACACACAAATGTTAATAGTAGAAAAATCAAGCGAAATGATCACGTAGTGTGGGACTGTTCTATAGTAAAAGTAACTGGCTTACGAATTGCTTCTGTAAACACAGCTCCAGCTTGAGGTGGCGAATTGCGATAGGCTTGAAATAAACATGTGGTGCTTACGGAATCCGTGCAATAATCTTATAAATAATGTAATAGTAAAACGTAGAGGAAAATCGTAGTCATGAAAGAATCGTTTGTGTATTCACCATCCAGTTTCATTATTGCGACTTATTTTTCTAGAATCGTGCTCCTGTGGTGAACGGTAAGTAAGCTGCAATAGGAGGCGCCTATAGCATAGGATTTGCGAGCTCATCCCGAAGTGGATTTACATAGGGTAAGGGTTTTCGCTAAACGAGAGTTTCTAATATCACTATCATATAGAGTACGGTCACGCAGGTTCTGCAAATATTTCAAAGTTAATTCATTTAATTCCGGATACATTCTCGCACGGATTCCGTGAACATCGCATGTCCACTGCTAAGGATATCTCTATTCACCAACTCAAGCTGGGGTTGTGTGTACAGAAGCAATTTGCACGCCAGTTGCTCTTACTACAGATCATTAAAATTTATCTTGAAAATCATGTACCCAATAACATCTTGATTGCAATTGCATGCCCACATTCAGTGATCTCGAGGTTTATTGATTTGTAGAGTAGCTTTAACATCCCAATCAACATTTAGCTCAACTCGGCACATTTACTACGTGACGCTAAATTTGTGTAGGTCTGAGTCTGAGAAGAATTACCGAGGAGAATTATTAAATCAGCACCCTGATGCATAAATACGAATTTTAGATTAGTGCAATAGCACCTGCTGTATACGCAAACTAGCAGTTCAGCAATTCAGGAGAGGTGGATCAAATTAATCAATGAGCAAGTATTTAAGTTTAAGTTAAAGTTCGATTGAGACTGAAACCATGGGAGAATCGCGTGAGTGATACATCTTGAGTGGATCTTTGGGCAAGGAATTGATGAAGTGCACAAAGTTATTGATGGATCTAAAACCTAACACCCGTATCGCACCCTGGCTAACAAATTAATGTCTACGTTTCCTGCCCTAGCAGTCATTGCTGTGGCATTCACGTGAAGTAAGCAAAATATAGGAAGAGAAACCGAAAGTACAGAATAAGGAAGTTCACTTTAAATAGGCAAAGAATCTTAATGCGTGAAGAAAAGTAGAGAAAGGAAAACCGAGGTATGCAGATGCCCTTTAGTCAGGAAAAGGGAAAGCATTCGTGTTGCCACCCAACAGCATCATGTTGCAGCTCAAAGCCTTTACCGTAGATTCCCTGATAACTCCTTCCGGAAGCATGTTCCAAAGCTTGATGACTCTGCGTGACAGCCGGATTTCCGCCCTAATTAGATCGGACCGCGGTTTGCACAGCTTCATGGAATTACCGCGTAGAACAGCCTATCTAGCGGAACTAAATAGCCAAGATAAATTTGGACCGATCTTCCCAGTTAAGATACGGTAGTCTAGGACTAAGTCTCCATTAAGCCTTCGGTAGTGCATTGAATGCGTTCACAAACTAAGTAGACGCTCGGGATATGTCCGCCCCGTAATCCATCAACTAACCCAGTACCCACTCTAAAAACCCTCTCCAGCTCCATTTTGTCCTTGAAGAGGCAGAGCAGATAACCCTGGACGCAGTATTTCATATGAGACCAAACGACAGCCGAGAACAGTTTCGTAAAGATGCTGCCCGGCAAGACTCCGAAACAACGTCATATTAACCAAAACAGGCAGAAACCTGCTTGCGGTCTTCTACCATTTATTGCTGGAGTGTAAAGCCGAAGAGTGTACTACGCCTAGATCAACCTGGCTATATACACAGGGGAGCCCGACCCTCCGACCAATTACTTCGCACGAGGACAACCTTCTTTACTTCCAAGAACGGAGCACTGCCTGATTTAAGGGCAGTAAACATAAAGTAGGCCAGTTCCAAAGCTTATCCAAGGCACCCTGATTAGCTTCGAAACCACCAGGAACACCGACAATATTCCACAGCTTCAGCTCATCAGCAATTAACAGCGATAATAACTCAATTTCCGTGGGTAGGTCATACACATATATAAAAGCAGCAGCGGTCCAAGGAACGAGCCCTGTGGCACACCACTGAGGGCAGACTGCCTAAATGATAGGCCCCGGCCTACCCGGACACACTGTTCTCTACCAACAAAGAAAGCCGTCACCCATTGTAGGGCGCGACCAGATAAACCATAACAGGTCAGCTTTTGTCTGAGCCTTAAATGGGGTACTTTGGCAAATGCCTTCGGAAAGTCGACCAGAAAAACATCCAGTGTGTGGCCGTTATCTACTGCATCCGCTCAACTTTCGCGAGCCACCAGTAGATTCGCCAGACACGAAAATCCATTTCGGAATCCGTGTTGTACATTGATGTGTAGATTAAATCTACCCGGCTGACTCTCTAATGAATCGCTCACCAGTTTCTCGAGGAGTTTGACTAATACACTCGTCAGAGTATCTGGCCTGTAACTTGCAGGCAGACTTCTGTCCCCATTTTTGTAGATGGAACAGATGACAGCTTCCTTCCATTCGGAAAGTAGTGCACAGCTGTCAAGCGACTTCTGAAACACCATATTGAGCGATCCACTTAATTCCGCAGCCAACTCCTGCAGCAGTTTCTGGTGAAATAAATCAGGCCCAGAGGAATTAGAATGGTTCAGTCCTTGTAACAGCCCAAGAATTTCCGTCTCCTCTACAATAAATGCAAATAGTCCTGAACCCTCTATGATTTTGCAAACCAGCACAAGGCCTGTCAACGTGGTTTCCCATACAACCTAAGTATGCACGCCTTGTCAAAATCCGCATGGGCATGAGTACCGTATCAGGCATTAATACTAGAATTGAAATGTTCGAGCCGCAGCGCTTTCTGACAAATGTGAAGAATATTTACGGATTCTCTAAAGCTTCGTCTGCTAACACTCTCGAAATTGTGCCGACCATTTCTTAGCTGTTGTTTACACCTAATTCTATCCTCACGGTACCAGTTATAAGTATAGGTGGACCGAGCATCTCAGTAAGTCCGCAAACATTTAGACCTTTTGTGAGCAGATGCCATCCAGTGGAATCTAAACAGGGCGGCTATGCTCCTGCCTTCTTTATCCTTGTGACTGGGATGAAGGGAGCAGAGACCTCTGTGAGGTAGGACCTAAATTTATTTCATGCTACCCGGACCGTATCGTCGCCAGTTATCTCACAAGGAAACCCGCAGCCTTGGCTCTCATTGTTTGAAAAGCTGCGTGCCATATGTTCGGGAGACACCCGACAGTACTCTTGTAGCGTCTAGACAGAGTACAACTGAAGAACAAGCAACCATTATCACTGGAACACAATGAGGGCCGTAAGTAATGTCACCAACAAAATCGAGTGACTTAGAAAATACAAGGTCTAAAATACACTAGGTACTTGGCCCTCCAAATACCTAGTGAGGAGGTCAACGAACTGATGCAACGGTACTTGGTGCGTATGCTCAAGTAGATCAGCACCGAATGTGCCTAAAGCTGTCGCAAGAAAGATCAGCTCAGCAAACCTCCGAGAGGTTGATTCGCCCATGAGCAAGCAATTGTTTGCAGACTGGGAGCGAATAAATTCATGTTCCTCATTGGATAAGCCCCCAGGGCTTCTATACACAATTACTACTGTAACCTGAGCCGAGGGTATGTTAATCAAAGCCGACAGAGCTTCAACAGTTTTGTCTGCCGTCTGAAGTAAGTAAGTCTTCGAAACGTAAAGTTAACATCTCACATAAAAAGACGCCTCCTCCATGCCGGCCAGCGGAACAATCGCATCTACATAGTTCCTAGCCAAATATATGTACTTCGCCATCTGTGATGTCCTGAGGCAGCCACGTTTCAGTGAATGTCAGTATATCGGGATAACGCCAATATACAAGCAGATATAACGCCTACGCCTTATTCCCTAGGTTGTGCACGTTGCTTAGCACTATCTGAAGACATTCGTTAGATCCAGACCTGGGTCGTGCGCCACCAGAACTTGTGGTGACGACGGAAATAGACCGCCGGCTGACCACCCAAAAACCCACTAAACAAAGACCTTGTTCACTGGCTGCTCGCCTGCTTTTGAAGTATTTGATTGCCTCCACTAGCTCTAGCCTGCCGAATGGCTGAAGGTCCGGCTGAACACCATTATTTGTACATTGCAGTTTAAATGCAAACCGCATGAGAGCGTTGCGTTCCTCCGGGGTAGAGCGTGCAACACGAAGTAGCCGCGGTCGTGGTTTTGCTGCATTAACTGGGAGGTTTCCCAGTCTAATCAGATTTCTGACAGTAAAGTCTTGAAAACCAGGCGGAAGAAGCTTCGTTACGCACAATTTAAACCTCTGAAGGTCGTTCAAGATGTAATCAGCAGGAAGGACATCAGGGGGTTCAGCAACGATAAGCAATATAACGCTACTATTCGTGAAAGAATCAACACGACGGGGTGTATTAACTCCGAGGGTATTGTTTCGATAATTTGAGCAGGTGGCTGCCTTTATCCCCTCAGATAATGTAGCAACTGCCGAGTGTGTTTTTCTCTCCACTGTCGATGCCTCAATTTTTTCGGGTCCTTGATACCACCAAAAAGAATTATGGCAGATTTGGTTTGCTTTTTTTCTTGATAACGTGAGCAGGGTCCCGTGACGCTTTGTCGCTTTGAGCAGATTCAAGCAAACCACCAGAATGTGCATTCTCTGTGACAGCCGAGATATCCGGCAGCATTGACTGTCAAATAGTGCGTGTGCGAACCTTTGCCTTCGCACAACCGTCAGACGGTTTGGCAAGTAATGACACCTGGATATTTTCGGTGCCGGTACAATCACAACTTCTTGTTTAGCAGAGAGCTTACGGGATTTCTTGGCTTTCTTTCGCTTTACTCGATGGGAACCTTTTAACCAGCAATTCGGCGTCTTTCAGGGTAGATTTATATACGATGTCTGAAGCAGCTTCATTTTCATGGTCGACAGCCATCTGGATGGGTTGGTACCTCAAGCTTATCTCCAGTTTAAGCGATCGAATCTGCGTTGTTAGAGACAAGAAGCGTCGACATGAGCAGATGAATCTTAAGGCGAAATTCCGAATACATGGAGAACGGAAGCCCTACATTTCGCAGCCGGGTATCACGAAATTCGCCTCTCACACGAAAGGCTGTGCGGCCTTGCTGGCAGCTGCAGCAATTAGCACAACTAAAAATTAACATTTACTGAAGGCCAACACTGCGTATTGTTAGGTATTCAGGTTCGTGTAAAACTGGTGGTAACATTGGTTACAGATGTCGCAATGCAGAGCGCCCGAATCATCAGTTATTGGCATGTTGCTGCTTGAACTGCCACAAAGTGCGATAGCCTCAGAGTCCAAGCCACCAGGAACAACAGCCTGGGTGCATTGCGAGACCGACATAGTGGAAAACAGGGTAGAATTATAAACTGTACACTAGTTAAACCGCCTCAATAAAAAAAGCACAAACTAGGTGCAAAACGGAATAAATACTTGGAACAAACGGAACGATTACCATTAAGCGCCAAAGACGCTTTGAGCAGAACCGCTTTCATCGATTCAAGATATCTTGGATCAGAGAAAATTTGACACTATTTAAATTCCGTTTATAGTGTTTATTCAAACACTGTTTTCCACAATATTGTAGCTAAAAAGTTCGATCAGTAAGGCACGCCAAAACAAACGAGTTGCCGCGTGGTATTCACAGTACGGAAACTTGTTGAAACGCGATCCTACAGAGTGTGAAGCATTTATCCGTCAAATTTGTCGGATCAATGCATTAGAACGTCAAAGCATAACACTACCCGGTGGCAAAAGTGGAACCTTGTGTGCGATTAACTTTGGACGCAATCTCAATATTTACATTATAATTAGTGGAGGTGTATCGGTTGGTCTGAAGTTATTAGGAAATAAAGAAACCGAGCGGCCGGATGCCTCAGGGTAACTTTTCAAGCACGAATGAGTTACGGGCCGAGGGATGCGTTAGCGCAGAAAGGTCTGAAGATGTTGGAATGACGGTTGCGTAGTAAGGTTGGCACGCAGAGATCGGGCATTCTGATGATTAATTGTGAGGTGGACCATGCATTCATGATCCGAGTGGACAACGTCGACGCGGGTTCATGAGAGGGTCGATGGCCAATTCAGCTTTTACGGGTTTATGTGCGCAGGTCGAGACACGCTATATCATAGTATGATATCTGATACGCTAAACCATGAGTCATATAGATGGCAACTGATAGAAAACAACTATCCGAGAGAAATATAATGTGAACATGCGTATTGTATGAGCCGGAGTATCCATCCTCGTAAATTGACTTCACTTCGAATTTTGAGCCGAAGATCTCTGCGGAGCCGTCCGTATCCTGTGTAAACACACAGGAAAAATCAAATTTAAAAATCCGTGGGATGTAAAGTTCTCAGCAGCAAATGATGAGAGTGACTCCTAACTAAGAAGACGAAGAAAATGACAAATGAATGTAGGTTTCGGGCACCGGTAAAAGTTTGCTGCTCCAAGTATGTAAAATTTTGACATATTGAGTTGAATTGCTGGCACATGGATAAATGCAGATAATGAAATAACCGTGTAGGATGCCGAAATAAAAGGAAACCCTTGATGTATATGTGGGTGGTATTAATGATGAAGAAGCAGGTGGAATATGTATTCGCAGAAGAATGATAGCATTGTGTAATGCAGCAGCGATGTATCCGAAGAAATCAGGATGGGGAAAGTGCTAAAAGCTGAGGTTGTCGTTCGAAAAGAGGTTGGTTGGCATGGTAATCGAATCGTGTAGGTAACCTAACTGTCTATATGTGCTTTACATTTGAGATAAACAAGTTTAACATGTTGTTTCTTCCATGGGACGGAACAGTTAAGGATATGAATCAGGAAGACGTTATCTAAAGTTTCTCGAATCGGTTTTTGATGGTGGACACTTATTGGTCTCGGATACTGCATCACAGCTCAAGGTATCTTGGTGAAAACTCCACAAGATAACGCTAGATTTCGACATATCGTAACTAGTTTGGTGGAAAGGAAGCGTGTTGTGTGCAATGGAATTACCTAAACAACATTCAAATTTCCCATTCATTGCAAACGTGCAATGGTTATGCTCGCCTAGGCAGGTGAGGTATGTTTTCTAAATAACTCAGAGCCACAATACTTTACTAATTGCAAATAAATTGAGATGCGCATACCATAAGACGGGACCGTATTTTCACCAGGACAGATGGAATGACCTTCTGTGGAATTTGATTTATGCTGTATTGAATCCGCCTATATATGGGCACAACAAACTTAGGACGACTGTTGACACACTTTAGATTAAAATACTTATTAGCGTAGAAAACGAAATAGGAGTAACCACAACTCCTCAAACGCAGAGCACTTAAATAGTTAAGTTATCAAGGAAATCCAATGGATTTGGAAACACAATCTTTCTGTGGACTGGACAAGCAAATATGTGAACTTTGCTTCACTCATACTTGAACGCCCGAAATCGGTACGTTCTGAAATGATGGACACGAAATATGCTGTACCCGTCAGCAGCATGCAGACACATCGTGCCGATGAATTGCGGCCACGCAAAGCCACCACATGTCGCGTGGTCCAGCGACACCGCGTTGGAAGCAGGGGCATATTCATTTAGGTCACCATCCTGAAGTCCGTAACAGGTTCCGGAAAGCTCAGAGTGTGGTGAATGCTAAACTCCAGGAGAAAGGCTGATACGACCTAGGTCAGGTTGCTTAAACGTGTGTACGCTTGCTGTTAACATTTTCAACATTTCGGTTATTTGATAGTGCAAACAGGAGTGCGAGCTCCTTTGAATTAATAACAACTTTTCTTTAGAAACTAAATCCAACTTCACGCGACAACTTGTCGGTGGTCTCGGTGACGTCTGACCAACGGAGCCTCACACAGCACAGAATTTTGTGTTGAATATGACACAATTGTATTTGTGCTACAGGGATCCAGTAGTGCCTGTGAGTATCCATGTGCTTCAGTTAAAGTAACTTCGTCTTATCGGAACAAAAACCGGGCTTGTGGTGGAGTTGTGAACCAAACCGAAATACGGTGGTGAGAAATAAAAGAATTTGCTCCTATGACTTGAGAAATTGGAAGTATAATACATTTTACCGTGTGCAACGTACCGCCTTAACGGAGGCGACTTAACCAGATGTCCACACTGACGGGCGTGTGTCCGATAATCCAACACAATATAAGCAGTCAGATTTGGGGTGAAATAGATCACATCCGAGTCAAACAAGCAAATGAAGCACTGGCTCAGCAACATGGTAATTACGATGAAATGGATAAACAAACTAGCAGCATTGTGATTTTGGTGGAACAAAAGTAGCTCAGTGTTGAATTAAACAGTTGGTTCTAAAATAAAATTTTTAAATTCAGCCGCACACAAGGGTACCCAGAAATATGATTTAGGTCTTTCATTTGCACAAAACCGATGACGTTTTGAGGTCTGCATCAAATAAAAATCGCAAATAATTTTGTGTATGTAGTATTCAGCTTGCGTAGTCATATTGAGGGATCACATATATAGTGTTTGCTATGTAACGAACATTACTCTAACTAACAGAGATATGGTAAAAGTGATAGATATGATGGCGGTTTTTCGGAGCTGACCGCTTGCTAAATAAATGCAAAAACAGTTTGTTGGTCTGGTTCAATAGCACTAGTTCAGCGAAATAACGAAGTTCAATGATAATTGAAATATGCGAGTCCGGGACACCGGCTGATTCTGCAACATAAGCCTAGTCCTCTGTTAACACTTGCGTTAAGCCAGTTCCCAAAGGTGGAACCGCACGGGTTAACTCAACATTCTAGCTAGTACATAGGTCAATTACTTCATATTTCTCAATACCTTGAAACATATTTTGAACCTATCGCAAAGTCATCATTTCAGCAAATATGGTATACCACGGATAAATATATTTATGATGATACGCAATGTTTCGAGTTTGGCCTGATGAAGCTTTTGTGTCAAAACCGAAAGGTATTTTATCAACCTAAATTTGTTAACCGGTCGTCTACCAAGTTTTCTGAAATGATAGTGCTGATGATGAAATGCCATATGTCAATTTGCCCACAAAGAAAATGTAGGCGCCAGATCACGGAACATTGTAGAAATTGAGTAATGTATTCGGGCTGTGACCGCTGAATATTATCAAACTACACCAGGACGGTGCACTGAGTGTGCTTAACATGCTGCTGTTTAAGATGAACCATAGTGGTAAAGGGAGAAGTCAATAGATCAAGAAGGAAGAATTTTGAGAAATGCGAAGGAAGGATAAGTCAAAACTGGGACGCAAGCAAACGAGACGGAAGGTCTTCCTAGTATTTTAAGGATTATGGTAATGCGCCACCTTCCATACGATCAGAGGCTGAATCGTTACGCCATATTCAGCGAGCGGTATCGCGGACTACGTGGTGATGCGCTTATGACGTATTGAATTTTGTAGAATTTAAATCATGTGTGCCCTGCTTTCCTGCGTCTCAGTCGTAATAACAAACTTAGAGGCCACTCCTTGAAATTGGCAGAAAAATAACAGCCGCCTGGCGTGCCGTATAAACTTCGTTTCCATTCTTGTGTGCCAACCATGGAATACTCACTCCGATTCGGTTGTAGCAACATCCACGCTAGCCATACTTAAAAGTCGGTTTTCAGACGCACTCCGTAACATAGAGTTTATTATTTGCAGCTGCTCTCTATCCGAGTCCCGAGAAATAACTCGGAGTTACTATTTTTCTCCCATTGAAGCTATGGAAATTCTCGAGGTGCCGGGCTACTAACTCAAAAACGTGAGTCCACTATATCGATAGTACAAATACCAACTGCTTTTTTCATTAAGGCATTTCGCTAAACCAGCAGACTTCCCAATGTGGCTGGTAAAGCAATGCTTCTTAACCCGTATAAAATCATTGTTCATTGTTCATTGCCCACTGAAGTTGACGTATCCATCTTCAACAACTGTCTAGGTGCAGTCACAGACAATTCTACTTAAACGTCAACCTGCCAACTACAATATCACATTAAAGCCAAGTCAAGTCAAATTAAACATTATCAACCGTATGGGTGAAGTCTGGCTGAGTTGTTCTATACGCTTATTGCAAACAGTCTTGTCTCTATCTGTGTATAAACGTAGAAATTGTGAAGTTCCTTTCAAGGTGGGTTTTGATTCACAACAACTGCGGAGAACTCATGAGGTTTCTTTATTCCCATCGAATTATTATGACAGACATAAAACAAATATTGATGTCCGCTTGACTGAAAAATTAACGTTATTGGTCCTAGACACTAGCCTGGTATGAATTGACGGTGAGAAAATTGTCATCACCCGTGAACACAGAACCGAATCATCCCAGGTTACTTAAGATGGTGCAGTGGTATCACAAGCAATGCACAGATCAATTCAACCAGAATGCTTTGTGAAAGCGAAGTTAATCCCTGTGCCAAAATTGGGAGGGAATGCATACGTCGCGTTAAAATTTGAGCTTATTAAGATATCTACTTAGAAAATTATATCACTTATTTTTGGGACTGGATAATAAATTTGGAAAATATGGACGGTGAGTGAAAGGTAGTAAGAAAGCGTGAGATTGGCTGTTGATAATCATATTTAAGTGCTAACCGTTTTACAATCATTATTGGTATTAGTATTATTATTATATCAATATCCCCCAAAAATCCAACGGGACTTGTAAAGCAATGCTTCTTAACCAGAATAAATCCATTGCTCATTGTTCATGGAGGCTTAGGAAATGATCATTTTCCGTTCGTTTTAGAAAACAAAGCAGACTTACTAGCATAACATTAGGTGGCTGGGGCATTAGAAAACCCCGATATAACAGCTGAGTGCGAAGTGGTTTAACTTGGACTGGTCGCACTCATTCCCCATTGGATTGGATCAAGATAACCCGCTAGAAGAGACGGCTGCAAGTCTAGCCAGCTAGATGCCATGTGAACGCGGTGTCTGCAGTTGGTTGTCCAAATGGTGTTTATACTAGGGTGAACAGTAGCGCGTAAGAAGTAGCGGAAACTGAGCAGCAGTTGTGCTTTCCCCACGCCAATTAAGTCGTACAAATTACTCATACACGCTTCACACTCGCACACGCACACATCCACACCCCGATAATCATGGTTAAAGAATCAACAGATCTGTCATCTGCACATCTCAAAACTACCGAGTGACACAATGTGAACCTGACCAACACTCAAACATACAGTATTATCGATCATATGGATTAAATAGAAAGCAGAAAAGTAGGGACGCGAAACATATCATGTCCCATCGAGCTGAAGTCCGTGGTTTTCACCGATAACATGTAATAGATAAAACTAAAACGCCACTGGATTTAAATAATATCAAGCTGAAAACAAGAATGGGTCATAAAGTGCGATAAATTAGCAGTTAAAAAGGTTAAGTGTGCAACTGATTTCGTCCAGTAGTGCACGCGGAGAACTAGCGTACAACGGGCTGAACGGGGCTACGTTGTCTACAGGCGGCAGCCCCGAATTGAGATAAAAGCCAAAGGATAGCTCCTCTTCGGAGTTATGGTGACAATCGCTGAGCTCACACATGGGTGCGGTGGAGAGCGAATCCTCATTTACGACAGGAGCAATGAACGGGTCGCCTTAAGAAAAGAGATATAGAATGGGCTGCTCCTAATTGATGTCGGGATTGTTTTCTATGTTCGGGTTGGGAACGCACCTGTTGCGCATAACTCTCTTAAGTTCATTGCGTAGATGGAGAATACGGTGTGGTTTACAATGAGATTAAGTAAGGCGCAAAAGTTAGTTGACCTGCGTATGCCAAGCGAGTTCATTTTATATAATCCATCTATATATAAACCAAGGAGAGTTGATAAAACGCTGTCAATAATATTCGGTGAAGTCCGAAACGCGCATGATGTGGCGCTACTCTATATGTAGCAGAATTGTGTAAAATCGTCGGAAGCTAGTGATGAATCCGGTTGCCATTTGACTACATTTCGATCGTTCTCATCGGTTGCACATTATAGAAGCACGTACCATGAGTGGTTATATAATTTGGCATTTTGGTAACCCGTTTTATTTAAAACGAATTTGTGGTATAAATCAATTATGTCAATTGGAATCCAATTCATTAACACAGTTGTTTCCGAGTATACTACGCTAAATATGTGTCAATATTAGTAATCTAAATGTTTTCCAATGGGTTAGCGCTCATATGGTCTAAATCAATGGTTCAAAAGCAATTGATCGGTTTAACCAAAATTTTGGTCGTCAAAGATTTTAGTCATTGATATCGCAGTTATTCTCATACCCTTTTGATCCACTCCACGCTATTGCAATAACCACTGCAGTTCGATAGTAGATCTGCTAAGATTCGTGATGTTTGACGAACATTCCAGCATTTATAGGCATGACCCAAATAGAAGTAATGTGGTATATTTTGTTAGAGGCCGTAATGTCATGGGGGCTGTTCTAATGGTCGTCGTGAACAAGACTTCGTGGGCTGCAAACGAGCGGCGGCTTAGCAGTCGTGCAAGTCCATGTTAAACTGGATCGGAGCTTCTGCTTATTATCCTTTACGACATGCTCAGTCATGAACAGAAGAGTAATTAAATTTAGTTATTACCCGTTAATGATAGAAGCAGGCTTTTTATCGCGTAAATAAAGTTTATCTGGATTGACTACCATGTACCCGTTGGTCGGTGCATGATCTTGCCCAAATTATCTGCCGCATTCGTGCCTTAGTATTCCGAATTCGTAAGACTCTATAGAAGAGTGCTATCAAAGTTGCGGTTGCAAGCAACCAGAGTGAAACTGGACAAAAGATTATTCCATTTGCTTTATCGCATTTAACTGCCTAGCCGCAAAGGTACGCGACCAACTGGGAAAAACAGCAGATGCACGTTTCGCCCAATTGAATCTCGTCAGGATGCGCCTCCATCGGTCCTCTACTGGGGATCGAACACATGACTGTTAGAGGCTAACGACTACTTGCCAACAGCTTGTGCTAATGTTCCTTGAGAGACGACAACCGACCCGCCATTGAATAAATATTATTTCACGTTATTGTTAAAGGCACTGATGAGACAAAACGAAATGCGTGCAATTGCCAGTTACTTCTTCGTCCTGCGCTTTTAAAATTACTGAGGGAACTAATTATTGCAAACAGGATGATATCATTTGATGATCAGTCACTGCCCACCAACGTTCCATTGCTCAAAACGGCGGAATACTTTTGCGAATTGTCTCAACTGCTGGACATATTGTTTGCGGTTACTGAAAAGGTATCCAAAATGGTGTTACTTCTTTCCAGCCGCCAAAATACGTGCAATATTTGAGGCTGTTTGCACAAATATTCCGCCGTTTCGAGCAATGGAACGTTGGTGGGCAGTGACTGATCATCAAATGATATCATCCTGTTTGCAATAATTAGTTCCCTCAGTAATTTTAAAAGCGCAGGACGAAGAAGTAACTGGCAATTGCACGCATTTCGTTTTGTCTCATCAGTGCCTTTAACAATAACGTGAAATAATATTTATTCAATCGCGGGTCGGCTGTCGTCTCTCAAGGATCATTATCACAAGCTGTTGGCAAGTAGGCGTTAGCCTCTAGCAGTCATGGCTTCGATCCCCAGTAGAAGACCGATGGAGGCGCATCCTGATGAGATTTAATTGGGCGAAACGTGCATCTGCTGTTTTTCCCAGTTGGTCGCGTACCTTTGCGGCTAGGCAGTTAAATGCGATAAAGCAAATGGAATAATCTTTGTCCAGTTTCACTCTGGTTGCTTGCAACCGCAACTTTGATAGCACTCTTCTATAGAGTCTTACGAATTCGGAATACTAAGGCACGAATGCGGCAGATAATTTGGGCAAGATCATGCACAGACCAACGGGTACATGGTAGTCAATCCAGATAAACTTTATTTACGCGATAAAAAGCCTGCTTCTATCATTAACGGGTAATAACTAAATTTAATTACTCTTCTGTTCATGACTGAGCATGTCGTAAAGGATAATAAGCAGAAGCTCCGATCCAGTTTAACATGGACTTGCACGACTGCTAAGCCGCCGCTCGTTTGCAGCCCACGAAGTCTTGTTCACGACGACCATTAGAACAGCCCCCATGACATTACGGCCTCTAACAAAATATACCACATTACTTCTATTTGGGTCATGCCTATAAATGCTGGAATGTTCGTCAAACATCACAAATCTTAGCAGATCTACTATCGAACTGCAGTGGTTATTGCAATAGCGTGGAGTGGATCAAAAGGGTATGAGAATAACTGCGATATCAATGACTAAAATCTTTGACGACCAAAATTTTGGTTAAACCGATCAATTGCTTTTGAACCGTTGATTTAGACCATATGAGCGCTAACCCATTGGAAAACATTTAGATTACTAATATTGACACATATTTAGCGTAGTATACTCGGAAACAACTGTGTTAATGAATTGGATTCCAATTGACATAATTGATTTATACCACAAATTCGTTTTAAATAAAACGGGTTACCAAAATGCCAAATTATATAACCGATTGACTAATCAATATCAAATACTGGGACAATGTGCCATCTAATGTAGTGAATAAACCGCCAAGACTTATTAACATGCTCGTTACTCACTTCATCGCATAATGCCCGCAGGAATGATGGTACACTCTAGACAAGTGATAAGTTGTCAGGTCAGCAGGGCTTGAATAGAACCGAAGCACAAACGGGGAATTCACTTTCGGTTAGTTCTCTTCTGCCGTCATAATATACACGTTTGGCACCACTGTTCAATCCTCCTATTTGTCCGTAGGATGGCCGGAGCTGTTGAATAGGTGGTGATTTATCGATTGCACATACGTGAGCGCATGCCATTGGTTATCCCACACGAAATAACATGCGAACCATATCCATCTCCTGTAAAAAGAAGCAGTCGAAATGGGAACATTAAATCTTAAGTGCAAGACCTCACCTTATTTTATCAATAATGAGAAGGTAGCTACAAAATTTACAACCAATGCTCGTGTTAACAGATTTTAGTAAGCCAACAGATTCGATCAGCAGTTATAAATAAATTCTTTTCACACAACCGAAAGCTCGTAATTCGTATTATAAGATGATTCCTAGTATGGTATTAAACAACCGGTGGTTAACTCATTTCCGCTTTTTTCATGGAAATCGTTCAGCTGTTAACGCATATTTCTTCATGTGTGAGCCTAAAGTTGACCACACTCCGAGTTCGTTTAGTGAAGATGTGCTTTATTGAAGATATAGTAATGCAGTAAGTTGTAGGGGTGGGCATAGCGGTATAAATAATAGTGCGCATCTTTTGTCAAATCAGAGATAACCTGGTAATGCTCCTACAAGTTTTAGCAATATTAGCTAAAAACTATACCGTGGTATCTATGAAACGCACACAATTACACGGGGGTGACCAGTGTCAATATTCGTGGCAGTCCTTGGGTTTATTTTCAACTCTACAAATCAACTTACAAGCAGGTTGATAAGTTGTCGCGCATTGCATCCGCAGCTCGGCATGCAGTGTAACAGTTGACTATAGCTAAGTATCCGATGTCGTTCTTGCCTGAGATGTCAGTGTACTGGTCGGTCATCGGACGCTTTCCAAGCGTCATCCCGATGGTTTTAATGTACCTGATGAGAGGCTGTCTGAAATCAGTGACACACGTTACGTGTTGTATGAGGACAAGTGATATTACTGTCAAAAAATGAACTTCAGGTATTCAAGGAGATGCGCCTCAACTTGTCGTTTATCTACGCCAACACAGGGGCTGTCACAAATGAATCACGTAACATGCAGCTTCAGATGGTGCGCCAGTGTTTATAACTAGAGATCAATTTAGTATACCTACGTCAAGTTAGATCATGCTCTGGTCTGTACGGACAGCTACATTTGCTTTGGTGTTTCCCAGAAACCAAAACGCCGTACACTGGATACCAAGCGGCTAGCTAACCCCTCCATTCAACTGACTTATCTATACTAGTTCTCTTATGCGTTTGCCAATGCGATACCCACATATATCGAACGGTACTACATTACCTTGAAGTTTCGCTTTCTTCCAGTTAGTATATCGTGGAATCGCAAAGCTTCCTCTGACAAGCTGGGTCCCTTCTCTCTCAGTTAAATCGTTTGACCGTCGCCCATCTACTCCATCTGATTCATGCTGTGATGATATCCGCCGCAACCCCAGCCAAGAAATCAAGCGGAGCTTGCGTAACGATCGTGAAAATTGTCAGTTTTGGTGCTGTTTGGAGATAGAAACAGAAGCTCCCTCTCTCTCAAGGATTCTTCGCAAGCTTATCTAGATCACTCGGATCATCGTTCACAGAAGACGCAAGGTCAGTGAAATCGTGCAGGATATAAATGATTTAATAAGCGCTATTTTGCGTAAGCATATAAACTACTGATGTAAGCAACTTCACTCACAGTTCAGATAGTCTGCTCCTTCTTGTGCTCATGCTGCCAATCTGGCGTAAGGAGCTATCACTAGCACCGGGGGCGAGAGGAAATCTGTGAGTGGTAATAAGAAGCAGATTGGTGGCTTTTTGAGGTTGGAACGTTTGCAGCCTGTTGTAAGAGGGGCTTTGAAGGCTTACACGAGCGTTGATGACAACTAATTGAGTAGTGATAGGAAGCGGATTGGCTGCAACCCTGTTGGAAGGGAACCTTTTGTAGGCTTACGGGTTGAATGCAAGTTGGCTATCTTTCTCGCTAGCCTATCTGGCCACACGTGATGCATATTGTAATCGTGCCACTGCGAGCAATCTGGAGAATCGATAGGTGTGCGACTTACCTTAGGATGTGCGTGTGATTGTTAACGCAGTGTGAGGTAATCGGAAAACAATGCAATATATTCTTATGAAGGTGGTAAAGCTAGAACTTGGCAAATAGAATTTTTAAAAAGCTTTACAGCTACAAATTTCTCTTGCTGTTTTTTCAGTTGGCCGTACACTCCTGTGAATAGCGTAGATAGGTATTGC
>OX104066.1:27444567-27464678 GCA_944474145.2 Dicrocoelium dendriticum | reverse complement strand
GCTGAAGTTTTCCGACCTACGTAGACTGTCGTGTGACCTAATGCTATTGAGATGACCAGCTCATCCTTGAAAACTCCCCAACAGTAGTCGACGATTTCCGTCCAAAATAACCGAGCAATCAACCAAATTGTGATGCAACACCGCTCCTGGCGAAATGTGTGGCGCTCTGATGCCAGGAGTCTGCATTCTTTTAATTAAAACAAAAACTTTGGCTAAAATTACATCCATGACTCTATAAAGATTTGAGTATTTTATCGGAGACATATTTTGCCAGATCTATATGAATCCACCTTGTAAATGAGAGCAACGCGTTCTTGCTTTTACTTTTTGGAATCAGCATTTAGTCGAAACAACGTTGGAAAACCTGAGTGAACGTTATGTAAAATTACTGTAAACATGACCAATATCATTAGCACAGGGAGCGGTATGCTCATCCAAGGAGATTCGTATCTTAACATTAGATGGGGCTATAAAAAAGACATGACCCAGCTCAGTTGTTAGTGGTGGTATAACTTAATTGAATACCTTACGTAATGAAGTTGCGTTCTGGTGGCTGGTGAAATTTTCTTCGTAAATCGCTGGTTGCTTATATTACGCTTTGCGTTTGTCCATATAACATCTGTATATCAGCTAATTAACGATAAACATTGCAGAGTCTGTTAATCACTTTGTTACTTCTTTTGGGTTTTATACTAATATTCGCGGTTAAATCATTTTGCTCCCTTAATTTGTCATTACATACCGTGTAAATGTACTGACTACATTGGATGGGTTACCAAATCAGCGGAAGACCAAAATGCGAGTAGAATTAATGAATATTCCGTCATTTATTTGGCTAGGGTAAAGAAAAAACAGGCAGAAACTTCGTGAAAACTGTGACGGCCAAGTATGTGTAAAGGCAACAGGTGCTCATTAACGCGAATCTTGCTCAATTAACACATTACAGATGAAGCTAAAAGCAAGAGAAAAAAAATTTGATAATCGTCTTCAACGGGGAAGAATTCCCCAGTTTATTCTTTGTGAAAGCAGTGCTGAAGAGTAAATTCAAAGTGAAATAATTGAGCGAAATTATTAGTTGTACTGATTTCTGACCGAGCAAACGTTGGTTTCTGTGGGTGCATTCAGACATCAGTAAACTAGACATCGGTGAAATCTTAAAAGCTGAAATCGTAAATGCTGAGCACCCATTGATTTCAATTTTGTCAACCCTGCATAACCTACAGGAGACATCACACTATAGTTAACAAAGCCATAAGAATCCTAAAAATTTAATGATAGTTAGCATACACATTGTGGATGTTATGTTTCCAAACAGAATAAGTTCAAAATTAAATTGGTGGAACCCGCTGGGTTGTTAGGTTGCGACACGCCTATATTGAGTACTCGTTTTACTTGGAGGTAAACTTCCATCATTTCGATCGCGAGTACCGAACCCGTATCAGCTTATTGCCCACTGAGGAAAAAACCTTTAAACATTGCGCTTGTGATGTGCCAATATTAAGAAAAGTAACGGCAAGTAAATACATTGTGGTCACGAACCTAGCGATCGGAATGACCGTAGTTTACCTCAAAGTGACCTGAGGTCTTATAAAAGGTTGCGCGTCGAACCCAAACTCAGAGTCAGCTCTGCAAATTCAACTTTGAATTCATTTCCGCTGTGCCAAGCGTTGCTGGCGGATCTAAGTAGTGTAGTGTTCTGGGCGTGGGCGTGAAATATTAGGCTATAATTTCCAAACCCAACTCCGGCTATCGCCAACTGGGGAGTCCAAAATAAAATGAAATGGCGTTCGTCTAGTGCTAGTGTTGAAAGAAACAATATCTAAATATTTTCATTTCATATACAGTCCTCGCAATCGGAATGACTGAGGTTTACCTCAAATTGAACTGATTTCACAGTAAATGTTCCTGTAGCAACACAACCACAGGGCGGATTCCCCTACTCAACATTAAACATTAAATTCCTTACCGATCTGCAATGCTTTGTTTGCGAATCTTAATAGTTTAGGGTTCCGGGCATCAGCAGTAAAATACTAGGCTCTGTTCCTACCCAGCTCATGCTATGGACACATGATGAGTCCAAGCCAAAACGAAACCGCGATCATGGTGTGCCAGCGTTGAGAGAAGCAACATTCAAATATTTCCGTTCTGGAAACAGTCCTTGAGATGGAAATAACAGAAGTTTACCTCAAACGGAAACAAGGCCACAATAGTGGTTGCGTTTTGCAACCCAACCACAGGGCGGGTACCCCCAAATTCAACTTTGAATTATTATCCGCTGTGCTAAGCGTTTTTTTCTCGGATCTGCTAGTTTTGGTTTTCTTGGCGTCAGCCGTGAACTACTAGGCTCAGAGTTCCACCCCAGCTCAGGCTATCACCAACTGATGAGTCCAAACCATGGAAGATACCGTGGTAGTGTATTGCTAATGTTTAAAAGAGCAACATTATAACATATTCATCCCAGAGACTGTCCTTGCAATAGGAATGACCGATGTTTACCTCAAAGTGAACCGAAGCCTCAATAGAGGTTGCGTTTCGCGACCCATCCACACACAGGTTCCCTTCAAAGTCAAAATTTAATTCCTTTTCTCTCTAACCATCGTTGCTCGCCGATCTCAGTAGGATAGAGTTCTTGGAGTCGGACGTGAAGCAGTTGCATTGCGTATCAACTCAGCTCAAAATTTTGAATCCCGATGAGTCTAAACCAGGACGCAACCTCAGTCGTTGTGTGATAGCTTTTCAGATGCAAAGCATAACTATTTTCATTTCGAATACGCTCATTTCGATAGGAATGAATGAGGATTACATAAAAGTAAACCGAGGTTTTCGTAAATGTAGTGCATTGCAAACATTCATCAAATAAAATTTTTGAAATTAACTTGCAATTCTTTTTCGCTGTGCTAATCGTTCTTGGCGAATCTCCGCAGTGTAGTATACTGGGTATCAGCCGTGAACGAGTAGACATTAATTTTCAACCCAGCTCAGCATAACGACATTGATTAAGCCTAAGAAAGGAGGAAACCGCGGTCGTGTTGTGGCAGTGCTAGAAGCAACCACACCCAAACAAGTTTATTTCGGATCCGATCCTACCGACCGGACTGATGGAGATTGATTTAAAGTAGAAAGCTGTGTCAATGGAGGTTGCGTGTCGAAGCCCAATCACAAAGCGGGTTCCACAAATTCAACTTTAAATTGCTTCTTCATTGCAAATAATTACTCCAGGATCTCAGTATTAAAGTGTTCTGGGCGTCAGCCGTGTACTAATAGAATCTGCGTTTTACTCTAGCTTCGGCTGTCTCTAATTGATGTAACCAAACAAGGACGAAAACGCGGTCGTATTGTGCCAGTATTGGAAAAGGTAATACACAAATATTTGCATTTCATAAACGTTATTTGCAGTTGCGATGACTAAGGAATACGTAAAACTTAACCGAAGTTTCCGTAGTGGTAGCGCGTCGCAAAAATACCTAAATATATTTCTCAAAATCAACAGGAAATTCCTTTCCGCTGTGCCAAAGTATTACGCGGATCACGGTAATTTAGTTT
The DNA here is from genome assembly GCA_944474145.2 of Dicrocoelium dendriticum. Taxonomy (NCBI): domain Eukaryota; kingdom Metazoa; phylum Platyhelminthes; class Trematoda; order Plagiorchiida; family Dicrocoeliidae; genus Dicrocoelium; species Dicrocoelium dendriticum. The sequence continues at coordinate 27,461,135 of OX104066.1, read as the reverse complement.
TCTATACTTCAGCCGTGAACTATTATGAAGTGATATTCAACGCAACTCAGGCTAACGCCAATTGATAAGCCTACGAGAGGAGGAAACCGCGGTCGTGATGTATCACTGATAGAAGGAGCAACACCCAAATACTTTTATTTCGGACCTGGTCCTTGCGATCGGACTGATCAAGTTTGATTTCAAAGTAAACAAATGTACCAATGAAGATTGGTTGTCGAAACTGAACCACGCAGTGGATTACATAAACTCAATTTTGAATGCCTATTTCATTGCGAAAACTTTCTCGCTTATCTCAGTACTGTAGCGTTCCGGGCGTCCATCAAAATCTACTGGGACCTGTGTATCATCCTAGCTCTTGTTAACACTAACTGATGTGACCAATCCAGAACTAAATGCGGTCATAATACGCCATTATTGAAAGAAGCAACGCCAACCTTTTCAAATTTGGATTCAATCCTCGGATCGGGATGACCGAGGTTTATGTCAAAGTGAACCATTTTGTCAGAAGATGTTGCGCGATGCAACTGAATCTCATGTAATTTCCTATAAATTAACATAGGATATATTTATGATTCGCCAAGTGTTGCTAGCGGATCTCAGTGCTTTAGTGTTCTGGGCCTCAGCCGTGAACAGCTACGTTCAGAGTTCTAACCCAACTCAGGCTATTGCCAAATGATGAGTCCAAACAAGTTTGAAACCGCAGTCGTGGGATACCAATGATGGGAGGAGCAACACCGCAAAATTTTCTTTTTTGTTTTTGTTCCAATTTTTCAATGTAGAATATTCGTTGATTATTTATGGCCGCAGGCTAACTGGTCATCCTCAATATCGCCGTGAGTTGTTTCTCACTGACTGAGACATCCGCGGATTATGACTTTTTTCATTGAGAACATGATACGCTTGCTCGAGTAAATTTGACTGTTCGGTCAATGCGATTTGTCTGCTGGTTGGCTTAAGCGTAATGCAAATTTAAGGCAATCAAATGTAAAAGCAAATCTGTTTGTAGCTTTAGGCAACGAGATTAAAATTTGGATGAATACCAACAGATGCTTAATATCATTTGCCATGTTTTACACATAGCTTTTTTACTCTCTCCGTTACAGCGGATTAAACGCCGGTTAGTTTTAAGAAACTGATATGCCCGAAACAAAATTATTGTAGTTGATGTACCGAGAAGTGTTTCCACAATTACGACCACTTTTTCCGTACCGCACAATATGCAGAACATCAGAGAGCTGGTAGGTCTATCAACATATGAAGATGCAGCATAGATATGAAAAGAGTGGATACACAGAGATCATGCGATTCAACGTCATAGCGGACTATTGTTTAACTAATGATTAGATAACCGACCGCATGTTATATAGTTCCTTGAAGTAATTAACTGCGTCGTTGTGTAACGACGATCTCGAAGTGCATCTGATGAGGTAGCATGCAGAACAGTGAGTTTTTAAGCGAGGAGAGGCAGTGTTATGCTAACGATTACCATACTGCAATGGAGTAAAAATAGACCAGGATGACTAAACTTCGGGAAATGCCTCATCACTTAGCATTACGGAAATTAAGGATTAATGATGGACTTTCGTGTTAATACAGTAGTTGTCTTTAAAAGAATGGCTATACGTAAAAAAACGGGGAGGAGGGATCACCAAGTTTCCCCACAAATCTTTGACGCATTTTTAATGAAAATATGTAAACCATGCGCCGCAGAACTTTATCCTTCAGGAACAAAACATTTCCTTCATAAGCACGCTAAGAAAATGATTAAGTTGTAGAAAATTTGGTGTAAATAAGTATCCCCTATACACAACTAATGTTTCTGCGTGCATGCGATTCTTCTTTTGTATCAGTCAAAAAATATTTGACGTTGCCATATACGAACCAATCCGAGTATAGGCGAAGATGCGTAAGCGTCAAATATTCTGCTTATTTCACTTACGTCAAGCCAGCCAATTGGTCCTTTATGTCCCTCGTTACTGGTAATCGGTTTGCATCAACTCATCACCTCCTAACATTTTCGTGATCAGCTGCATCGATGTCATTAAATACGCTGTGCGTTCTTTTAGTCCGCGTGGTCTTTTTTGCTTCAGTCGTTGCGAGTTCACCGAAACCGGTCATCATTTCAGATGTCCGGTCAGCTGCAGTGGGTTTCTATGAATTGCCTTTCCTCCAGTATTTATTCATAAGATTTTTCTCCGACCTTCACAGTCACCACACATTGTTTCAGTCGCTTGTGGACACCCGGTATTAGGTGGACCCACACTTCCTCATTTATTGACAGCTCAGGGCCCGGAGCCCCGTATTGTAATAGGGTTTCTAATTGGTCAAATGTTTTCTTATATTGCAGTAGTTGCTCATAAGACGGCAAGATCGGGTGTACAAGTTCAGCCGAAGCAGATATAAGGGTTTATTTCCTTTTGGTTTATGAACCTTAAAATGGACGCATACCAATGTTCGATGACGGCGATTTTCCCATTTCCAACTGCAGCAAATATGGGTCCACATGTGTGCATATTTACCTTTCTAACAGCCTCTTGACTTGTTTGACTGCTGCCTCCGCATTTCTATTAGAATTGCTGTTGTACGGGTTGTTTGGTCGATGAGAAAAATCACTCTTGTTCGCAATGATTTGGAACGCTGCACTTGTAAGTTTCGGGTCATGGTCGGAAATCACTTGCTCCGATATTCTGTGTCTGGCGCACTGGCATCTAATCATATTGATGACTGCTTCCCTGCTTGTAGCAGGCAGGTCAAAAAACGTGCTAGTTCGTCTCGAAGTTGAATATCATCCCGCGCCAAAACATCGGTGCGCGTGCTCGGCTAATGCTGTATTTAACAACAAACAGACTCGATGAGCGTGCTCTAGCATCTCATTGAGAGGCGACGGTGTGAGAGAAATGCGATTTCTCTTGAACATCAAACCGTCTTACATCGTGACCTCTTCTCGAAAATTGAGCAACTGCGTTAATTTCTTCATTAGCGTTTAGTTTACATCTTGTCATTCACTTGAAACCCCTTCCCGCAAAGCCTTGAAAATCACGTTTGCCTCCATAGGAACGCTTATTTCTTTCGGACGATATGTTGCTGCTAGTCACTGTAGCAGATTTATTGCCTTGATTTCTCAATGCCAGTGTTCGAATGTTGATAATGAGCACTACACAGAGCCTCCGCCATAAACACCAGCACCCTCGGAGTGTACACAATATCCACGTCGTACTTTTGAAGATAGATAAGCATTTGTTAAAGGCTTCAAATTACTCTTTGTAATGATTTGCCAGCTGTTGATACGGGCGGCCTGAGATTGTCTTCCTTCCGAAAGTGCAACCTCTGAATCGCTCTTAAGCGCATACAACGGTGTGCATTAATTTTCGATCTGTGCTCTTTTGCCACTATGAGCGCCCAAATGCGGAAAGCCAAGGGCTTGTCATCCATACCATAATTCTGTTTGTATAATCTACCACACTATGGGTTGACAGATGGGTGACCCTTTCCAAGATTTCATGTAGCTTATTCAAATTAAATTGCAGTTAAAACGTGGAGTTCAATAAGTTTTTTATTAAATACAAATAATTGCATATGCAGTTGCTCCACGGATATATTACAATTAAAATGTGTGCTTCACTACGGTTTTAATGTGGAATAAATATTTTGATAAAATTATGAAATCGGGTGGGATGTGACTCACCAACAACTTTTGACATGTTCAGTTGCTCATGGACTGTCAGTAACATAACAAACATCCTACGTGAGGGATGAACACTACGACTTCCTGGGACAATTCCAGACCTTTAGCCTTCCGGTGTCTACCAAAGAGAGAAATGTCAAAATAGTTCAGGATTAGCCGTTTGTTTTTTATGACGGCAGCAGGATTGGAACTTCGAAACTTCACTAACCATGGTCTGAACTGCACCCTTGTTTTCGTGCTATAAAACTACGCCACTAACGTACAACCTGACTTTCGGTTTATTATTGAAGCATAAAAAGTAGGTCACTGCAATTTCGGTCACATTCTGCAAATTCATCCGATATTTTTCATTGGGTTAACGTCTATTTGGGACGTCTTTATTTCCGAAATCGAGAATCCCGTCGACTTTTACTAGGAATACGTTGCTTGACGAAATGTTTCCAAAATAATCCGCGTAAACCAGGTTGGTAATGTGCGATCCAAGACCAATGACACTCACTACCTCTTCAACTATTAGTTAAGTATTTTGTCCATGTGGTACTGTTTAGCAGGCTCTGATCAAAGTATCCTTGGTATTGCATAATTGTAACTCCGAAAGACTACCAAGTGCGGGGTCATTTATTGGATCGAATGTGCGATCGCCAAATCTACTCGATATTACTCAGTCTCCACAAAACTCCTCAACATAGCATAGGTCTCTCCTGTCAACTATCAGAGTTGAGGTTTGGACGCAATGGTTTACTAGTCCAAATGTGTCTCCCAAGGTACTGGGGATCCCCGAAGCACAAGTTGTCTTCTTAGACAATTTTGCGGTTTTGACTACCTGCTGCTTCCCTTTAATATGGAAATGAATGCCATATTATATTCAGCTACTCAACACAGTGTTCAAACTATTGCAGTGGAATGATTCTACTACCAGATCAATTGCATCATGATTCTACTTTTCCAACATCATACTATAACTACTACTGGTCCTAAGAATACAAGTGCCAATATGATTGATCCAAAAATAAGTAAATCGGTAGATTAGAAAAACTAGAGATGTCACCAACATGAAAATTACATGAATCCCTCGCTTATGCCAGGCGTTCATAAATGAAACTGTGAAAGGAAGGAGGAGAACACCTAAGAGATGACATGGAAAGGAAAGGAACAGACGGAATTACTCGGCATATAACTAAACATAGGATGTCTTTGATCACTGAACTGACTGATGAAGATGGTCGCTATCTCAGCGACCCAACTGCTATTTGTGAAGCAGTTAGATTTTCCTTCGCCGCTTCCATGAACGTAGAAACGGACCCTACATCTTGCTGCCCTTAACTTACATCAAGCATCACATAAAAGGACGACATTTCTTTTTAGACCATTTACAGACTATGAAGCGCCTCAAACAGTGGCCAAAACCAGATTACAATGGTATTCTTCCCTCCGTTAGTAAACTCGGTTGACATGAAATGCCATTGATTTCGCTGAACATGTTCACATTGTAGTTAGATTCTAGTTACTTTCCGTATATGCGGCAAACCTCGTCTATTGCTCCTTGTAAAAATGGGGGGCCAAGAGCCCGTCACTAATTAACGAACTATCCAGTATACTCCCGTTATCGCTAGGTTACTCGAACAATTACTTAACATCCGAATAACTATGGGCAACTTAAAATATTCCCGCAAGGGTCTCGTTTTCTTCGCTTTCAGACGGAATTTGCAAGAGACCATCGAGACATTTCAGAGAATGCGAAGAAACCCAATGTCCATGTCTATTAGATTAACCACAAAAGGAATTGCCCGCTGCTAGTAAGGTCAGGCGAACATGCGACCAGTGACCGTTAGGAGTTTGCAGTGAGCATTTGCTCACACCGAAATCCTGTGTATTCGATATGTATGCAAAAGATCTGTCTTGGCCATCTAGCCGGTGCCTAGGTAATCACAAGGTCGTCGAAGGCGTCTGCTAAAATGCAACTGCAGATCAGCACATGGAGGTTCATTGTTAGTGTCCACACGTATGCTTCGAATCGAGCGACAGTATTGCACCCTGCATCTCCGGTGGTAAGTGATGGCAATGGGATTCATTGGTTTACACAGATACTTCTAGGTTAGTGTGCGTTATGTCACTTTCTGGCGGAAGCTATGTCGAAAGTTAGAGCTCGTTAGTAGTAAGCTAGCTTTCCTACAAATGAACTAACCAATCACAGTTATCAATATTGAATTCTACACCATATTGGCCGCCCAGCTGCAGCTAACCAGGGGACAATTTTCCAACTTGGGCTTTCAGATCCCCAGCCAGTGTTCGCGATTCTTCTGTGAAGAAGGAGCTGGTTCACTTAGTGATGATGGTCGTCAGTTGTCATTCAATGCTAGTTTGAGAGCCCGCAGACACCGGTGATAAACAAACAGCTATTTGCCACCTGCGAGTTCGAAGTTTTGAGCGAGCAAGACAATTTGAAGGCGCGTGTGTGGATGGTGATTTGAAACAAGTCAACCAGAGTAAATATAGCCCGCGGACTCAGTGCAAAACCAACCCTGGTTCCAGTGGCACCCTAATCGGTATGGGCTCCAAATTTGCGCATTGCAAAACACTATTCATATCACTTAAACTGGATCCCCTGGCGAGCAAAGGGCAAGAGCCTTGTAGGTGGGTTTCTGATAAGCAGCAGATATCGATCAACAGGGTATCTAATATTGACCGATCTGTATTAAATTTCACACACTTTTGCATGTAAACGATAGGGAGGATAGAGCGCTCCAAATAGAAGACGATAAACTGGACATGAGCAATTTGTTCGAAGTGGGCTTGCTGACGGGGCAGGAGTGACGCTCCCCGCTTGCTGTGAATTAAAACTGGGAAATAAACGCTTATCAAAGCAAGGTGTGGGACGGCAAAGAATTATAGGGGATAAGGCGAATCTGGAACGGTACGATAATGGTGAAAAAGCCTAAGTTAGCAATAAGAAGACAGGAAAGCTTCAACAGTGTCATCTAAACCCGTATCTACTCGCTTGATGCAGCAGATACGGAGCCGTTGCGTATACTCCAAGACGGCCAGAGCACTGACAATGCCACCTCGTATGGTGCCATCCTATGAAGTTTGGAGAATTTATTCGCATGCAAAACTTTTCCATCTACTGTATAGATGTTGATCAAACCGAAAATGAAGTTACCTGCCACCACTGTGGTTGCGCAATTCTTCAGATGTCTAAGTTTCTGCAGGTAGGAAATGTCGTCTCAAACAAACGCACTTATCCTCCAATCAACCGCGACATTATTGATAGCTGCCAAATTCTTTCATCACTTCTCTATAAACAGCAAACAAATCAACACTCCGTGGTTCAAAATCCTACGGACTAAAATTGAATTCCTTTAGATGGCACCCCCATCTCATGCGGACATTTGTATCCTCTCTGTGTCAGCTAGTTGATTGACCAACGCCCAAGATGACATTTATGCTAGGTAGCAAAACAGATTTCTATTCCCTTGAAATCACACGCCCTAGTGTCTTTTCACAGCTTCTTAGCGGGCCCTAGAAAATATTACCAGAGGAATGTGAATCAAAAGGCAATAATTCATGAATATTTTAATCCAGTGCACACGTACCGTCCACCTTCCATTAACTTTAAACTGAGTAACAAATCCATTTTGTCCAGTCTATCCTCTTCCATGCACATTCTTCGCCAGCGTTCCATTGTTGGTGGTGGCAGTGACCCACTTTAATGTAATTCTCCGATTGGAGTATTGCTTTGGGCTAAGCAAGCAACGCTTCAAGCAAATCGATGCGATGGAACACGGCACCGGAATAATGACGAGGTACAAACACCCCGACGAGGACACACCCCCACCGGACCGTCACCTGAACCGTAGTATCGAATGCCCGCTGAAACGAAAACGAGATGGCATCGGACAAGCAAGTTTATTTGGCAATTGCCGAAAGGATTACGTCCTACAAACCGGTTTAGACAAACAAATAATACGCAGTGCAACGGAGCCAAATGAGAGGTATACAGATCAAATCTGTAACCGAGTGTTCGTTTCGCTGGAGCGAATTTGTATACTAAACTGACAAAAAACGCAGCGATTCAGTTTAATGGTCCAGTGCTTTTTCTTTTACTCTACAGCACGGTTGCGCCTACCCATGTTTGAGTCCCAGCTTGCGACTAAATTTGTGCACAAGTTCAAGCATGCGGTTGTGCATTTGGAACTAAAAAACCGACTTCCTGTTAAATTCCTGGCATTGGTCGCTTCGATCTTAATTTTATAAGTGAGTTTACCCAAAGAAGGCAACTCCATCGTCTACCGTTTGTTCGTTCTTTCTCGTGCCTTCTATTGTTGGTGGCACTAAATTAATTTTTACCCATAAAAGCTGCTCAGTGTACGCAGGTGGATTAACTCACTCCTACTAAAACTAGTTCTACCCCATCGTAAACAACAAACTGGTGAACCGGTGGCTCAGTTACCTAACGCTCAGTGAGCTCCGTGAACTTCACCACAGGGCCTCCCCATTTTTCACAGGAAATGTTATCTTTCTCAGCTGACACCCTTCGAAACTATTATCAATGTAGCCACCTGCAAACCCGATGATTGAATCGAACCCTCAATCTCAGTGACCATGGATGCGCGTCTACGCTGTCACTTCGCCCCATATGTTCAGCCTGAATATGCACAGTTACTAAGATAAACACCCAAACACTTCCTCTTTTGGATCTGTAACGCCATGGCTCACCACGAACTAATCCAACCAGTTAGAATACACGAAGTTGATGAACAAATAATTAAAAAACACTGGTTTATTGTAATTTTCCCAATGTACAATTCCTCATAAAGAACTCCGAAAACTAACCAAAAGTCCTGTATTAGTGTACTTCACGATTAGCAAGTGACATCCTGAGTTCCTTTTTCTTTTACAAAATATAACGATTAGTCTTCTTTCAAGAAATTACCAGGATACGATAGAATAACACTCCATGCTCTAACGCACCGGCATTCTTTCTCGAAATATGTCCTACGCATGATCAAAACAGGAGACCCAACATTTTCGAAGTACTGGTTAAGGTCAGTTGTGATAAGTCTATCCAATAGCAACAAATGCTTTCTGCAACTCCTCTGTAAACAAAACGTTACCCAGATATCCAAGTTGCTATAACTCACTCGATACTTTAGATATTGGATATCGAAATTCAAATTGAGATGTGTGCTGTTTTGCCGAAACGTATGATTCACCAATTTTGCGTTCCAAATTTTTTCAACTACCGACCATTGAAAGTAATTAAGGGCGTTAAAATATTCTCTGGGCTGGGTAGATCATTTTCATTTGTTCCGTTTTTGCTTCCTACAACTGGTCAGTGCAGCATCCACGTAAGCATTCGACAGTAGTCCATTATGCTGCAGATGGAAGTCGAGTTGGCACTGATTCTCGAAAAGATGAAAGGTCACGCGACGTACGCCGGATGTTAAACAATCGTGTGAATTGGGCTGCTTGTAATGGTATGAGCTTGTACTGGGGTGACTTCTTAACATAAATACCTGCAGTTTTATTGATGATACCTAGATATCAGTAGAACGGTTTTATATTACCAACTAACTTCATCCGCTTTGGAAATATTTATTCTCGACCTCTTGGTTTTACCAATGGGATAATTCGTCGCACAAATGGGATATTCGTTCGCGGCGTAATAGGCGTACCGAGACTCGATTGGCGCAGTTTCCATTTTGTGTCGCCAACGCATGAGAGGCGCGCCATCTAGAATTAAGTATGGATTCGGTACTGCGTGTGCAGTTAATCGGCTCATCCCGTTAGGCTCCGAGTAGTCTCAGAATGTTGAGGGCGGATTCTCATCCATGGTAGAATCCTGTTAGTTTTAGGTAAGCGAGTGTTGTTCTCAGGAGTGAGAGCAGCTGGAGCTACAAAGAGGAAGTGGCGAATGATAGAACCGACATCCTAACGGATAGATCAAATAACCTATACATGTATGCTTATACGTGATGTGCGCAAACAATATTACTGAGACTATTATTTCAAGCATAAATATTGCACTACCTTATCGGCCTTCCTTGCAACATCGGAACGATTTCTATGCTCGATAAGTGTACTGTAACAAACCTGTATAAGTGAAGGCATGATGGATGTGCGACCGGTGAACACGCACATACCTTCGAGTGGAAGATTAGTTTCCGCCTGTGTCCATCCAGTTTGGCTAATGCACAACTTTATTTATCGCAACGAGCCAGGATTTTAAGGCGGTGCCATGGTTGGCTTATCTCTTTGACCCACTAAGCTATGCCGATTAGTGCTTCAGGGCCCCTTGTGAGAAAATCCCACCAGATTGGTCAATGGTTAGAGGTCAAAAAACGAGGACTCTTGCTCCTACAAGTTGGGGATTGGAAATGGGATGGCGTCAATTTCTGTAAACTAAATCATGGCCACAATCATGATGCATTGTAGACAGGCTTTTGAGTCAAAGAATTTGGTTAAGGACCCTAATCGTCCAACTGTCTAGGTCTGGGCGACATAGTACTATCTTAGCCGACATACAACCGTGACGATTACTCCGAACTCTAGCTACATCCTACATCAACCCTCGATCAGATTATCAAAGGTCCCTTTATAGGCCGCATAAAGCAGAGCAGATAAGCATAAACATGCTGCTGCTGGCGTCTACTTTCTTTTCCAACGGTAACTTTTTACCCTATACCGACCCTTCCTTCTAAAATTCCCATTTTATTTAACAGAACCGATGTAGCACGGGAGTCGAATCATCTGCAGCCACCTTCCAGCAAGGAGGCCTATCGAAACAGCCACTTATATTTTCACGCCGCCCCATTCTCCTGTCAGCGTCCAAATTCCACACTCTGAAATAAGGATCAACAGGATCGAACGCACCTTAGACACGCTGGGTACTGATGTATGTCGTGTCCGAACCTAGGTTCAATTACCTTAATTGGGTCGTTGATTTAACTGCACCCGTCTCGTCCATTCGCTATTAGTTGCGCGCATCCGGAGACGCTGAGGCGACACTAAAGGGTCAGCTGGGGTAGGTATCATTCTCAGCCCCAATGCTGCTTTGTTGGATTTAGGTGAACAGCCGTTTGTTTGCAGCCTGTTGGACAACATCAACAAAGTTGATGCAGGAAGTAGCATAAAATGCTGTTTGTTTGTGATTTCCGCTTATTCTCCTAACAACTGCAGTTTTGATGCTGCCAAGTACTCATTCTATCTGGAACTGGACACGCTATTACGCAGTACTACTAGTTCAGATCTCATAGTGCTTGCGCGGGGATATAAACACACAAGTAGGGTGTCCGAAATCCTCAGAAACTCAGAAAAGTGTCAATTAAGGGCATTACCCCGAACTGACTAAAAAAGGCGAGCGTCTGTTACAGCTGTGTGCAAAGCAACAGTTGGTTCTGAGTAGCATCACTTTTAGACACATTGGACGCCGTAGTGCCACTTGGCGTCCTCCTGTAGCTGGCCAGCCATTGACCCAAATTGAACACATTGCGATAAGTTACAGGTGACGTTGCTTCATCCTGGATTGCCGCCCGTTCTGTAATACCAGGGTCGAGTTTGATCATCATTTGCAGGCTGCCGTTGCTCCATGAACTTTCCCGGGAGGCGCACCAAGCGTCTCCTGCGATTTGCAAATGAGAAATATTTTCGCCTTAGGTCAGGCAAGTCTATCAAGATACACTGCGTGCCGAAATTTCGTTGCCATCTCTTAATGAAACTGAATTTCAGAGGAATAGGACCTCGACTGCCATGCATGACGCAGGAGCATCTACTTGTGGCATTAACATTCGTCACCGCAACAGTCAATTAATCGCTGAGAGCTCGGTAAACATGTTGGAATTCAGAAGAAATCTCCCGGCTGGCCCTGCGCGCAATGTGACCAGACGGACCATTCGACGCGAAAAAAGCTGAGCCTGCTTGTTAACAAGGAAGCAAGGTGGACCAGTCGGGCTCATGAAATGGAGGAGGCGGGAGAAGTAGGCAATTACCGCAAGGTCTTCCAGCTGGTCACACCAAAGGTCCCAGGAAACCAGACGTCAGTAAGACAATACGAGACAGCGCGTGTACACTGCTACAAAACAAGGAGGGCCGTATGACATGTTGTGCGGAAAACTTTCATGTTTCTCTCAGTTTGTCCGCTACTCGCGGACTTCTACCCACTAAGGTGATGCATGCTAGTTTCTGCCCAATACTTGGCTGTATAGACCGTGTATTTATTGTGCAGCAGGTGCTAGAGCATGGTCATGCATACTGCAGCATGCTAATATATTTATTCCTCGATTTCAATAGTGCCTGAATCAGTGGATAGAAGAATTCTGTTCGAAACGCATGCGAGGAAAGGTGTTGCCACAAAATACGTACAGATCTTACTTGCTCTGTACCCGAAAACTATAGGCCGAGTCAGGGTCTACGGTGACATGTCCGCATGGCTTTCGGACAACAAGTTGCGTTCGTTAGGATAGTCTGATTTCCTAACTTCTTTTCAATTTCGTCCTGGACACGCTGATGGACTGTTCCTTTATGGAATCACACGATGTAGGCGCCGATGTCCTGCGTGGTGAAAGGTAATTGATCTGGAATCTGCGGACGTTATCGATTCCTGTTTTACGATATTAGAGCGTCTCAGTCAACCACGATTAGCCTGACTGGAGCCGTCCCATTATTTGGTATGCGCTAGGTACCTTCAAAGTGCTGCTGCAGGATCACCACCCACTTTCTGACTCCTTGACCCTTGTTAACAAGGAACTCGAAGTGCTTGGTCGATTCACTTACGTTAGCAACTGTATCAGCAACTTTGGGCACATAGAACCTGAAGCCAGATCATACATTGAAAAAGCTAGAAGTGCCTTATTGTAGCTGCGTCAACTTTGGCGACAGAAAGAAGTGTTCTTTCGTCTGAAAGACTGTGTAAACAGGTTCCAGTAGGAGCCATTCCGCATTGTTGGAATGAGACTTGCCCACTTCGGTCTGAAGATCTGAGGCTCCTTGAAGGTTTTGAGCATCGTCGTCTGCGGAATCTGTTTGGTGTCGGGTGACTCTAGCATGTCCGCAACGATGATGTGCGCAGGCGAGTACTAAGCAGTTTCTTAGAACAATAGATGACACGGAATAAGTTGCGTTGGCTTGGACATGTAATACCAATGCTTGGACACCGCCTATCTAGGAGTGCCTTGTTTAATCTGCCAGATATAGGTTGGCGTAAGGCTCTGAGTGGACAAAAGTTCACTTGGCAGCGGAAAACGAAGTCAATGAAAACCAAACTAGGTGCCGTTGGTCAATCTCGCATTCCCAGCTGAGTCCACATGACGCGCGGTGTTGTTGGCTCTAGATTTATTGGACATGGTTCGCCATCGACACCAATAGCGAGTCTGCTCCCGTCTCGTAGCCGGACTGCCTGTTTAACTTGTGTTAGGTGTTAAGCTCTCTTTGAGGTAATGGCTGATTATGACGCGTGGTAATGCAAAACGCAAGGATGCAACCTCACTGATGCTGTCTTATCATTGCACGATAGCCAGCTGTTTGTGACGGTATAAGGTTAACATAAGATGTAGGCGGCTTGAAACAGTATGTTTGCTTAGGGCTGTAAGGTTTCCCAGTATGTCCTTCTTCTCTCCATATATTATTCTGTATTTTATAGGTCGTCATCGTTGTATGGCAGCAAAGCAACAGTTCAAGTGGCTGATTACTGCAGTTGTTGAATGATTGTTTGATTAAATGCAGATATTTCGCAGTGACTTGGGTGAAATGAATTCAGTTTTAGCTCGGTCCCAGTTGCATATCGCTGTGCTGCATTAAACTCCACTGAGGAAAGAAGATGCAATGTTAACTAATATATATGATGCATTTGGCGATATGGTGACTGCGAAGGATCGGAGCCGATTGGTAACAGCTACTATGGTCTTCTCACAACGCCTCTTCCATCAGTTATTTTCACTTACGGTTTCCTAAAAGCGATTTTGGTCACTTCTCTTCCACTTTGGAGTAAAGGTTGCTCCAACTCCGATGGACCTTAACCATTCCACAGCGATACTATTTTTAGTTAGAGTGGCACTCCTACGTGAAACAAGTGCTCAGTTTGGAACTTCTCAAACGCTTGCCTGTCAGTGCTTCTGGCATTGACCCAACAGAGAAAACGATGTACAAGTTCATGACGCTGCAGTAAGCATGTTAGCTGCAGTCATTTCATAGCGGCTGTTTACTTACGAGTAATTAATGCGTTATCGGGCAAAAAATGCTACCATCTTACACAGATTAGGAATATGGATATTGATACCGTCATAACTCTAATTCGTTTTCAACGATTTCTTATGTATTTACCTCAAGTGACCACCGCAGCACCTCAGCCATTTGTTCAGACAATAGCTTCGATTCACACGCCCTGTTTCCAGTGGCCGTCTTGAGCAGCCCATCGGGCTTAGCTATTATTCTGGAGGGCTAAAAGATAGAGCTGTCATGTCGAATGCACCTGTTATAGCGAGTTGTCTACCATCGCCAGGTGCGGATCCTACAATGTTAAGTCTACCTAGTTCCAGAAAACTTAACACCGTTCCAGCCGGTATACTGCAGCTCGCCGCGGCCACTATTTGATAAGGTGAGGAGCGGCCGGAATACGTGTGTGGCAAAATCATCAAAAAACATACCAATTGGAATACTTTTTTAAGGTTTTCATCCCAGTTGATAACAAGCTACATAACACAGCCTAGTCCGCAAAAGCACCAGAAGTGTTACGCACTTTCGAGGCTCGTCGTTGATGTACATTGTCTTTGTTCCCTGATGGGGATCGAACAGATAACCGTCAGAGCCAGATACCAACTAGCCAGCAGCTTAAGCCACTGAGCCATTAGGGGCGTTCGCTAGGCTACATAATTTGCTACCTAACTGAGACGTAGGATACCTATCTTCCACTGTCACTGGCAGTGGGTAGTCAGCGAGATGATGATGTTCTCTCACTAGACGCTATGTCCATAGCATTTGAAACGATGAGAGTCTATTTCTTTTACTAGCTTATAAGTAGCAAGCTTTTAGTTGTAATTTTTAGGTCCTCATTTTAGTGGTTCACAAGCTACATAGTGCAGCTTAGTTCGATATAGCACCATAGGAATTTCACCGTATTAAGACTTGTCCGTGATGCCCATTTCTTCAGGCCCCTACTGGGTATCGAACCCGTGCCCTCTAGAGGCAGACGCCAAATAGGCAAGTTCGTTTCTTTGATTAGGATATTCGATACCATTCAGTTATAACACCTGGTGTAACCAAGAGGCATTCGTAACTAGGATTAAGGTGAATACCGATCAGGCTATTCTCTACTGTGACCTAGACAACACACATCAGTGTGTCATCTGAAATTTTCCGCGCTTCAACGTGAACACATTCAAGTTCTTTTTCGCACAAACCCAAAGCACATAAGCACACTGGTCCGGAAATATGACACTGCGTTTATCGAATGTCGAGTTTGAACTAGGCCTATTGTTGGGTTATTCCAATAAACCGAAGAACAAGTAAGTCGGAACCAAACGCGTCCGTCCGCCAAGGTGAGGGTCCAAACATTTTGACATTTGTATTTTCAGCAGGTGCAGTGCTTTCCTTTAGTGGCCACCGGTTTGTTCTTTCCTAGCTGTTTGACATGATGCTTGCTTGTTGGCTTTCTCCATGCATTATAAACAGTTCGTGAATATTCCCTATCTCAGTTAGCCGCTTCGTTTCTCCAGCTTTTTCGATGAGTACGAGGCGTACTAAGGACAGCATAATGTTTTCAACAGCTAAACAGGCAGCGATCAATGGTATTTCGACGAGCAGTATGCGAAAGCCGCATGGGCAAGAAAACATCATCCCGTAGAGAATCTACGCTCATGTTAGTCGCTCTATGTATCCCACAGGTTAGTTACCAGCATTAGCTGGCTGGGAATACAGCATATATCCTCCCACGTTGGTTGTGCGTCCGCGCTGGCGGCGCACTTCGCCTCCTTGTTTGCAAATGACCAGTCGTCTGCATACGAACGCGATATCTGGATAGCGCAATTGCAGAGGCGCATCAACCACTCTTTAAATTTCATAGCACAAATGCTGGTGAACATGATAGAGTGCCTCCGCTGATAATCAGATCAGCATCCGCCACCACTAAACTATCGGTGACGAGCTGTTAAACAGGCCAGTCTATCGGACACTTCTTATTATCAGGTTTGCGAAAAGATCGAGAGAAATGGTTTAACAGAGTTGCTGCAGTTTATCATCAATAGATATACAAAGAACATGGGTTTAACTAGAACACTAATGAATTATCAGACTCCTGGCGAACAAGCATAAGAATTTCAGGCAATGGAACAGCGAAAATCCGTTTAGTTGTCCAAGTTGATTTCAGCTAATCATTCGACAGGCTTAAACATGTTGCCCTTTTCCACAACATAATGATGGGCATTGTTGGTGCATCACACCAACTACAAATCTAAGACTCCCTACTTTTATCCCCTGCAGCACTTGATCTGACTGATGGTCACTGAGTGACGACGAGACGCAAACAAACATTGTGCGAATCGACCGTCAAGAAATTGGGATAGGCTTATTTACGCATGTGTTAAGGTAGTTAGCATGGTGAGCCAGAAGTGTGTTTTACCATTTGTGTAACATTTTGAAGTAGCGTTATTCCCACACACAATCTCATTGGACTTGTCAGATTATATCGTTTATACAAGAATATTATACCCAAAGAATTAATAAAATAAAAGGTACCGAAGAGTATTCTTTTCGATAAATCTCATCAGACGTTTACAATTATAAAATAGAAAGTTGAAGCGGGATAGGCTGGTGAAGCGCGACAAGGTTAGCGATTCAAAGCGAGGCAGAAATTCAGCAGTCCTAATAGATAAATTAGTCGATCCACTCACGT
>OX104066.1:27326532-27444498 GCA_944474145.2 Dicrocoelium dendriticum | reverse complement strand
GGATGGAGACACGACTGGCTTGCAGTGATGATACAGATCCAATCAGATGGAACCTCCATTGCGTAGTATTTTATCGTTTGTAGTGACAATTGACAGCGAACATTTAGTATCCCAACTTAGCATTTGTGGAAGTTAGATATCTCCCCTTTGCGTGTAAATCACCCTCACTAGGCATATATGCGGTTATTTAACCTCATCAAATGAAAGCTCTAGGTAAACGAATCCATGACTTCATTAGAAAGAGTGAACAAATTAACTGGAATCGCTAGCTCAAGATTGTGCGTATGCCTGCCTACTTAACTGGGGTGGGGTCAGACTTATTTTTCTTACTTTCATCTGGAAGTTTACTTTGCTATTTTATGTATTTCCCAGTGTTTAACCTCCGAAGTTGCCTAATATCTGGTTGCCCCTAGCTAATGGCCATATTTTCTTGCGCACATTGCTCCTATTTCCAACTTGCATTTTGTTGGTACTAAATTGATGCACGTCATTTTTAATTAATCCATACCATGTTGGTCTGTTGATCATGGATTTATGCTTAATTACATTTACGTTGCATCATCGAAAACGTTAAGCATGGGGTAATAAGCGATACATTTGGAAAAGTTAACGTTGTTACGGTGAAGGTGATTGATCATTCCTTAAGTAACATTATATCTATATAGAAAGAAACCTGGAATATAACCTTGGAAATGATACTGATTGGGAATGGTATTTAAATTTATTTGATATAGTGCCCCAGAGCTGCGTGGATGACGGGGCGAACCGTATAGACAAAATACTCTGCAAGATTTGTTATAAATATGAGGCTAATAATACGGTGTTGTCCCAACGTGTGACAGTTAGAAAAACTCCGAAAATTTCACTCATGCGTTCATTGATATACTAAACCACGGCGGAATATTCACGAAGTAATCAAAGTGTGTGAGATAATCGATGTTGACTCTAGCCGAGTGACGATGTTGCATCCTGGATTTAGCATGATACCTACAAGTACCTAGAATATATGGAGCATTTGTGAGGGAGATAACTGATTACCGATTAAATTCGTTACGCAAACAATGCAATTTCCGGCGATCTCTCTGATAGCTTAAGCAGAGGAATATCAGTATAGTATACATGAGCACATGATACCAGCTGACATGGTTAACCTTAACAAGAAACTTCAGTTCCTTAGGTAGCGATTTGCGGATACTTTGGTGAACCGGTGTACTTAGTGTCGCATGACGGCGACCCTCTATTCGACCAGTGCTAATTTCCAACTATCAATCAACAAGAGTAACAACTTTGAGTCGTATTTGTGGAAGCGTAAAGCATTAAACTCATTCAATTTTTTAGACCTTGCAGTTATCTTTCGGACGTTAATACGTCAGTTACCTGGTATATACAGACGTGCCTAAAATGGAAGTCTCTATGTTTAAACAGAACAGATATCTGGACCAGTCTGCCAATGCCTTGTTATAACCTCATTGGCTGGATTTTAGTGATTGCGTTCCTTATTTATTTATTCAGCCCCTGGCCGAAGGGATAATAATTTTGCCTATAAAATGAGGTCGTTTTCATCGGGACATATTAATTTATATACCGTGGCTGCGTTACTCTCCATTGTTTTCTGTGTCGTGAAAAATTCTGCAAGCCCGCCTTTTGCTCCCACCATAGTAAAATGCGACAAGCCTCTTTGCGTCTGGCGACTTATTTTTCCATTTTGCGCAGCCATACCTTGGGATCGATGATACGGTTACATATTACACTGTACCCGCAGGCAGACCATGCTGTTGCACGGGCTCCTTATGTGGCGAAGTCTTGCTAACTGCCTGGGACTTTTCCTGCTTTTCAGACACTGGCTCTGATACAAGTGCATTGCTTGTTGCATTTTGAACGACTTCGGGCTGATTCCTACTAAAGTACAGCGTAGTAGGCGGAAGCGACCCGATTTGTAGGAATTCTCTGCACAGCAATTGTGCGAATCAGCGCTTTGGACTGCTGACAGCCTGAGTTATTCTGTCTAAAGCCGATTGGGACGACTGCGAATTCTCACTTATGTGGGTAATCTCATCGTTATATTCAAAAGCTAGACGTGGTTTGCTTGGAAGTAGTGCTAAACTTTGTAAGCCGTATTTTGTGTAATTGATATCCATAAGTTCGTTTATAAGGTATATGGAGTGAATGGGCGACTGCAGGCATCCCTGTCTTACACTGTTGCAGATATTGGGGAGCGCCGACGGCATTCTTTAGACTCACACTCAGCCCAAGGTAAGCGCGTAAAGTGCTCGGATTAAGTTTTCATATATATCGTGCACACCATTCCTGAATAGGCAGTCGCAAACGGCACATCGACCAACCGAATTTAAGGCAAATTTATGTCGAGGTTCACGACAACAGTGGGCCGACTATATATGTGATGATACGGCAACTACAGGCATCAAGTAACGATGTGATCAATGCAGCCCTGAACTCCACGAATCAACTTTCAACAGTGATAGGCAATTAGTGAAGGATGACAGACGTAAGCAGCTTGGTGGCCATGGATACCCGACTGATTCCTCTATAGCTGTTACACTCCGAACTTGAAGCTCCTTGAAAATCGAGCGGCTGCATTCAGCTGGCAGAGATTTTACTCCCGCACTTTCACTAGTAACTTATGTAAACCAAGAACATGAGCAGGGCTCTGAAAATAATGATAGCTAGGTGAAGAACATCTGGTCCCGTGGCTATTTAAACTTCGGTATTATGATCTAGACTACAGCTTCTTAGCTAGTGGGTGGATCTAGAGAGACAGCTTAGAGAAGAGGATGATCAAGGTCCGATGCGAATTCGAAAAATCTCGTCCCATTAAATTGTCTCACTTAGTGCTCTGCAACACGCGTTTGACAGGTTGTGGTTAGGCTGTCCACTTTCGTCACAATGAGTTCCAATAACAGCAGGTTTCCCGCTACCCGTTTCTCGTATCAGATGGAATAACATCCGATGGTAGCCAAGGGTAGCTGCAGCTTCCATATCTGACACACGGTGATACAACCAGGTTTCGCTATCTCTCTTCAGCATAGCACGGAGTTTACCCATTAGTCCATTGTGGGTCTCGTTTTCTTTGCTTCCAGACGGAATTTGCAGGAGAGCATCGATAAATTTTAGAGAATGTGAAGAGACCCAATGTCCATGTCTATTAGACTAACCACATGTGGAATTGCTTGCTGTTACTAAGGTCTGGCGAACATGCGACCAGTGACCATCCGGAGTTTGCAGTGAGCGTTTGCTCACAACCAAATCCTGTGTATTCGATATGCATGCAAAATATTTGCCTTGGCCATCTAACCGGTGCCAGGGCGCTCACAAGTTCTTCGAAGGCGTCCGCTAAAATGCAACTGCAGATCAGCACAGGCAAGTTCGTTGTTAGTGTCCACACATATGCTTCGAATCGAGCGACAGTATTGGACACTGCATCTCCAGTGCTAAGTGATGGCAATGTGATGCATTTGTATGCACAGATATTTCGAGGTTGGTGGGCGTTATGTCATCTTTTGGGGGAAGCTGTGTCGGAAGTTAGTGCTCGCAAGTAATAAGCCAACTTTCCTACAACTGAACTAACCACTCAAATTTATCAGTAATGAAGTCTACATCATGTTGGCCGCCCATCTGCAGCTAACCAATAGGCCATTTTCCAACTTAGGCTTTCAAATCCCCAGCAAGTGTTCGCGATTCTTCTGTTGAAGGAGCTGGTACATTTGGTGATGAGAGTCTTCAGTTGTCATTCATTGGTGGTTGTGAGCTCGCAGACAACGATGATGGACAAACATCGATTTGCAACTTGCAACTTCGAAGTTTCGAGCGAGCTAAACAATTCGAAGGCGCATGTGTGGATGATGATCTGAAACAAGTCAACCAGAGCACATATGGCCCGCGAACTTAGTGCAAAACCAACCCTGGTTCGGCCAGCACTCTAATCGGTATTCACTCCGCATTTGCGCATTACAAAAACACTATTAATATCACTTAAGGTGGATCGCCTGACGCGCAAAGGGCAAGAGCCTTGTGTGTGGGTTTCTGATAAGCATCAGATGTAAATCGAGAGGGTCTCTAAGATTGACGGATCTTTCTTAAAGTTCACAAATTTTGGCATGTAAACCATAGGGAGGAAACAGATCGACAGATAGAAGCCGATAAACTGCACATGAAAAAGTTGTTCGAAGTGGGCTTGCCGAGAGGGCAGGAATGACGCTTCGCGCTTGCTGTGAATTAAAACTGGGAAACAAACGCTTATCAAAACAAGGTGGGGGACGGCAAAGAATTATAGGGGGTTAAGCTGAACCTGGAACGGTACGATAATGGTGAGAAAGCGTGAGCAATAATAAAATAGGAAAGCTTCAACAGTGTCATCTAAATCCCTATCCGCTCGCTCGATACAGCAGATACGGAGCCGTTGAGTATACTCCAAGACGGCCAGAGCACTGAACATGCCACCTCCTATGGTGCCATCCTATGAAGTTTGGCGAAATTATCCACATGCGAAGGTTTTCCCATCTACTGGATAGGTGTTGATTAAACCGAAATTGAAGTTACCTGCCACCAATGTGGTTGCGCCATTCTTCAGATGCCTAATTTTCCGCAGGTAGGAAATGTCGTCTCAAACGATCCCACCTGTCCTCCACTCAACCGCGACACTAATGACAACTGCCAAATTATGGCATTCATCAATTCTCTATAAACGGAAAACAAATCAACCATCTGTTGTTCAAAATCCTACGGATTAAAATTGAATTCAACTAGATGGCACCCCCATCTCATGCGGACATCTGCATCCTGTTTCTGTGTCAGCTAGTTGATTGACCAATACCCAAGTTGACAATTATGCTAGGTAGCAAAACAGATTTCAATCACTTGAAACGTCACGACTTAGCGTGCTCTTAACTGTGTTTTCACAGCTTCCTAGCGGGCACTAGAAAATATTGCCAGAGCAATGTGAATTAAAAGGCAGTTGTTCATGAATATTTTAATCCAGTGCACGTGGACAGTCCATCTTCTGTTTAGTTTAAACTGAGTAATAATTCCATTTTTTCCGGACTATCGTCTTCCATGCACATTCTTCGCCAGCATTCCATCGTTGGTGGTGTCAGTGACCTACATTAATGTAATTCCTCGGTTGGAGTATTGCTATGGGCTGAGCAAGCAACGCTTCAGGCAAATCGGTGCGATGGAACACGGCACTGGAATAATGACGTGGTACAAACACCCGGACGAGGACACACCCACCAGCCAATCACCTGAACCGTAGTATCGAATGCGCGCTGAAATAAAAACGAGATGGCTTCGGACAAGCAAGTTTATTTGGCAACCGCCGAAGGGATTAGGTCTTACAAACCGGTTTAGGCAAACAACGAATGCACAGAGCAACTGAACCAAATGAGACGTACACAAATCCAACCTGTTAACGAGTGTTCGTTTCACTGAAGCGAATTAAGGTAAACTAAACTGACAATAAACGCAGCGATTCAGTTAAACAATCCAGTACGGTTTCTTTTACTCTACACCCCGGTTGCGCCTACTCATTTTTGAGCCCCAGCATTGCGACCAAATGTTTTCACAAGTTAAAGCATGCGGTTGCGGACTTAGCAGTAAAAAAACCGACTTCCTGTTAGATTCTCGGCATCGGTCGCTTCGACCTCAGTTTTATTAGTGAGTATACCCAAGGATGTCAACTCCCCGGTCCACCGCTTCGTCGTTCACTTTCGTGCTTTGTATTGTTGGAGGCACTAATTGATTTCGTTTGCTACTAAAGCTGCTCAATGTACGCAGGTGGATTAACTCACTCATGCCAAAACTAGTTATACACCATCGTAAACAACAAACGAGTTAATCGGTGGCTCAGTTACCTAGCGCTCGGTGAGTCCCGTGAACTACACGCCAGGGCCTTCCATTTTTCACAGGAAATGGTTTCCCTCTCACCTGACCCCACTCGAAACTCCTATCAATGTTGCCACCCGCCAACCCGATGAGTGAGTCGAACCTTCAATCTCAGTGAGCATGGATGAGCGTCTACCCTGTCATTTCGCTCCATATGTTCAGCCAGAAGATGCGCATTTACTAGGACACACACACCCATACTCCCACTTTTGCATCCGTAACGCCATAGTTCATCACGAAATACTCCAGTCATTTAGAGTACACGGTTGACGAACAAATAATTAAAAAAGACACTGGATTATTGTAATATTTCTAATGTACAATTTCTAATAATGAACTCCGAAAACTAACCGAATGTCCTATTTTAATGTACTAAACGATTAGCAAGTGACAGCCTGAGTTCTTTCTTCATTTCCGAAATCTAGCGGTTAGTCTTCCTTCAGGAATTTACCAGGAAACGATAGGATAACACTCCCATGATCTAACGCATCGGCATTATTGCTCGAACCATGTCCTACGCATGATCAGAACAGGAGACCCAACAATTTCGAAGTACTGGTTAAGATCAGTTGTGATAAGTTTATCCAATAGCATCAAATGCTTTCTGCTACTCCTCTGTAAACAAAACATTACCCAAATTATCCATGTTGCTATAACTCACTCGGTAGTTTAGATATTGAATATCACAATGCAAATTGGGATTCGATGTGTGCTGCTTTGCCGAAACTTTTGACTCACCAATTCTGGGTTCCAAATTTCTTTTAACTACCGACCGTTGAAAGTAATTAAGGGCCTTACAATATTCTCCGGGCTAGGTGGATCATTTTCATTTGTCCCGTTTTTGCTTCCTACAACTGGTCAGTGCAGCAGCCACGTAAGCATTCGACAGTAATCCATTATGCTGCAGATGGAAGTCGACCTGGCATTGATTCTCGAAAAGATGAAAGGTCACGCGACGTACGCCGGATGCCAAACAATCGTGTGAACGAGGCTGCTTGCAATGGTATGAGCTTGTACTGGGGTGACTTCTTAACATAAATACCTGCTATTTTTATTGATGACATCTAGCTATCAGTAGGATGGTTTTAGGTTACCTACTAACATCATTCGCTTTGAGAATATTCATTCTAGACCTGTTGGTTTTTCCAACTGGATAATTCGTTGCTCAAATGGCATCTTCGTTCACGGCATAATAGGCCTACCCAAACTCGAATGGCGCAGTTTCCATTTGTGTCGCAAACGCATGAGAGGCGCGCCACCTAGAATTAGGTATGGATTCGGTACTGCGTGTGCAGTTACTCGGATCATCCCGTTACGCTAGGAGTAGTATCAGAATGTTGGGGGTGGAGTCTCATCGCTGGTAAAATCTTGTTAGTTTTAGGTAAGCGAGTGCTGTTCTCAAGATTGAGAGCAGCTGAAGCTACAGAGAGTACGTAGAGAACGATAGAAACGACATCCTAACGGATAAATCAAAGAACCTATGCATGTATGCTTATATGTGATGTGCGCAACCAATAATACTGACACTATTCTTTCGAACCTGAATATTGCACTACCTTATCGTCCTTCCTTGCAGCATCCGAACGATTTCCATTTTCGATAATTGTACTGTAACAAACCTGCATAAGTGAAGGCAAGAGGGATGTACCACCGGCGAACACGCACATACCGTCAAGTGGTAGATTAGTTTCCGCATGTGTTCATCCAGTTTGGCTAATGCACAAATTACTTGCTCGCAACGAGCCAGGATTTTAATGCGGTGCGATGGTTTGCCTACCTTTTTTCCCATTAAGCTATGCCGATTAGTGCCTCCGGGCCCCTTGAGGGATAATCTTACCAAGTTGGTCAATGTTTAGAGGTCAAACAAACAAGGACTCTTGCTCCTGCAGGTTGGGGATTTGAAATGGGATGGCATCCATTTCTATAAAATAAATCATAACCACAATCATGATGCATTGTGGACAGGCATTTGAGTCAAAGTCTTTGGTTGAAGATCCTAATCGTCCTGCTGTCTATGTCTGGGTGACATGACACTATCTTAGCCTACATAAACAGTGATAATCACTCCGAACTCTATCTACATCCTGCATCGGCCCTCGATCAGATTATAAAGGGTCCCCTTATATGCTGCATAAAGCAGAGCAGATAAGCAAGAACATGCTACTGCTGGCGTCTACTTTCTTTTCCACCGGTATTTTTTAACCCTATCCCGACCATTCCTTCTAAAATTCCCATTTCATTTAACAGCACCGATGTACCAAGGGAGTCGAATCATCTTCAGCTACCTTCCCGCAAGATGCACCGGAAGCCTATCGAAACAGCCTCTTACACTTCCACGTCGCCCCATTTCCCTGGCAGCGTCCAACATCCGCACTCTAAGAAATATGGGTCAACAGGCTGCATTCCAACGCACCTTAATCACAATGGGTATTGTTGTGTTGTGTCCGAACCTAGGTTAATTTACCTTAATGGGGTGATTGAATTAACCGCGCACGTCTCGTGCATTCGCTATTAGTTACAGGCATCCGGAGACGCTGATGCAGCACTCGATGGACAGGTGGCGTAGGTATCCTTCTCAGCCCCAAGGCTCGTTGATTGTATTTCGGTGAACAGCTGTTTGTTTGCAGCCTGTCTGACGACGTAAACTAAGGTTGATTCAGGACGTAGCATAAAACGCTGTTTGTTTGTGATTTCCGCTTATTCTCCTACCAACTGCAGTTTTGATGCGGCCAAGGACTCATTCTATCACGAACTAAACGCGCTATTACTCAGTACTATTAGCTCAGATCTTGTAGTGCTTGCGGGGGATATAAACACACAAGTAGGGTGTCAGAACACTTCAGAAACTCAGAAAGGTGACAAATATGGGCTTAACCCCGAACTGACTAACAAAGGCGAGAGTCTGTTGCAACTGTATGCAGAGCACCAGTTGGTTCTTAGTAGTATCACTTTTAGACAAAGTGGACGCTGTAGGGCCACTTGGCGTCCTCCTGTAGCTGGCCAGCCATTGACCCAAATTGACCACATTGTCATAAGGTATAGATGGCGTTGCTTCATCCTGGATTGCCTCCCGTTCTGGAATACCCGAGTCGAGTTTGATCATGCATTTGTAGGCTGTCGTTGCTTCATGAAATTTACCGGGAGACGCACCAAGCGTCTCCTGCGATTCGCAAATGAGAAATAGTCTCGGCCTTCGGTCAGGCAAGTATATCAAGATACACTGCGTGCGAAATTTCGTTGCCATCTCCTAATAAAACTGAATTTCAGAGGAATAGGATTTTGACTGCCATGGATAACGGAGGAGCATCTACTTGTGGCATTATCGCTCGTCACCGCAACAGTCACTGAATAGCTGAGAGCTCTGTTAACTTGTTGGAATTAAGAAGGAATCTCCCGGCTGGCTATGCGCACAATGTGACCAGACGGACCATTCGACGCGAAATGAAGAAAACCTGTTTGTTGACAAGAAAGCAAGGTGGACCGTTCGGGCTAATGAAAAGTAGGAGGCAGGCAACGATGATGTGCGCAGACGAGTACTAAGCAGTTCCTTATGACAATAGATAACACGGAATAAGTTGCGTTGGCTTGGACACGTAATACCAATGCCTAGTCACCGCCTATCTAGGTGCGCCTTATTTAGTCCGCCAGATATAGGTTGGCGTAAGGCTCTGAGTGGACAAAAGCTGACTTGGCAGCAGAAAACGAAGTCATTGAAAACCAAACTGGGTGCCGTTTGTTCATCTCGCATTCCCAGCTGAGTCCACATGACCCGCGGTGTGCTTGGCTCTAAACTTGATTGCACATCGTTCGCCATTGACACCAATAGCGCGTCTCCTCCTGTCTCCTAGCCGGACTGCCAGTTTAATTTATGTTAAGTGTTAAGCTCTCTGTGAGGTAATAGCTGATTATGACGCATGGTAATGAAAACGCAAGGATGCAGTCACACTGATGCCATTTTATCTTTGCACGATAGCCAGCTGTCTGTGCCAGTATATTGTTAAAACCAGATGTGGGCGTCTTGAAACAGTATGTTTGCTTAGGGTAGTAAGTTTTTCCAGTAAGTCCCTCTTCTCTCCATTTTAGTATTTTATATGTTATAGGTTTTGTAAATGCACATATTTCGCAGTGATTGGGTGAAATGAATTCAATTTTGGCTCGGTCCCAGCTGCTTATCGCTGTGCTAAATTAAACTCCACTGAGGAAAGAAGATGCAATGTTAACTAATATATATGATGGATTTGGCGATACGGTGACTGCAAAGGACCCAGAGCCGATTGGTAACAGCTACCATGGTCTTCTTACAACGCCTCTTTCATCAGTTATTTGCACTTACGGTTTCCTAGCAGCAATTTTGGTCATTTCTCTTCCACTTTGGAGTAAAGGTTGCTCCAACTCCGATGGACATTAACCATTCCACAGCGATACTATTTTAAGCTAGAGTGGCACTCCTACTTGAAACAAGTGCTCAGTTTGGAACTTCTCAAACGCTTACCTGTCAGTGCTTCTGGCATTGCCTCAAGGGAGAAAACGATGTACAGGTTCATGGGAGACTTAATATGTGATTTGTCATACTGGCAATCTGGCGTAAAGTTTCACTACCACGCGAGCGAGATGACATTTAAGTGAGTAGTAATAAGAAGCGGATTGGTAGTTCTTGTTGAGGCTGCAACTCTTACAGGCTGTTGGAAGAGAAGCTGTGGAAGAGAAGCTTACACAAGCGAGATGACAACTAATTGAGTAGTGAAAGGAAGCGGATTGGTTGATCGTGTTGAGGCTGTAACCCTTGCAGGCAGTTGGAAGAAAAGCTTTGTAGGCTTACGGGTTGACTACACGGTTGCCTTCCTTGCTCGCTTGACTATCTGGCCACACGTTATACGGTACACAATTAATCGTATGATTGGCTCGATCCACTTCTACGCCGATGTACAAAGCATACCTACCTATTTTTTACACTATCGATATAGTTTTCGCATAATTCTTCTTTTCTATAGTCTTCCTTATTTCCTAGTTGGCCACGACTGGGCTGATCTCCTGTGATGACGGATTATGGATTCCAGATTACGAAAGACTTTACCTATTCAAGGCAAAGTACCACCAACTGACTGGCGTATGAAAAAGTGCCATAATCGAATGATCCGCATGACGGATTGGGCTGAGGCTTTATGGCCAATAATACACGTACAATAGCAGCTATAAAAAGGACAGAACATATGCTAAACAGGTGATGGCTCATATGCTACTATGCCACACCGGCACACGGCCAGTTATTGCATGGAAGTGCGGGCGAAACCTTCGAGGGAATAACTTCCATCGAAGCAGGTCCCAAGGGGATGATTCCACGAATGGCCGTATTATTTTAACTGGACAGCTGTTTAAATCTGCATATGTTATTGTTCCTGGTTTTTAATTTCAATAATGCCTTAATCCTGCCAATTAGTTTAGTACCTGTTTGGATCCATTGTAAAAAAGTGAACAAATTGATTACTTTTGCGATCCTGTTGTACAAATTGTTCAGACCACATAATTGGACTGCACCTCGAATCACTGAGGAATATACCATTTATTTATGTATTTATTTATTTGGAATCGTGCCACTGCGAGCAATCTGGAAAATCTTTAGGTGTGCAATTTCGTTTAGGATATGCGCGTGATTGTTAAGGCGGTGTGAGGTAAGCAGAAACAACGCAGTAATTCGTATGAAGGTGGTAAAGCTACAACGTCTTCTCAAATAGAATTTTTAAAAAGCTTTACAGCTACACAGTCCTCGTGCTGTTTTTTTCAGTTAGCCGTACACTCAAGTGAATCGCGTAGCTAAATATTGCTGATGTAGTCAGCGCATTGTGTACTAAGGTCAAGTTCGCTGTGTAGGTAAGACCATCAGTGGATCTGTAGCCATTGTTCCAAACAGGAGGGTTCCTAGTGTGGCGGTGACATGACATTAGTGAGTGTTTCTTCGTCGCCACACCTGTGGGCCTCTTTGGTAATCAGTTACCGCTACAGGACCCATGGACCTGCCGGTATGTTATGGTCGTAAGATGCATGTCAATCCGGCGTTTCAAAATGATATTTACACTTCAGTTACAAGTGATTGATAAGCTTGAAATATTGATTGACACTACGGCCATAATATGAGCTGTCTACAGGCATTGCATATGCATAGTACGCATAGAGTTTGGAGCAAATTTCCTCCTTCTACAATGCCTTAGGGCTCACCTAATTTCCATGACAAAATGTTTCCTAGTAGCTGTCAAGTCGATAACAACCTGTGTCTCGGCGTGCACACATGACTGCTTCTAAGATTAGCTGAAAAAGTGGTCCATAGCAGGATTAGTGGGCCCAGTTGCCTTGGTAAATGATTGCAAACACATTGTATGAACGGCCGCGGGTGAGACAACAGTGTTTGTCTGTTCCAACTACGCACCTGAATTACCAGAGTAATATGCCTGCTTCGCCACTACTTATAAGTCTTGCGATATTTCTACCAGTACTATGTGGCATTTATAAACACCGTAGTCATTGTAGCCCCTTTAGGTGTTTCTTTGTTGAGTAATGCCGATTTCATGAGGATGGAATGCCAGTCCATGGACGTAATAAGGAGGTTCTATCTGCATTGACTATGTTTCTAATGGTTCCTTTTGGACAGCCAATTGTCAAATCTTCTCAACACGTATGGGCGATCATATGGAAGTGAAGTCTAATTATCCTATGAATACATAGGATCATATGACCTTTACATGACGTCATACATGGAGACAATGAAGCGTTAACTGATTAACAAATTCGCCTATGGATGTGGAGTAAACGAACAATCACGAACGTCATGTCAATGCCACACGTAGAATCCTCTCACTTTTTGTTGAGTCATCAACTGTGATCGAAGTAAGCTTCAGGTTGGTCTACCAAATTCAACGGGAACAATGTCCCCCATGGTCGTCGCTATAACAATCGCACAAAATTGTCTAACCGCCTAGCAGCCATTGCTGTGCTGTGGAATACGAGTTAGATGATTGCCTGTCTACTGCACCATTGTTAGGCTGCTAAATAAACCACCACCAGGTAGCCGCTAGCGATCACCACAGACCGCTTCATGCGCTGGTTTTTATGTCTGTCCGCCCTGGTTACGGCATAAACTTCGGATCATGTGGTAGCTAGGATTTCCTCCTTAGACAGGCAACACAAGTTGCCCATTGGACGGTTTTTGTTTGGAGATCAATCATCAAGGTTTCCTTCAGATAGGCATCAAAATAGAACAAAAGGTGTTGCTCGACCAGTTTTATCGGACTGTCTGTCGCTTATGATGTGGGCTTCCAACCGGTGTACCATTGGTTTACGTCCCATGACCAATGAGAGTGTCAACGACGCCGAAACAGCGTTCTTAGCCTCGCTAACTTGAAAGTACTGCACACGATTTCGAAAATGTGCCACGCTAAAAGCTTGGTACAATGCACTTGCATGCGTGTAAAATGGTATGGAGGCAGAGGCCAAATAATCACGTTCGTTTCTTCGATTAGGATAATGGATACCGTTCCGTTATAACACGTGGCATAACCAAGAGGCATTCGCAATTAGGATTAAGGTGAATATCGGTCAGGCTATTCTTTACTGTGACCCAGACAAGACACATCAGTGTGTCATCTGAAATTTTTCGCGCTTCAATGTGAACAGATGCAAGTTCTTTTGCACACAAACGGAGAACATATAAGCACACTTGCCCGGGAATGTGGCACTGCGTTGATCGACTGTCGAGTGTGAACTAGGTCGGTTGTTGGGTTATTCCAATAACCTGAAAAAGCAAGAAAGTCGCAACCAAACGCGTCCGTCCGCCAAGGCGAGGGTCCAAACATTTTGACATTTGTATTTTCAGCAGGTGCCGTGCTTTTCTTTAGTGCCCACCACTTTGTTCTTTCCTAGCTGTTTAACATGATGCTTCCTTGTTGGCTTTCTCCATGCATTATAAACAGTTCGTGAATATTCATGATCTCAGTCAGCCCCTTGGTTTCTCCAGCTTTTTCGATGAGTAAGAGGCGTACTAAGGACAGCGTAATGTTTTCAACAGCGAAACAGCCAGCAAGCAATAGTATTTCGACGAGCAGCACGCGAACGCCGCGCGGGCCAAAAAACACCATCCCGTAGAGAATGTACGCTCATGTGAGACCCTCTCTGTATCTTACAGGTTAGTTACCAGCATTAGCTGGCTGGGACAACAGCATGTAACCTGCCACGTTGATCGTGTGTCAGCACTGGCAGCGCAATTCGCATCCTTGTTTTCAAATGACCAGTCGTCTGAACCGAGTTTGAATTATACCAAGCTTACCGAACTCCATATCTGGATAGCGCAGTTGCAAAGGCACGTCAACCACTCTTTAAATTTCACAGCACAAAAGCTGCTAAAAATGACAGAGTGAACGCCCTGATAATCAGATCTGCATCCGCCCTCATTAAACCAGCGGGGACGAGCTGTAAACAGGTCAATCTGTCTGACACATTTATTATCAGGTTCGCGAAAAGATCGGGAGAAATGGTCTAACAAAGTTGCTGCAATTTATCATCAACAGATATACAAATGCCATGTGTTTTAATAGAAAGCTATTGAATTATCAGACTCCTGGCGAATAAACATAAGGATTTCAGCCGTTGGACCAGCGAAGGGTTTTTGAACAGTCAAGATCGATGACTAAATGCGGCTAAATATAGCAAGAATAGTGCACCAAAGAGATCTTAATACACAAGCTTCAGCAGCCTAAAGTAATTAAGTAAGGTCATGAAGGGAATGGATTAAACATGTCAGTCGGCCACGGTAGTAGTATTAGCCGTATGAATCATCTATGTACACATGATTCCGGCTTAAATTGGCGGATGTAAATAGCCTCAGCAATAGACAGGAGTTGCTTTCGGAAACCTCGCGAGAAGCGTTCAGGTAGTAAGTAGATGATTGTAAAGTCATTTTCAGATGCAGTATGGCCACTTTCGAGGAGGTGCTGTATGACTGAGCTTTGAGTACCTCATTTGGTCTATGTAAAACCAAGCCAAGATGTGCCCACGAATCCTCTGGGACAGAAGTCTTGTTTCGAGACCCTCGTATCGTGCACCACAGGAGCAGGATAACTAATAAATGAGCATTAAACAGGTCAACAATGGCAGACAATCTTTCAAGGGTTTTGAAAGCAATGGCTTGTTGTGGCAAACAATCCTCAAGTGGGGTGCGAAATAAGTTTTACGAACAACATCATTCAGACGTCGAGAAAACATATCGGCTGAAGTATCGGACTTAAATGAGAAAAGTATAAACAGCTCTTTCTTGGGAGCAATGCTCCTGGTTGGCTTTCGCTATTGTTTTTTTCAGAAGCTTCATGCTAAACTTATAGGGGCAACTATTTTCACGAAGAAGCATTGCTCCCAAGGAAGATCTATTAATTTATTTGTCATTTAAGTGCGATACTCCAGCTGAGGAAAAAGCTTACGCATAAGGTAAATTCTGTGAGATAGTACACGCCATTGCCAATCGATCAGGTAACATACGACGCCGTGCACTGAATGGTCCCAAGCGTTTTATTTTCCGTTCGCATGCCTGGTTACTTTTCCCAACAACGCAATGGACCAGCGAAAGTCTAAGTTATACAATTCGATTCCAGCTAGTAATTCGACAGGCTTAAATATGTTGCCCTTCTCCACAAGATAAGGATGTGCATAGTTAGTGCATCATACCAACTATATATCTAAGACTCCCAACTTGTACGCTTTCATCACTTGATTTGATTGCTGATCACTGAGTGACGACAAGACACAAACAAACATTGTGCTCACCGCCCATCAATAACTTGGGGTAAGCTTATTTACTTTTGTGTTAACGTGGACAGCATGGTGAGCCACAAGTGTGTTTTACCATTTGTGTAACATTTTGTAGTAACCTTATTCCCACACATCATCTCACTGGACTTGTCAGGCAATAGCTTTTTATCCTTATTATTAGTGGGCTGTACCCAGGGACGCTGCGGATTTTCGCTTTACCGTCATGGATTCTAAGTTTGCTTTGGAAATACTGCGTTCGACGTAATTTCGCTGTGTCCATTTTGCATCAACACTTTGATTTGGGTTATATTTTCATATGAGTAAATTTGGTTTATATTCTCTGTCTACTGTCGGAGATCTCACTGACTGGCCCAATTGCTGTCTGTGTCAGCCATCTTGGATTTGCTCTACAGCAATCGTACAGGTGTCTGCTAGACCACCAGTTTGACGGACGGAGTTTGCGTTCATCATACAGGTGAGGACGTTGGAACAGACGGTTTCCGCAGATCTGACACTTAAAATGGCACGTACTAAATGCGCATGGAAATCTAAGCCCCAAGCTTCCGAAAGAAACGTTATTTGTGGAGTAGGCAGCAGTGTAAAACATGGGCGATTCAGAATAAAATTGATAGCGGCCGAATATACTTCCATTCTCGAGGTAATCGTCCTAGTTTCAGCTAGATAAAAAGCTCAATAGAATGACTGCTTCCTCCTGTTTCTTCACTGAGCTTACGTCAGACATATAACTGTGTCGGCGTATAAGTAAGATAGGCTGACAAAGGTTGTAGAGCAGGCGGCAGTCGTGAAACTATCGTACATGAACCAGACGAATCAGTACCTCGGACTCGGTGCTCAACCTCAAGCTCCAATTCGCTACAGTTTAAGAGTAACGATACAGAGTTAGCCATCCCGACACTAGCGTCTACTCATGAAGGTGCGTGGGCCACATATTCCTCAACAGAATCACTCGCCACACCAAACAATCTTGGAGAGCCGACAACTTACGCGTGCGTTTTTGGCACCACCTATCTCAACCTTGCCTGCTGCCAAACGACTTACTACTAATAATACCACCACGGGACTTAAGCCCATATCATTCGTCCAACCGAACAAAGTAGCCACTGGTCCCCCCCAAAAGGAGAACATGTAACATTTCCAGCATTCTATGACTGTTATTTGCTCTAGTGTGACTAAACCTGATGCGAGCTCCATAAAGGATAAGATACTAGACTACATAAATCAGTGCGATATCCTGTGGCAACTAATAGCGGTTAAGCTAAACCAGTCACTAAGGTGCGTCTCGTCCGTCACCAAAACTCCGTACGCTGCGGTGAACCGCGGTTACTCCAGGTAACACTTCAGTCAGGTTTTGATGCAGAGACAGTTTCCTTGTTAGCCACTTGCTTCCGTAGCATCACATGCACTGTCCGAATATTTGCAGATATTCCTTGAAGCGATCGACAGCAAAGAAAACTAAGTCCGTATGACTTCCGTCGACAACAACACGCAAATCTATCCTTATTCACGGTGTCCCCGAGCTCCGGGTATTAAGTGAGCTAGAGGTCAAAATGCATGCCTAGGATGAATGACGTTTTATTCGTGAACTGCTCACACTCGAAAACGTTATCTCTAATTCGACTTCAAGGTTAGTGCTATCACCTAACTACAAAAGGTGTGGTCCCCGAGTGATTAAATTATTGCGCTCCAAACTGATGGCAGAAAATCTTATCAAAATGTGGCACAAAGGCGTAAAATGATGCTAGCCGAAACGCGTATAAGGGAAATAGGCACCAGAAAGCAGATAGACATTATAATATTGAGCAAGCAACTTACCAATACGATTCTTTCACCGCGTAGCTCAGTAAGGAAACAATGCCTAAACGCATCGACAGCTGAAGAAAGACCGGATGGTCGACCTATTGTTGGTGCTGAGAGCTGTATGCAACAACCGGAACGGGCCCTAGGGCCTACGTCGTCGGTGCTACAAAAATACGACCGGCAGTCGACTCCGCAATGGTCGGAAAAGACCGCCATCGGAAACCATCATTCACAACCACGATTCCAACCAATGATGATATCACCTGCTTGTATAACAATGACAGGGTCTTCTCAGCAAGCCAACTGAACTTTGAATTCGTCATGTCTTCACACCTTAGGACTTAGTTATGGTCATAGAAACACGGCCGAACACGGAGATCACGTATGCTGAGATTTTCCTACCCGGCATGACTTCCAAACGTAACGATCGACCTAACAGATGAGGGAAAATGCTCCTGTATTATCTATACGACCTGCATGTTGATGTCCTTGACGAAGCAGAAACGAAAGTCGCTGATTCTCTTTGGTGTCGTATCCACCTAAGATGTGTGTGATGTGTGATTTCTAGCAACAGTTTACTGCCCACTAATGTCCAACCTGGAAATGAATTAATGCTTAGTATCGGCAGTGAAATGAGTCCTGACACGACCATCCAGTCAGGTCCTTCTGGTGGGGGACATCGACCTGCAGACAATCGAAGTTCCAGCATCGCACAGGAAACAATGCAAGGCGGATTTTCAAGAGGTGATCACTGATGTATATTTGTACAACCATGTCACCTCTCCCACGCGATTTCGAACGGGTGACACACCCAATGTTTTGGACCTTGCACTTTCTAACGAGGAATTAATGGTCGACACCTTGACAACGGGTGCACCACTTGGCAGTAACGATCACGCGATGTTGCTCTTTCGTTACATCCGTTAATTGATCATCAGTGAGAAAAACATGGAAACATATATCGTCACCCATTAAGATATACTGTCCGAATTCATTCGAAAAACCGACTTGTCGTTCCTGGCCGATAGGCCTCCCGATGTCGCCTAGATGTTGTTCGTCACTCAATGCACTGAGCTAGTGGCAAATGCGTCAGAAAGCAAGTACTTTCGCTCGAATCAAGTGAATTCGTTCCTGAGGAGCCGAAATAAAAGCTGTGTGAGCTTTATGATTTTAGCCTGGCGCGCTTACAATGTCTGTCCAAGTAACCTGACCTGGGGTGCTTCCACACCTCAACAAAACCACTGTGTTAAGTTGAGCCACGAAGACAAATTCCAGCACCCAGAGAACTTAGTGGCAAATTCAGTACAAATCCCAAATTGATGCATAGATAAGTCAAGAAGTTCCGCAGCACGCAGCGCGGGATCCCGGTTTTACGAGCAGCAGGTGTTCTGGTGCAAACCGCACAAAATGCAGCCAACGTGCTTCGCCAACACAAGATGCACACTTTTCAGAGTGTCTCGTCATTTCACCCGCTTTTGACACTGCCCCCATCGCTCCCAGAGTTAAAGAAAGTATCGTTCACGGCAGCCAACGCAATGGAAACGCAAATGTCATTCACATGTACACCTCACGTGGCTTTGAAAACAGCAGCCATGCACCTTACTGAACCACTAGTTCGGTGATTTCAACTTTGTCTCGACGAAATGCAGCTTCTCACATTCTAGAAACATGAACAAATCACTACTAGTTACAAAATGATAATCGGTCAATGCACATGAACTACCGTTCAATCACTCTCCTCCTAGTTTTATCCAAAGTAATGGAAAGTTTAATTGCAGAGGCGATCATGGGGTAACGAGAGCAACAACATTCTAGTGTCACAGTAACAAGAGATTCCGCCGAAATCGATCCTGCACTACAGACTTGCTGCTAGCCCGAGCAAGCTGGACTGTGTCAGCCGATGCCAGATTGGAAGTCGACGTCGTCCAGTTGGACTTCTCGAAGGTGTTCAATGTTTTGGACTACCGCATTCTCCTGCAGAAGATTCGAAGCTATGGAATCGGGGATCCTATACTCTGTTGGACCAGCAACATCCTCACTCAGCGTTAGCCTAATATGGGAGCCTACAACCGATTTCCGACCTAATTGACGTCCATTATGGCGTGCCTCAATGCTTGATACTGGGACAAGGTTTATTCCTCATATTCATAAACGATCTTGGCAGTGTATTGCAGTCGAATTTCTTGATATTTGCAGGTGGTTTAAACATTTAACATGAGAGCAAGACATCGGATGATTCCGCAGCATTGCAGTGTGATCTCGACAGGGCTTGTGTGTGGTAATCCGATAACCGGATCCAGTTCAACCTAACCAAGTGCAAACTCGTAAGCATACATCATCGAATTATCTATGAATATTGACTTGGGACCATCAGTTACAACGTGCTTTCCACAAAACCGACCTCGCTGTGGTCGTGCAGTACGAGCTTGGTTGCTCAATATAGGCTGATAAGTCATCAAAAAGAGCAAGTCAACATCTTAGACTCTTACGGAAGGCTTTCGGCAATTTTTAGCCATCAGTCCTTCCGCAAATGCTGAACGTCTACGCGAGGCTTCACGTGGAAGGTGCGATCCAGGCCTGGCGTCGCTGCAGCAAGTGCGACGTCGATGCACTTGTCGCTACACAATGTAGAGCGACGACGCCCATTCGATGATTGTTTCATCGTTCTTAACAACGCAGAATGCAACATCTGAAATTGTACAATGGTGAATATAAACGTCAGCGAGAACCTTTTCACGCTTTATTTAATACTGAGAAACCCAACTCACCAATGTCACAATCTGTTGTAGCTGAGTCAAAATACCAACCTCAGAGGCCATCAGCTCAAACTGGCTACGCACTACATTCGACTTGATTGTCGTTGAAACGTTTTCTCCCTCTGTGTGTCCTGTGCCTGGAATGCCTTCTTACTCATGTTATCCTTGTCCCTACATTGCTTTTCAAAAAAACATGTTGATGAAACACTTTTCAAATTACATTACTTGATATAGTCCTTTCCACTTGGAGGACAAAATAACGCAAACCTACTATTGGGCTTAACGGCGCCCTCCGCAACTTGGCGGTGAGGATACATGCAGAAGTGTCCAGGTGACTAACCTGGATATAGATAAACTGGACTAAACTATCACATCCGTCAAATAGAGAAACACACACTTACTAAACTACAAGAGCTATCTATAATGTTTTGCGTGTGCACATCCCATTCCCACTTCAAAATCTCGTTATGCAGTAGTGCATCTAACTCGGTGGACGCCTGAAGTAACGATTAACTTAATCGATGATTTGTCAAAGTTTAACTTTTACTCCAACTACCCTACGGAAATAGTCAAGCACATGAATGTTTATTCGTGATAAAAAATGTCCATTGTCCACTTTTCCTCGTTCAAGAGTAACATTCTAACCATCTCTGTAACGTTAAATAACCGCAGTAGTGAATAGAAACAAGACGTTAACCTGCATAAAAAGGCATAGGTGACTTCTACAAATTGAATCATGATAATTAGTAGGTGATAAAGTATGACAAGGAAACACTCGATGCAGCGCCTTTAAATTACTGATGGAAACCGGTTAATTACTGTTTCCAAACAGAGATTGGCTGAGATCGCAGAAATGACCTAGGAAGCCGAGCTAGTCAGCCTAAGCATTCCATTCCTTCAAATCGCTTATTTAAAGTCTCAAATGCATATGCAGTAATTTCTATATGTTTAGCAAAGCTGCCAACAATGAGTTATCAATCATAAATCAACAAGATGCATGTCCCATCGATGTGGAACCACCGGATCATCACTTGAATCTGAAAAAGTATTCGCCACCCTGAAACAGCGAATAATCGCCCGATAACAAGAATTGCTATTGGTCCCAAGGTCATGGAGTCCATACTCTCTGAGGCACTCAGGTGTTACATAGAGAATAACAAAGGTTTTACTCTGTTGCTGCCTGCATTTAACCAAATTCGGTACTGACTACCAACTACTGATTGCTTGTTCATCACGGACGAAATCTGTGGATGCGGACGTATGATTAGATGCCTGGATTTATCAAAGGCATTCGACCATGTAGACAATAACAGTGTACTACACAAGCTCCAGAATTAGGAAAGCAGCGCTCTTTTTCTTTGCTTAGACCTCATTGGATTCAACATCTTATGAAAACGACAGTTGCAGCAACCTACGCAACCTGCTCGACATCAAGTGAGATGTAACTCAAGGCTAGATACTCAGCAACTCCTGTTCCTGGTCTGCTTAAAAACCCTCCCGAATTTGTTACTTTCAATGTTCCAATCCTTTACTGCTGATTTAACGATATGTCTTACTATCACTATGATTGGGGATAACACAGTATTACAAGGTGGTATAGCCAACATGTACATTTGTAGCTTGTTGCGATAGCTTTTATGTGCTGTATCGCACAGCCGCTACGCGGAAATTCCTAGCTCCACGGGCTAACTGCTCTCCTCTGCACAGTTTGTAACTGACATGACAGTTAAATATGAGCCCCACCATATCATATGCAACGGTTAAATACGCAGCTGCATGAGGTGTGTATATCGTGTAGTCATTTGGGGGGACAAGGCAGCGGTCCACTGCAAGGCGCATAGCTGAGGAGAACCAGAAGTTCGCAACCTTGCTGTCTGGTTCTTTCCAGCATTGGCAAACCTGCTGAATGAGAAAGGCATGTGATGAATTACATGTAAATGACATTTAATATATGGTTCGATATTATTTTCTGAACCTCCATGAACTCTTTGCAATTGTCGTTCATTCAAATGACTTTGCTTCATCTTTTCCTTTTATTTATTTCCTGCCTCTTGCTTACCACATGTGGAAGGAACAGCATGGATTATGATTGCAGGAAGTATGCATTCAGTTTGCGGTTTCAAACGGTTCATACGGCCCACAAAACGCGCCTCATCTATTGTAATCCAGAGACTGGAAATGCATTGAAATCCTTCTGTGCTCTACACTTTTACTGGATATTATAAGTAGAGAAGTCATCATTGAGTCATCTTTATTCACTGCGAACATATGTAAAGTCCAATGCTCACAATGGGCTTCTTTGCATCCATATCCCGAGGTCGTCGCATAAATTGCGCAAATTGGAGTATATACCCTTTATCATTCAAGTAGGTCTAGGTTGCTCATCGAGTTGTAGCGTAGGATTTGCCAGCTCAACGCCGCCAAGTACCATACTTTTAGCATAAGCAGGCAGAGCACCGGCGAAAACCGGCTAAGGCCACAAATTTCACAACGCGCTTCGCATGAGAGCGGTCTAGGCGAGTTCATGGAAGATGACCTTGATAGTTTGAGGCAAATCAAAAAAACATAACCTAAAACAAAGCAGTACTTCGAGATTCTACGCAAATGCTTAGAACATAGGTGTTACTGCAATCAGGAAATGCTATCCAAGCGGGGCAACCCTGACGTAATTGCCAACACTCCGCGCTTGATACTGCCTAACGCAGGATGACCAGAACTTTCAAATGTTTGCCCTATTTTTCCTACCAACTCAGGCTGAACAATGCTATGTGTACAGATACCATCGTCAAGGGCTACATGAGTATAAAAAGTTGTGTTATCTGATCAAAATGAATACAACAAATATTGGCAACATCTTGCGAAACTCAGCAGAATGAATTGCTGAGGGATCATCACTTTTAGCGTACTAAGACGTACAGCCGACTTGAATGCATACGAAACATCTTCTCCCTCCGGTAGCAAATATATGGTAATTCTTTCGGCGCATGAAAATTAATGGCGGTAGAGCCTTTGGTTTGCTGAGGCAGGTGTTGGCTAGATTCAGACAGATGGTCGACTCACTGCTGCTACTCTTTTACCATTGGCTCATGTCCTGGCCTCCTCCAATTGGCTGGGTGGGAGCCAGGTTACTCTCTTCACCCTGCTTAGATCCAGGACACTAGGCATGAGCCACTGACTCTGTGCTAGACCCGCTTCCTAGCGCGTGTTCATTTAATCGAAGGTTATGTGTGAGGACCAGAATCGTTCTCCTATCAGGTGTGGGCGCCTTGCCAGGATCCTAGCCCATCCTTTTGGAGGGTTAGGAAGTAGTCGATGGCCCTCTTCCCGTAAAACCTAGACATTGACGTATAACACGAGCACCCCTCATTTTCTTTTAAGTTGGGAAAGCACCTACGGATATTCAGTGGTTTGCTACTATCCGACTCAAGCCAGGCAGCCTCTGGTCAAATTGGTGCCAACCCTTCTAAACCAACCAGCGTCTGGCCGTTGTCTTAGGTCTATCCTACTGCGGTCCCAAAACGTATATAACTCGTTCCTGTACATTAAATGTTGCGTGTGACGGCCGTCAAGCAAATCCCAATCTGTCTCTGCAATTACATTCCCGTGCTGGATCTACTTCCCACTGTCTTGTGGGTAAGGTTATGGAGACAAAAGCGCCGAACGGTGTCCCTCAAGCAAACCTCTAAATTACCCACTGCATCGTGGATAAGCCTATTTAGCCAAAGGCTAAGACTGGAGTCCCTCAAGCGAACCTCCAAAGCACAACGTCTACCTAGCATGAGATTGCCCACCAATGCAATCGTTTGCCAGTGCCCAAAGCACTCAGCATCGGGTGTTGAAACTTGCGCACACTACTGGACCGAAAATCTAGCGAGCGCCCCGAGCGGCGCACTGCACTGGTGGCGATGGATCTGGCGTGTTACCACATCGATATTGCGCCGCTCAGTGGAACCCGACTCGCTGAGCAAGGTAGGTTGCAGGAAGCAGGTGCTAGCTACACGTTCTACTTAGTGGGCGACGCCGCCTCAACACCACGTGGACATGGGGTCGGGTTTACAATATCCGATCGACTGCATGGTCAGCTCATGGGTAAACCAACAGGCATCATAGCGCGACTGATGACTGTTCGCCTACGACTCGGGAGAGGTAAGTTTGCCAACTTAATGAGCACGTATGGTCCGACCATGTGCTATCGTGCTGACAAGAGTGATCAATTCTACACTCAGCTATCCTCCGTGGTACAGTCTGTGCCGAGAAGCGACCGACTATTTTCGCTGTGTGAGTTAAATGCGCTCATTGGGCGTGATGCATCGGTGTGGAAGGTTGTTATCGGTTCGCATGGCATTGATTCAGCGAATGTGAACGGTGACAGGCTGCTCTCACTGTGTGCCACTCACGATCTGACGAACACGAACACACGGGCTGCACTGGGCGTGAGTAATAAAGCAACTTGGACGCACCCACGGAGTGATCAAACTCACCTGCTCGACTATGTCTGTTACATGTGTGTCGTCCGCTAAACCACTGAGCCGATGAGCAGACACATACAGATCGGTGGACCGATAGCTGATTCGTCCACTATTTTCCTTGTGCCGATAGGT
This sequence comes from Dicrocoelium dendriticum, assembly GCA_944474145.2. Classification (NCBI taxonomy): domain Eukaryota; kingdom Metazoa; phylum Platyhelminthes; class Trematoda; order Plagiorchiida; family Dicrocoeliidae; genus Dicrocoelium; species Dicrocoelium dendriticum. Next base: position 27,419,636 of record OX104066.1, on the reverse strand, counting down.
TCATTTTCGAATTATTCATCTGGTGTAACCTACAAGCTAACCATTACAGTTTTTGACACGTCCTATCCGGTGTGTTCTTATTCACTTCTTGCGCGGACTAAGGGTCCAGGTGCGATCCAGTAATACTCGAGTAATACGTATCAGAATGGCGACGGTTGCTACGAGCCCTCTTGCGGGACTGTCATGTCTGTGGCCTGATGGTGCAGAAAAACCCTCTCTGCAATCATGGATACAGTGGAAAACATATTACCAACATCAAATGACCCTCTTTCCTGTTTTAAGCCCCTCTATCGCGTTATCCGATACACATTGGATTATGTTATTCCGCCAAGCCCTTGGATCAGAAGCACGACGTCATTTTGACTCAAGGAACTTGATGGCTAAGTCCAGTTTTGTGCACGTGATCCAGTTGTTTGAGGAATTGTGGGAAATCCAACAAAGTGTGTTTTCCGCTCGTTATCAGTTTATCAAGCTACAGCAACGATGAGGAGAAAGTGTTAATGATTTCATTGCCCGCATTCATCAAGCTACACTGGAATGGCGGTAAAATCCCATTCCCTCGAGTCGGTTTGAAGACGTCAGGAAAATTCAGTGCCTAATTTGTGGAGTTAAAGATGATGTTGTGAGGAAAAATTATTGTCACAGGCGGAAGAAACTCTTTCCTGGGAAATAGCGTGTAACCTTTTACGTCAAAGGGAAAACCTAAAATCCCAACTATCCACCTTCAACCCTCCTCAGCCTGTGAAAGGTTTAAATTAACGGTCACCACGGTTATCCTCTGAAAACAGGGTACCGAAGTTCGTCTGCTACAGATGCGGGGATCAGCACAATTCTCCCACCCAGTGTCCTCATACGCGCACAAATTGCAGAAATTGCGGAAAACTTGGCCACCAGGCACGAGTTTGCCGTTCCCCACGGTCACAAGTCTCGATCAAGTCATTGAACTCCGACGACGGTGAGTGCATAGATTCCCAGCTAAATTTTATGAACCATATAATTTCAAACTGCTCAGTTATGACGAAAGTGTCTCCATATAGGATCACGCTTTATGTTAATAGCGAACCTGTCTTATTTGAATTAGATACTTGTTCCCCGGTGACATTGATTAGTAAACACGCGCTCTCATCGTTACCCGACCTGGAACCGAATGATACCGTTTTTAAAACCTGTACAGGAGAAATTATTGATTTACTTGGGAAGTGTCAGGTACGAGAGCAGCATTAGGGTAGATCACACAGTCTGGCACTTCATGTCCTTCCTCAGGCTCTAGTCAATCTGCTTGGTCGCGATTGGATGAAAATGTTATCACAAGTATTAAATACTATCCACTCCGTGGGGGAGGATACCTTTGAATCAGTCCTTAAACGAGCAGCAATTGGGCAGACTCAATAATTTTAAAACAAAAATCCATATGTCAGAATCAAGTACACCAAATTTCTTTAAGGCCAGAACACTGCCTTATTCCTTACGACCTAGAGTGGAAGACGAGCTGAACAGGCTTCAAAGACAAGGTATAATTGTACCAGTCTAACAAGCTGAATGGGCGGCCCTAATAGTGCCTGTACTTAAGCCCGACGTTAACGTACGAATCTGTGGTGATTATAAGCTTACAGTAAATCGAGGTGCCATCATAGACCGTTATCGATTACCGAAAATTGAGGATTTGTATGATAATTTGTCTGGAGGAGTCAATTTCACTAAATTGGATTTGAGTCACGCCTATTCGCAGGTAGAGTTGGATGAGACCTCCCGACGTCTTACGACGATCAGTACACATCTGGGGCTATTCGAATACACTAGACTGCCTTTCCGGATTAACTCAGCGTCGGCGATCTTCCAAAGGATAATTAACAATATCGCGCGTGACATACCGAACACTTGCGCATATCTCGATGATATCCTTATCACGGGTCGCACAGAAAAGAGCACTTGTACAGGTTGGACCGGGTGTTGCATAAACTCTCTGAACACGGTTTGCGTTTGAAACGCTCCAAATGTGCTTTCCTAGTTGATTTATTTGACTACCTCGGTTATAGACTGGACAAGCATGGTTTACACGCGCGGAAAGATAAATTACAACCCATTATTTCTGCACCCTCACCTCGTAACGGAGCCCAGTTACGCTCGTTGGTTGGAATGCTTTCACATTATCGTCGGTATCTACCTAATCTTGCTTCTGTTCTAGCACCACTTCACAACTTGCTGAAGAACGATTATAAGTGGGCATGGGGCGAGGAAGAGCAACAAGCATTTGACAGGGCAAAAGGTCTCCTTGCTTCTTCAACAGTCTTGGTACATTACGACCCCAACAAACCCCTCATCCTACAGAGAGACGCTTCACCTTTTGGAGTCCGGGCAGTGCTGAGACATAAAGTCCACGACGGAACAGTCCGCCCTATTGCTTTCGCGTCCCGCACATTACAACCTGCTGAGAAAAATTACGCACAATTAGACAAGGAAGCACTGGCCGTAGTATTCGGAGTATTCGGAGTTCCATCAGTACTTGTGGGGCAACCAGTTTGAGATACAGACTGACCATAAACCACTGTTATCACTTCTCGGTAAGGAACGAGGCATAGAACAACTTAACGCACCCCGAATGGTACGCTGGGCCCTCCTACTTTCTGCTTACAATTATCAAATCCGATACATTGCCGGTCCTTACAATAATGTCGCTGATGCGCTCAGCAGATTGCCACAGATTGACAAAAAGGAGGAAAGAAGTGACGCGCCCTACGAGTTTGTTCAACTTTTGCAACGCCTGAATACTACACCCATATCGGGCGACATGGTTAGGAAAGCTACAGACAGAGATCCCGTTCTATCGACTTTGAAACGTATGCTGCTGCGTGGCTGGGGTTCGCGAGCCCTTGGTGATCTGCGTCCGTTTTTCAATTGTAGATTTGAGCTGAGCCTGCATAAAGGATGTATCCTACGTGGATCTCGCATCGTTATTCCATTGACTCTCAGGTCAGCTGTACTGAAAGAATTACATGATTAACATCCAGGTATTGTCCGCATGAAAGCCCTTGCCAGATCCTACTGCTGTTGGCCAGCGATTGACTGAGACATCGAAGCACTTTTGAGTACTTGTAACACATGCCAAAAATATCATAGAGATAATCCAAAAGACCCAATATACACTTGGCAGTTGCCCGACAGCCCATGGGAACCTGTCCACGCCGATTACTTTGGCCCGATCGAAGGAAAAATGTTGCTACTTTTAGTGGATGCGTACTGCAAATGGATTGAAGTGCATTTTGTTGCAAACGCTACTGCAGAAGCTACAATCAATGGCGTACACTCTAGTCTATCTACACATGGCATACCAAAAACATTAGTCACTGACAACGGTCCTCAATTTACGAGTGCAGCTTTCAAAGTATACCTGCAGAGCAACGGCGTTCATCAAATGACTTCCGCGCCGTACCATCCAGCGTCAAACGGTTTAGCTGAAAGAGCGGTCCAAACCGTGAAAGCTGGTCTTCTAAAGCAGCGTAATGGCTCGTTACGAAACAAATTTGACCGATTCTTGTTCGCATATCGGACCACACCGCTAGAGTCTATCGGAAAGTGCCCTGGGGAGGCAATGTTTGAGCGTCGACTACGTACGAGGCTAGACCTACCTTTTCCAGACCCTCGTCAGACCAGGCGCTGCCAGCAACAACGTATGCATGAAAGTGGACGCGCACCAGTTAAGCCCCAGAAGTCGATAGTGGAACGTATGTTTACACGAAACTACCATATGAGCAGTTATGGCAGCCTGGCATCGTGCTTACGAGCTCAGAAACGGAGGCCGAAATAGAACTATAGAGTGGAGGGACAGTACGCAGGCAAAATGATTTCATCCGACCCCGCACCCCAGTCACACCGTGCCCTGGGGAAGAGAAAGTGGTTCCAGAAGATCTAAAGGAGACAAACAAAAGCCAAACGGAAGAAATCGATCAGCCGATTGCTATTCGGAAACCGCACCGCTCACCTAAGCCGATAGAACGTTACATTTCACAACTGTGATTCCGTTTGTCACGTGAGGGGATGTTACATGTGCGTAGTCCGCTAAACCACTGAGCCGATGAGCAGACACATACAGATCGATGGACCGATAGCTGATTCGTCCACTATTTTTCCTTGTGCCGATTGGTTCCTATTCGACTTATTCATCTGGTGTAACCTACAAGCTAACTATTACAGTTTTAGACACGACCTATCCGGTGTGTTCTTATTCACTTCTTGCGCGGACTAAGGGTCCAGGTGCGATCCAGTAATACTCGAGTAATATGTATCAATGTCATCGTACGTCAGCGTGAAATGCTGAAGTACGCAAGACACGTGTATTTCGTGGAGTTGATTGTGGCACTTATCCCAAATTGGTGCGGACCCAACTGTACATATATTTGCTTAAATCTATGTATTGCACTTTCGCAGTGAATCGGCGTACATTTAACATTCTCTTCCTCGGTACGTTGGAGAAATGTACTGAACTGGGGAAGGCGATGACTGCACGCCTGTGAAATGTGGGCTGCATAACCACAGTGGGCTACCTGTGGCACCATATTTGCGACCAAGTGACGGCTGCTGCCGAGGAGACCATCGGGAGCGCAAACTGAAAGCGGCCTGATTGATTTGATGAGAACAATGCTACGATTGGCGCATTGGTGTCGGAGAAGAATGCAGCATTTGCTGCGCATATGGCGGACCCCAATTACTTGGGGAGGTGTGGTAAGTTTAGCAAACTACGACGGCGACTGACCTAAAAGCTCCGTCGCAATAAAAATGCGAGGTAGACGAAGAAGGCAAAGCAGATGGAATGCTACACCGAACGCCGTCAACACAAGGAATTCTTTGACTACAAAAGAGTAGTAGGGGGAGTTGGATGGTATAGGTAGAAATTCGTCACATCTAGACTCACTTAGACAGCCGTCACACGCCCCGAAAGGCACCGTACGCGCGTTTCATCCTTTCGGCAATCGTCAGCAGTGCGCATTCCATCGGACCGTGGTAAGGAGCGAAACCGCAGCTCGACTGTTGCCAGTCCGTGGTTGAGAACACTGTGCTACGGGGAACGGCAACGATCATCGTGAATAAGTTACTCGATATAATATAGCGCCGCTTACTATCCACTTACGTATACGACACTGCCGTGGAGAGGACAGGGTAGCCCCCTCACCAAGCGACGAGTTGCGGTTTCTAGCCCTACCAGGGACCAATAGAATGCGTACTGCTGACGATTCCCCAAATGATGCAACACGCGTACAACGCTTTTCCGCGTGGGTGGCGTCTGTCTCAGTGGATCTAGTTGTGACGAATTTCTATATATACCATCCGAAAGCCTCCTACTGCTCTTCTGTAATCAGTAGGCAGACCAAACTGCTTATAATGCCTTAAGTTAATTGACGGCTTAATTTGGTAAGCTTGTTGCTTGGTGAGGGACTACCCTGTCCTCTCCACGGCAGTGTCGTATACGTCAGTGGATAGTGAGCGGCGCTATATTCTATCAAGTAACTTATTCACGATGGTCGTTGCCGTTCCCCGTAACACATTGGTCTCAACCACGGACTGGCAACAGTCGAGTTGCGGTTTCGCTCCTTACCACGGTCCGATGGAATGCGCACTGCTGACGATTCCCGAAAGGATGAAACGCGCGTACGGTGCTTTTCGAGACGGGTGGCGGCTGTCTGATTGAGTCTAGTTGTGACGATTTTCGATGTATACAATACTTTGACTCGTTAAAGGCGTTGTATGGATCGAGATTGTAGCCGCTGAAAACGCTGATCGATGGTAGTTCAGGCGCTACCTGCACAAAGACTGCAGACGTTATGCAGATCTGGCGAAAACAATTTAACTGTCTCTGGAACAACCGTTCAGAGTCTGTCGGACACGCCAACACTGGATGAGACTTAGTGAGCACTTGCACAGCTGCGAAACAGCAAATGTGCCGGGGCCCACGGGATCCCGGCTGAAGTATTGAAAAACGGCGGACCCGCTTTGGTGAGTGTTCTGCACCACTTGCTGCAAGGCGTGTGGATTGAGGAGGAGGTGCTTCCTGAGCTGAAGGTCGCCGTTGTGCTACCACAGTACAAGCTTAAAGAGAGCAAGCAATGTTGCACGAAATATCGTGGCATCAACTTTCTGAGTTGTATGGGCAAGGTGATTCCCCTAACCGTGCTCAACCGCCTCTTCAGTCGGGTTGTTGATCCTAACATATCGAAATAGCAGTGTGGATTCTGTTCCGGTCGCAGCACTATGGATATGGTTTTTTCGGCTTGTCAGTTTCGGGAGAAGTGCAGAGAACGACACTAGCCGTTGTAAACGCTTTTGTTGATTTCACCAAGGAATTTGATAAAGCGAACCGCAAGGCCTTGTGACTAGTGTTAGATAAGTTTGGCTGCCTGCCTAATTTTGTAAGCTTAATTGAATGTCTGCACAGAGGATTGCGGGCGAGGGTGCAGCTGAGTGGAGAAACCACGGATGAATTTGCAGTTGTCTCTGGTGTGAAACAAGGCTATGTCTTAGCTCCTGCCTTGTTTATTATTTATCTTCATGCGTTGATGTCTTGTGCTTTTGATGTGGCTTGTGCTTACGGAGTTCCTGTGGAGCACCTTATTGATGATGGTTTGCTGAACATCTATGCTTTCGGTGCGAGAACCCTAGTCGGTACGGCAACTATCCGTATGCTTCTGTTTTCTGACGACTGTGCGTTGTTTTCACACAGCGCGAATGAGTTGCAGCATATGATTAGTGCTTTGGCTTCGACAGCGGTCAAATTCGTGCTAGCCATCAACGCAAGAAAAACTGCCTGTCTTTCAGTCTTCACCGAAGGTGCAATATTCAATATTGCCACGAATCAGTATTGATGCTTTAGTATTGGAAACCACCTCACGCTTCCGCTACCTTGAGATTTTGATGTCGACTGATCATCAGCTAAACAGTGACATGCGTATTCGCGTTTCGAAGGCAGCGGCGGCATTCAGCAAGCTTGAGTACCGAGAGTGGAACAACCATCAGCTTACCATTGGCACAAAGCTGATGGTGTACAAATCCGTGCTGCTGTCCGTTCTCCTATACGGCAATGAAAGGTGGACCATGTACCAGCGGGATGTGCGATATCTCGAGCGGTTCCAACAGCAGTGTTTACGACGAATTTTGCGCATCGTTTGGAGCGACAGAGTTGCGGACACGGAAGTGTTGCGACAAAGTAGAATGTATGCAGTTGACTCTATACTTTTGATGAGATACCCGAGGTGGCTCAGTCATGTGAGCCGTATGGATTCGACGCGGACACCGAAACAACTCAGATATGATCCGCTGAGTATTGGGAAGCGGCATGTGGGGGAAACAAAGCTTCCGTACGAGGACATGATCAAGGTGAGCTTCTCACGTTCTAATCTTGATTCCAGGTCATGGGAATCGAAGTCGGCTGATGGGCGTACATGGCGCGATCTAATCACGAAGGCAATTGCCGAAGTGCGGGAAAAGGACCTCGTACATGCAGAGAAGAAGCGACAGGCGCCGATGGGTTGTACTCCATCGACATCGAGCGCATGGGGCTGTAGCACATGTGGTCGCGAGTGCCTGAGTTAGGCAGGCCTAGTGAGCCATGAGCGAGGCCACTCGGTACCATTAAAGATGCGACGACGGGTCCTTCAGAGAATGTAGGCAGAACCGGCGCAGCGTTTGTAATTACGCTGCATTCAATTTACTAACCGCGTGCTCGCATGCTAAGTCTATTTTTTGCAGGTATTGGGTTGGCAATTTTGTCCTAATGCTCTTCCTTCTCATGTACATGTTTACCAGTACTCTCTTCTATAAACTTGCCCACTTCGCTTAAGCCAATTGTAGTTAATTTCGAAAACATTTTCGCGGTTGGGGCATTTCCATATTGCTGACCTCGTGAACGTATTTCGGATTCGTTTATAAACAACTTATGTCATATGCTTATTAATTTAAGATTTAGGTCACAGTTCCCATATGCACTACTCGATTTATTTGCTTTGTTATCTTTCTCTCAAGTGATTGGCTGATGCTTGATATCCCCGGTGCGGCTGCGCTTGATGTGCAAGTTGACAAGGTGCCTACCTGTCTATTACCCACTAACTCGTCCATACTGGCTCTTGGAGACAGTTGGTCTTTACTGGAGGGAACGTGATGCACCTTCCTTATGGTCGAGCCAATTTCGAAGAGTTGTTCAATGCACTCAGTGTGAAGCGGATTACGGTCCAACCGTCGCCTTGTGTGCGACTGATTCCCAAAATAAGGCGTGCTTGTTTTGGCCTGGGAAGGATTGTCGGCCGCCTCCGTTGATGAAACGTGGCTAACATCCGCATGCCTCCCGGTTTTATCCCTTTGGATTTACACTGGATATGAGGTGTGTGGTTGAAGCTTTGGGTAGTGCAGCGCAAGCCACCCATCGCACCTGTTTCGGCGCAGACGTCCTGTGGATGGCCACAGTGACAGGCAAATCAGAAAACGGATGCCGCCAAGCATATCATTACTCAAAATAGACAATTCCCCGACCCATTCGCAGTGTGATATAGTCCATCACAATGATATGTTGGCATTACTGCTGAACAAGCGCTGCACGGTGTCACAATACAGGCGCAAATAATGGAGCATGTGTTAGTGCAGACCCCGTAGAGAAGCAATCATCACACGCGTCCTTATTACCGACACTGGGTTTTCTCTTTTTTTCAACATAAATATTCCGCTGTCCTGGTCAACAATTTGCTTGTTTACCCGATATAGACTATCGCTCCATTTAAATGGGAATTGCTTTTCCAGGAGGTTTTATGAACCATATTAAGTAAATTCCAAAAACGCTAATCTGGATTAATCGAGAGTGGTTAGGCAAGGCATGTGAAGTAGCAAAATCAACTAACTGTCCAGGTACAGTCACTGATACTTCTTATCAAACGTCGAGTCAAGTCAAATTAACGTTCATCCACCAATGTGGGTGCTTTTTCAACTATTGTGGTGTCTAGCTAAGTTGTTCTTTACACTGACTTATAACAGTCTTTCTCCATCTGTGTATTAACGTAGAAATTGTGCAGTGCATGACCAGGTAAGTCTGATTCACTACATCCACTGAGAACGCACGAAAGGACATTTCGCAAGGAGATCATGGAACAGAATTCAGACGTTTATGGTGTAAATGAGCTCGAGCGAGTACTCTGATATGCCGGTCGCATGGATACATGTTTCTATAGAGGTGGTTCCACTGCGAAAATCGTGGTTTCTATTTTAATGCGCCACTGCCGATGTTGAATCCAGCAGCTACCTAAGCAACCGACTACTTGTTCTTGTCATTGTCTAGAGGGCGGAAAAGCACCCCTTTCAGATGAAAAAGTGCTTTCGCACTTCACACAGTATTCTGATCCATACTTGCAGATTGGAATATATCCATATTTCTTTATTCCCAGGGGATAAGTATAATGGTTGTAAATCATATGCCCATATCTGCTTGACTGAAAAAGCAACAACATTCTTTGCCTATCTCGGTATGAGTAGACGGGCAGAAACGGTCATCACAATAGAACACAGAGCGGAATTACTGCAGTTTACTGAAGAGGGTTCAGTGGTAACACATGTAATGTACAGATCAGAGTGCATTGTGAAAGCAAAGGCAATCACAGTGCAATTTTGACGAACATTGCTTAGTCGAATAGGTGCACAATGAACACTGATTTATAACGGGTATAAAAGCAGGTGCTTGACAAGTCCTGTAGGGTGTTTAGCGTGAAAAAGAGAGAGAAGGGATAATGGATTCTTCAGTTTAGGTGCTTACAGACGTAACTGCACTGTCGTAAAAAAGGGAGTTTGAAATGAGAATGTACGCACACAAAGCAACAAGGGAGTGGTTATTGTTCACATCATAGGGGAGAAAAAGAAAAATGATAGCAAGGACAGCGCTTACTCGTGTGCAACTAACTTGGGTCAACAGCATACAGAAATCCAGTTTCTATAGTAGTAGCGTTTATCAAATTTCGTGCAAGGCATTTGAAGTGACTCATTCTCGAGTAGGGTTTTGGCACTATCCACTGTCTTTTGTGCATTAGTGCCAGCATCTGGTGGTCATGAGCTATAGCACGTAGTGTAAATGTGACAGGGTATCGTCAAGGCGTTTTATGAAAAGGGATAGGGTGGGTGCATTAATTACATGTTCCGGGAGCGCGTTCCAAGTCTGTGCCAATCGAAGGGAGAAATAGATTTACCGACATTCCAGGCGGCTGTACTGCTTGACTAACTTAAACTGGTGACCTCTTAGCGAGGATGTTTTGACTGAGTATTAGAAGAGAATGGTATGGGTGGTTGGGGTTTGTCAGAATCTGGTACACCATTATGAGATCGCCCCTTAGACGGCGATAACGTCCACCGTATATTTTGAGAGTCTTCAGCCTGAGTGGGTAAGGGAGGCTGGTCAAACCTATGGCGCTCTTCGTTACAGTTCGTTGTGCAGTATTGAGCGGGTGAGATGGTGCTTAAGCCAGGGTTGTCAAGCTTGGATAGCGTATTCCACGTGCGGCCTCACGTACGCACTAAGGATTTTTGGAAAATTCGAAGGGTCAAAATTTCAGAAGGCTCTGCGAAGAAGGCTGAGGCACTGGTTTGCTTTCTTAGATGCCTTTTTAGTCTGCCTCAACCAACCGAGGTTATCTTGAACTCTCACGCCGAGATCGCAATCGTGAGAAGCTCTTTGTAGAAGTTGTGGTCCTAGGCGGTACTTCTGCATACTTGTGTGCCGAATACTGAAAACTTTGCACTTGGTGACGTTGAAATGCAGCATGTTCTCGATGGATCATGTATGCGCTTTGTCCAGGTCCTCCTGTAAGACTGTGTGATCCATACTGCAGCTATTGTGCGCCATACCTTTAGGTCATCAGCAAATAGCAAACCGTTAGATTGTAGTACACTCGCGAGATCATTTATGAAAATAAGGTGCAAGCAGGTTCCAAGTACCGAGCCTTGAGGTACGCCGCACTTAACTTCGATGGATTCTGATAGGTTGCTTCTAACCCTCACATTCAGGTGAAGCTGCACGAGAAAGTCTCCTATCCAGTCCAGAACAGGATGGCCGATTCCATAATTCTGGAGTTTGTGGAGGAGAATGCGATGGTCTATACTGTCAAATGCGTTTGAGAAATCCAAGTAGGCCGCGTCAACTCCTACACCAGCGTCCACAGAATCCGTCCAGTTTGCACAAGCAATCAAGAGATTAGTTCTACAGGAGCGATTTTGTCGAAATCCATGCTGTTCCGGAACGAGAAATTTGTTATTCTCTAGGTACCCCATTAAAGCCTCAGCTACAATGAACTCCATAACCTTGGAAATCACAGGAAGTAGTGTTATTGGTCGATAATTTGCTGGCTCAGCACGGCTGCCACTTTTGTAGATAGGCGTGATGATTCCGTGCTCCAACATCGTGGGGGCGTGCATCTTAGTTCAGACATCGTCGAAGAAAATTTCTACCGGTCCTGTCAATCGCATGGCAGCAACGTTTATCGCCTTCGGGCGAATGCCGTCCGCACCCGGGGAGTCGAACTCGCGCAGAGGCATCAGCCTATTCAGTACAGCTGCGGAGGTGAACGATATGTGATTAAGCTCTGATAGCGGGGTTATCTGCTCTGGCAGGATGTGTGACGATTGCGCGCTATGGAAAGTACGGCCAAATTATTGTCCAAGGATGTTGACCGACTCTTGTGCGGTTTGGGCTAACTAGCATGCTGTGTGCAGAGCAGGAATACCGCGCTTAACATGGCGCGAATTGCTTACGAGTCTTTATAGAAGTTTAGGATTGGAGCAAAACGTTTCCACTAGACCTTGTTGGTTCTTAAGTTTATCCTCCCGGATTAGTTTGACACAGTGGTTTCTTTTGTATTGTGTAGACATCCCAGGTAGGATCGTTCGGGGAGGCTATATACGTGTGCCATACCAAGTCCATCAATGCCATGCAATAACGTGTCCAGCTCCTTCCGAAAAACTTCATCCTTTTCGGCCGGTAGCATTTGGTTTCAGATGTCCTTGGCACGAGCTTGGTAAATATGTTGACGAATTCACCGCAGGCCACTTTAGGGGTTAATTCAGCTAAGATAGACCAGCTGGTTGCATCAATGACGTCGGACAGGTCTTCATATTTGGCTAAGACACGATATTCCACAGCATGCTATTTAGGATAATCCACGTAGCGCATGTAATGAAACAATATCGTCGCATGATAACTGCGGCCCAAAGGAGCGTCGGTTATCATTCTCTCGATCATTACTTCTTCATTGGTGAATATTCTGTCCGACATGGATGACGTGTCAGTTCCCCTTATTCTGGTGGGCGTAGTGAAGTGGCCATAAAGATGGAAGTCTGAAACCAGATCTTGCAAATATGCTTTCAACTGCTCTCCTAGTTTGATCCGGGATTCGATGATATGTAAGTTGATGTCACCTGACTAGAATATGACTGTACTTTCTGTTTGTCACTTGCCTCAACGCAGCCATCAAATTGCAGTCCATCTCAGGAGTAGACAATGGTGGGCGATAAACAACAAGCAATAGGCCAAGATCATTCCTTTTCAGCCGGAAATTACACCAAATGGCTTCCGATACGTCAGTTTTCGAATCGTTTATGCGTTCGCCTTTCATGTTTTAACGAAAATAAAGGTCTACCCCACCACCTTTGCTGGTTCGATCCTTCCGGACAATGGACATGAACGTTAGTGCAATTTCAGCATCCGTTATCTCGCAGCGCAACCACGTTTCGGTGAGAGCGATGTGGTCCTAAGCTGCTGACGCGTGTCGAAGTCTTACTTAAGCTAATTTGCTTAGTAGACCTTGGGCATTTGTGTAAATGCATGAGAGCTTCTCGGAGACCAAAAGTGGCTTAGATTGGATGCAAGGAGCAAATGAGTTTATGTCCACCATTAAATGGTTGGCGACTAATCGTTTTTTGGATGGGTTGCATTCTCTGGTGAATTATTTATATATAAGCAGGTATCAGATGCCCCGAATCCCGGTGTTTGCTCGTGCTCTGCTGTGCCCCTCCGGATAGTATGGCTAATCTTGAAACCGTTCCCGAGTCCGGTCCTGCAGTTGGCGTTTTCATTAGCAGTTGTGACTCTACAGAATTGGCATTAGAAGGTATTGGTTTTCCTGCTTTTTCAGGCGAATTTCCATTGGCTTTCTGCAAAGGGATGTAATCCAGTTCCATAGTTGGGTTTGTACCATTATTTCGGACAGTTACACAAGTTTTAACAGCCTGGAACAGCACCCCTTGTAGTTTTGTGATATGGGAATCCTTGTCAACGAGGTGACCACCAAATTTTCGAGAAAAACAGCATCCTGGATGTGGTGCCACTGCTCGCGGTCGTGCATCTGAGCACCGTCGGAAGAGGAATCAGTAAGCTTAGGAAAACCGTGATCAATCACTTTTTTCTTATCTTGAATTTTTCTGTGCCTCGCTTTGTTGGCGGCATCCTCCGAAACATGTTTCCACGGAATTTCAGGTAATATGCGCACTCCACTTGAGTCGTTACGGTGATGATTCGCAGACAGCAGAAGGGCCTCAGTCTCGTCCCTCGAGTTTAGTTTTACCCGAAGTAACCGGGATTCGCCGTAATGCAACACGTTTGGGTAGCGCGAGATTCTTCTTGATTTATTGGGATTAGCATGGACACCGATTGAAGTACAGATGGAACCCCATTGATTTCTATCGTCCGTCTACTCACTCTAAATTGTATTGGATTTGGATTCAGGGACATTTGTGCATACAAAGTTTAGAGCATACTGGTTGCGCCTGGTGGCTACTGGTGTTGGATTTGGAGGCTCAGTATCCGGTGTTTTTCATGAATCTGTGAACGGCACTGGTGTGTGCCATCCGTGCTGCGACACTTTAGTTTTCGCTAGTCCGGGCACAAAGGTTACCGGTGCTCTTTCCGGTTTTCGATTGGCGGCAACCGATGCGTATGTTGCCGGGCTATTCACTTACAGTCTCAAATGCAGCGAACAAAATACTTGGTGCAGCACACACTACAGAAGTTGAGGCAGGCGCGCTGCAGGCACAGTTTTATTATAGAAGCGAGAGCGAATGGGTTGATACTGCGGGAGGGTGAGTCTTTGGGGTTAGTTTGTGATGCCTGGCTCGCTTCTTCGGCCTGACTAGGGAGTTCTGGGTGTTATTTTCACCCACAAGTGCAGGTCCGTTTCCTCCCATGAGTGTAACTCAGGCGCTCACAAGTTGCTCGACCGCTTCGGTTTGTCTTTCACACCTCTTCAGTAGCACATATAGACAGCTAACAAATAGAAAGTACTTGCATACTTGACAGAACCGAAACGTCTCTGTGGTGTTTGCTTTCGTCGATCCCTACCCAAGGCAGGTAGTGTGATAAGAGTTCAAACACACGGTACATACCAAACCACTTTTTACCACTTTAGCACATGATTCGCATTTGCTCTTCATACGAGGCATGTTCTCAGTAGGGGTGCTGTTTTAAGGGGTAGAAAGAGGATAGAGATACCGAGGCTGCGTTGCGTGGCGATCGGTGCTGGTTTGAGGTCAGCTGGTCCAGGCGTGTCGCCGCCAGATGAGTCATACGTTCTGTAGCGTAGATAGGTGACGGCGTGCTATCGATCCAGTCGGTAGTGGGTAGACAGCAATGCGACGTAGGATTGAGGCAAAGCAAGGTGACTTGGAAGATACTGTCTAATGACGATAGTGGCAGTTTCAAAGGTGGATCAAATGGGCGAATATCGCTTTGTAGAGCGACTTGAAGAAATGGTAGCAAACTGATCAGGTGACTCAAAAAATCTTTAAAATAAGCACACAAGAGTTCTTGTGCGACGAGAGGGAAAATAAAACCTTCGATAAGGTTCAAATACGGTTGACATCAAAGTTGCAAGAATACAGTTAACTGGTTATCCGTGAATGATAGATTCAATAGATGAACAGTGTTAGGAGGAGCTCGCGGAGCCAAATCGAATGATGGCACGTAGGTCTTTGTGAGGATAAATCCAAATATCTGGAGGCGAATAACGCAGGAGGACAGTTTTTTGTGACCGCTCGGCACAAGGCACAATGGGACGTCGTGAGAAAATTGGCAAGAAAGCTACTGCGACAGTCATATCACATTTGTAGACCGGATGTCATATTTGGAAAAATAGACAGTGGGTGAGAAGAATCAGGCAAACGTGAAATGTACAACACCCGGAGTGGTTTTGGTGGTTGATTATCATGGGAGCTTATGAAGGGATCATTTTCCGTCCTTTTTTCTCAAACAGCTTCACGAAAATTGAGCCGAGGTTTCTGAAGCTCCGATGTAACAGCAGAGCACGAAGTGGTTTCACCTGCACGGATCGCACGCATTCATCATCGGTTCGAGATCATCATCGTGTGTAAGAAGAAAAGGCTGCGAGCATAGGCAGCTGGAAAAGATATGAACGTATTAGCTGCACTTAATAGTTAAGTGCTTGCTTAGACTACGGTGAATAGTAACGTGAAACCATTAGCATCAGCTGTGCTCTCCTTGTGAGGGGCCCTCTACGCCAATTGAGTTGAACAAACGGCTCGTGAATTTCACACTCGCACACGCACGCCCACACATCCCGATTCTCATGGTTAAATAATTGGGAGTTCCGTCATCAGCTTATCACAAGAAACTCCGAGAGACTCCATTTGTTACGTAGCTTATCATTGTCTACTTGGTAAATAAGAAAGTGAAAACAAATAAAAAGGAGATGCAAAACGCCTCATGACCCATCGATCTGGAGTCCGTGGGCTTTACTGGTCAGGTAAAATGGATCAATCACAAACACCACTGAATTTAAATAATGACGAGCTAGACACAAGCATGGTTCTTAAAGTGTGGCCATGTAACTAAAATGTTTGCAAAGGGTGCAACTAAACATACAGTAGTGGACGCAGAACTACAATGCATCGGGAATATAGTTATAGGTTTTCTATAGATGGCAGCCACGAATTAAAGCGAATGCTAATAGATAGCAGCTCTGAGTAATGGTGACAATCATTGGGCACACACATTTGCGCTGTTGAGTAGGTATGAACCCTTACGATAAGAGAAACAGACGGTCACCTGAAGTAAAGAGAGAAAAGATGGACTGAGACTGATTGACGGCGCGGTGTCATTGATATCCATAATCCTTCCATGCGCGAGAACCGTCAAATACAGTAGCGGCGCTAAGGAGTACTGTTCATTGGTTCTAATGCAGTATCGCATTGGCAATTAACTGCCAAACGTGTTAATTCAGGACACGCTGTCTAACCTGAAAACATCGAAGTTATCCACATTTTCTGTATAGAATGTGAGACAACGAGCAGTGAGCGGAAAGTAAAATGGAAACTTAAAAACTGGGAGTGAGGAAAATTTCTATAGGGTAGTTGCAGCGACGATTATGCGGATCCAGATGAAACATTGATGCGCATTTGTGTAATATGAGGCAAGTATAACCAAAACTTTCCGATCATTGTAGCAAACGCATGCGCGACCATAAGGAAACGGAGCGTTGTGCAACAAAGATATTGTAAAATAAATAGATTATAGGAAGTTCAGCAGTGAATGCACTAAACTCGTGTGCCACATTTGTGGGGCTGAATTATACCGCACATAAGTAGATAGTTCCAAATTAACATGGGTGCTTTTGAAATACATAAGATGCATGCGGACCATATGGACAAGGATACGCATCTGCGAGCTAATAGGTTCGTAATAGAAATCACAGTGTGATCAAAGAATTCGAATCTAGATAGGAAGTGCACCCTTATTGTGTGTTTGCTAAAGGGAGCTTAAGTGTTTACATTAAAGATGTAGAGGGTGCATATGTTTTTAGATGTGAGGCTGCACTCAATCAAGGGCGACTGACTAACGAATGAGATAAATATGATAATGCTCATGAGGAACGATGGTTGTTCATGGAATTAGAGCGAAGATGACAATTACCTACCGAATCCAAATCCTCATTGGGTATGGTCGCGCTTGAGTCCCAGTCATTTTTACTTTCAACAACTTGTATTGGAACTCATATCGCTTAGTCGGCTGGATAGTTTGAATGAAGAACGCATGTGAATACAGCCAAGGTTTAAAGAGCGACGAGGGATAGTTTGCTGTTTCTGAGTTTGGATCGCACCTGATGCGTAAAGACAGTTTCGCATAGCATGCTTAAGTTCATAGCGTAGATAGAGAATACGGTGTGGTTTTAAATGAAATTAAAGTGGGGCATATAGCACGGAGTGAGAGGACGCCAAACGGGTTCACTTTGCGGTATTTATCTAAGTACAAGCCAAGGGGTCTTTATCAAACGTTTCCACTAATATTTAATGGTGTCCAAAACTTTCGCATGAGGTTGCACTTCAATACATGTAGCATAACCGTAAAAACATCCTGAAAGCAGTGAGTAATCGGGTTGCGAATTGACAACATTTCGATTATCCTCCTCTGTCACAAAACAACAGAAACATGTAACATGCGCCACTATCTAATTTGGAATATTAGTAACCAGTTTAAGTAAAAACGAACCTGGGTTATAAAACGCAATTATGTCTATAGGAAGCTTATTGAATATCACAGTTGTTTCTTGGTACACAACTCTGAAAAATGCACAATTATTAGCACTCTATCAGTTTTTCCAACATATTTAGATTGCTGTTGCCTAAAAGCCCATTGAAGCATTTGTTTAGTTTAACTGCGTCGCATCAGGTTGTCTTTATTGTTATTGCGAGGTTCATCTTACTCTTCATGCACTCCAACTTACTGCAATAAGCACCTTCTCAAACGCTTCGGTAATATTTCATCTACCCTTTGAGAACTTGGATGATCATTCCTGCATTTATAAGTGTGAATACACATGCAAATGAGGTGGAAGATATTTTCAGAGGTCGAAATATCATTCGAGCTGCTCTGGTGGTTGGGGTGAACAATACTCCGTGGGATGTGGATGAGCCGCAGATGGACAGTCGTGTAGTTGCATGTCCGAGCGGATCCAAGCTTGTGCTCATTATGGGTCTTGAACAGAAGAGTAATTAAACTTTCTGAATTTCCGCTAATTGTAGTGTCACATTTTCTTCCGCCCATCGACCTTGTAAATGGATAAACGTTTCAGAGAAAAGCGTATATATAAGTTCCAACTAAGCAGAAGGAACATATTGGAAGGCTTTTTATTCTGGCTAGTTCGGCTGTTCGCAATTACATTACCAAACTCGAATGCCAATAATCAATTCAGGAAAAGGACGAGACAATAGTTTCGCCTTATTGGGTCACCGCAGAACAATACGGTGCGGGTGAGAGACACAGTAGTCACAAATACAGAAGCAGCAGACATTAAGGCGATAAGGTAGCTGTGAAGCAGAGTAGAGACTAAGTCACAAGCTTGATGTACACTAATGACAACAACAAGGTGATTCATCCGACTGCAACCTCGCTCAGTGCAACATTGGGTAGGAATTCAGTAAGCCTAAGAAAATTAACTAGGCAATAAATTCACCCAACACCTATCCCACTGCCTCGTGGTTCCTTGCCATATGCCTTCGTGAAGATTAGGAACAGCGAATACAATGACAGTTTTCCTTCACGGCATTTACGTCGTAAGTTAGAACCCGTGAACCCAATACCTATCCAGTTGCAACCAGAACGAAGCCCGCAATGTCCTTCAGGAAGTTTCCTTAAATGGCTTGAGAGCTGATTCGTTTGAGCGGGATTAGAGAAAGTACTTTTCCGAAGCAAATTAGTAAGTTAATGTCTAGATAAATGTTAGCACGTCACAAACTCAATTTACTCTTTACATTGGAAGCACAAGGGCATCGTCTAGCTTAGCTAGCTTACGTTTTACAAACTGCACGTCTTCTAGGTTGTGCCGTGACGTTAAGGACCAGAAACATGCCTTTTACTGTGAGGTCACGAACTCGAGCCTGTGTAAGGATACTGGCGCCTGTAGCGCAACTGGTGAGCGTCGAGCGGCAACAAAGCATCCATGACACCTACCGGCGTACTGCTGATACATTTCATTCTGCTTTTCAAGCGTTCTACCAACTAGTACGGCTTATGTAGCATTGTGGGCCCATCGTTTTTCAGTAATTCTAGTGTTCTCTTATCGGTTCCGCTGCATTTGTTATTTCGTAGCTGAGCAGCAACGGCGTGCCTCATATAGTGCCGGACGGCCGGCAAGATCGTTCTATAGATTTTTTCAGTTTGTGTAAATTATCCGAACCAATCACTGACAATTCTTTCAATAAACAGTCGAATTGCCTTCGCCTTGTAAGCATGACATCTGCTCTTTTTGTACACGCAGCACCGGAAGTAGTGTCCGCCATCAGACTAGACGGTTGTAATGGAGGCTCATACACTACTTTCAAGAAGTCATAAAATATCCTGTGTTAGTGGCGCTTGGAGTGCTACTACAACCGCTTTACCTTAGCCGCACACCACACCTCTTCATGCGACCCAGCTCCCAAAGCAAACGTCGACACAATTTGCTTCATCAGTACCATCCATATGCGCAGCAAACTCTGCATCGTTCTCGTACAATAAATTATTCTCTGACGCTGTACTGTTGCCACCAAACGCTATCATTGTCACGGCCACATATTTTACCTGTTTCTTCAGCTGTTAACTCGGGTAGCTGACTGAAGCGTACCACTCGACGTTACCCAAGTAATTCGTCGTCACAATCTCCATTTAGCACTTATCAGCATGACCAATAGAACAAATCTTAAATCTCCCCCAGTTCACATCAAAGGAACAATGGATCTGTTTACGAAACATATTTAGTTTGATGTACACCAACTTTTGATCAGTTCAACAAGTAACTACCCACTGTACACGAGTCTCGCGCACTGCATTCATGTTACGCTGGTGACATGCCCAAGCAGTTAAGAGTGACGATTTTGCTGGTGCTTCTAAATAACCACCTCGCGCAAATCAGTGGACACTGTATGATGTTCTGGCCATGATTGGCACAGAGTGAGAGTGGATAATCAAATTTTCCAATGGCTAAGCTAATACAACTGGGTCCACACCTCGGCATTACGCTCAACGCGTATTCTAAAAGCATCCAGTAGAAATGGTCTATCTTTCGCGGCATGAAAACTCACCAGGGAAATTACCCGGTAGAATTGGTCAATTGAATGTCGGCAGCAAAACTGAGAGTAATATTGATCACTCTTATCATCAGGACAACACATGGCTTGAATATGCTTGCTGAGAAGGTTGTACACATGCGAGTCGTCTACTACATCAGATGTCTATTTGGTTGTTCGGATAAAGCAAATCTGACCCTATGTTCTCGTGGTAATGTGGAACGCGTAGCCATCTATAGCACCTTGGGTTTATATTGATTAGCCAAATGAGTGCCATTGAGTTCCACATTTTCAGTAGCACAATGACCAGTTAACTTGACGACAACTGCTGTGTGTTCTTCTGGGCACTTATTAGATTCTCGGTTGGGTAGTGTACGCATGATCCGACATTCGGTCTTGCGCGCTTTCCGCATACATGCGATCTGTGAGTTCGGTTTGGGTGTGCAGCAGGTTTGGCGACCCATTTGTTCCTAATGTGCAAAACCGTATCGCAGACACGCAAAAGGATAACTCCTAGTGAAAGGATTAATTTTTCCTCTTTCAAATGTGTCGCTAACTGAACCATACCGTCTTAACGGGATTGTAACCCAATGCTTCATAACACGCATAAAATCGTTGTGTATTCTTCAGTTATGGAAAGAAAGACAAAGAGGTGTTGGGAGAACGTCGGTCTCATTGCAGTGGCAGGGTGCTGCGGTGAGGCTATGGTTTCTGCTAGAAAGCTGTCAGTAGCTCCTTGGATCGATAACGTTGTGGGTGGTGGCGTTAGATGCGAGGATAGGTCCGCTGCCTCAACTTCAGCATAGTGTCTTTGCTCCGCCATCTGCAGAAAACCCGAGAAATGTGACGAGATAAATTACGTCGGTAAAAAATTCGAAGATAGGAAGGGAGACATTTTAGTCGGGTACATTTTAAACTTGATGCTAACATCCTCTTTAGCGCGTCACATATATGCTACGTTTTGTGCCACCTAGAAGGTGGATGTTTTTGCAAAACCAAGTAATTTTATTAGTGATCGCTGTATGATACTCAACTGAAAAATCTTTAGATAAGAAAACGTTCATTCAGTAAGAGAATTAATAAAGTAGTGGGTTTTGGACATATGAGCTAAGGCATTCCAAGTGGTCCAGCTGCAATGCAAACCGCATTTGACAAAATGATTGAGTCAAACTTAGCGGATGAGGATGTGTAGCCTTGTCGTGCAGAATAATGCAGTCAGGCGATGTTTAGATGCTGAGGTTACCTTGCAGATGATAGATGATCGAAACAAATTCTGAATATGACTATTATCTCAATCATGACAGAGATTGCGCAACATGGTAGAATATGAACAAATAGCCATCAGCATCAGCTACAAGTGTAGTGGATCTTATTATTATGGATCACATCGACATTTTGTTAACCTGATGCATGCTGGACAGCATCCCTCCTTGATGGTGTTCCTCGTTATATGCTCCCAGAGCTCCAGTATGACAGCTAAGTACAACGAGTTGCAAATTGGAACTGGCTGCACCAATACTCCGATTGTTCAGGTTCATCATCCTACTTTAGAAGAGTGAGAGCTGCGAGCTTGGCGATGTGAAGGTATTGTCCGCACCATGTTGATCAAGATTTCCTTAGCCTAGGCTAACCAGTAATTGTAAGAAGTATCAGCAAGTGAGGATCAGTTGCGTTCTCCTTGTAAGAACCATGTTCCATGGCAATTGAGTTGAAAATATTATCCGCAAACGCTTAACACCCCGACAAACACATACATACCACTCAGCTCTCACAGTTAAAAGGTTGAATGATTAGACGTGAAGTCATCGTAAATCTCCCGAGCGACACCAAGCGCGTTTGAACTAAAAGCAAACATACATTATTATGGAATGAATGTGTACATGGGTAAATGGCAAGCGTAAAAAACTAGGAAACTGGCACGGAAACATTGCACGACGCCCCAACTCTCTGTCCGTCAGATGCACAATTCTAGGAACTTGAATTAACCACACGTACCACTGAGTCGATTAGGATACACACATGTCATAAATGGGGCAAATTAATCGTTTAGGTTCCTTGAGAAAAGGGCAACTCAAAACATACGGAATTGGCTGCAGATAGCCACAATACAGCGGGCTGAGTGACCCTAACTCTTCTATATCTGGTAGCTCCAAATTAGGCAAAAAGCCAAGGAACAGCTAAGCCACAGATTACTAATGAATATCGCTAGGCACACATATGTGCCAGCTGTCTACTGTATTCCCACTGACGATAGGCAGAGCGAACTAGTGGCCTGATAGAAAAAGAAAACAAATAGTCTGAGGCTAATTGATTTGCGGTGTCATCGGCGCCCATATACATTCCATGAGTGCATTTGAGCACATAAACAGCACCAAGAACCCAATTAGTATTCATAGATACCAATACAGAAATTCATTTGCAATCAAACGCGAAACGTCTTACTTCAGATAACGCTGTCTAACTTTTATTCTATGGCACCTAATTTCACGTGCGAACGGCGATGTGGAAACAAAGACAGTGAGCGGAACAACATGCAATGAAATAATTGTAGTATGCTTCAACGATTAGAGTAATATCGGTACTATATACATAGGAATACGTCTCGCAATTCTATGTAGAGATAGTTCTGTGGATTCGGATTAAACAGTCGCGTTTGTTAAATGTGTGCGATATGGAGTGAGTTAAAACAAAATGCTTGGAATTTTTGTTGCCCACAAGGAGGTTCAGCAATGAGCTACTTTTGTGCAATAACCAACATGTGAATGAAATGGAGAGTATGCAAATTTAACTGCAAATTAAAAGATTTTATTTGTCACCAAAGTAGGGTTGAGCTATATTGCCCAAAACATGAAAGGTAACAAGTAAACAATGGTGAATTTGGAATTCACAAGCAGTAAGCGGATCATTTGGAGAACAACACGGATCTATCATACAATAGGTACATAATCGAAATCCGTGAGTGAACATTTGGCATATAACAAGGGAGAGCACAGTCCTTGTGCGAGTGTCGATGGGAGATGGCATGGTATCACTAAATATGTATAGTGTTCAGCTGCTTACAGCTGTGTTGCCACGTGCAATTCAGGCGACTGACAAATAAGCAAAATCGGCGTTAGTGAAACAAAAAAGGAAGAAAAATAAAGTTCTTAAATTTCATGAAGCAGGATAGTTGATGACGGAAACAGTCGAAGACATAGATTACCGACCTCAACCGATACCAAATGTTGGCAGAGTCGTGCTGTTTCATATTCTTCTTCATCATCATATTATTCTAGGTTGTACCAAGTTGAGCCAGAACATATTTCACTGAACCGACTAAAGGATTTTGGCGATAAAGTCTGGTGAATCCGGCAGCGGGTTAAAAACCGATTCGAGCTTTCTTTCTATTGGTGGGTTGAGGACACCCTTTATTTTGGAAGACACGATTGAAATGCACAATCGCAGCATCAGAACACAGACCTAGACTGTTACGTCGTTTAAAGAGTGATTAAACGGTTTGAGTCTATAGGGGGTTTCATTAGGTTTCTGAAAAGACTCATCGCACCACATATGCGCGTTGGAATAAAATCGAACGCCGTTAGAATTGTAAACAATCAAACGCAAGTGCACTTGGTTAGGCCAATTATTGTTAAATAGTAATGTTTTTGGTATAACCGAGTCAATAACAAAATCAAGACAAACATTTGAAACATGACATATTCCTTTCCTCTCTTCGTAAATATATAAGGCCTACATCTCCAAGTATGATTTAATTAAATTTCTAGACCCCGAAGGATTGTCATGTGGCGTTACCCGTTAAAACGTATCGGTAGACAGCGCGGCTTAACCGACCGGAACCTCGTAGGTTTGTATTAGTTTATACCGAGCGCTGTGCTGTAGGTTTGTTTGTCACTTCCATAGCTCGTTGGGAAAGGGCTGTGTGCAGCCGTCTTGCATGCATCCTTGTCCACTCAGCCAGCGTATAATTTTGCTGGCCTGCACTCAAGTTCCACACGGGTCGAGGTTTAGAACACATTACCTCCTTTCTGGGAATAGTTTATTCTCATACGAACGAAGGTCGTTTGGGATACGTTTTCCCAACCCGCCTATACTTAGCCCAGTAGACAGCGCGCCTTTAATATTCTCTCTGATCCGAGCTTTCTTCTGATGCAATGGTTACATATAATTGGGTTCGAATTGTTCGC
Organism: Dicrocoelium dendriticum; assembly: GCA_944474145.2. NCBI lineage: Eukaryota > Metazoa > Platyhelminthes > Trematoda > Plagiorchiida > Dicrocoeliidae > Dicrocoelium > Dicrocoelium dendriticum. The sequence goes on along the minus strand of OX104066.1, from coordinate 27,395,388 downwards.
ATGAACATTAGCTCCGAGGAGGTCCCTGTCGTTGCAGTATGTGGCGTTGTTCTGTATACCTCTAAGGCAGTTACCAACGCATTATCCGAGGATTCGCCCGAAAGCCGAACGACTTGTAGAGGTTTTTTACAGTACGAATAAGTCGTTCGATGAGTCCAATCCCTTCAGGTTTATAAGGTGCAGTCCTTGTGTTTCCGATGCCATTGCCCCTTTAGGAATTCCGCAAACTCGTTACTACGAAACTGTGGGCTGTTAGAAACAACTATTTCTTCTGGCAACCCATACCCTGCACACACAAAACGAGCCACTTTCTGATGACGGCTGTAGTTACGTCCCTGCATAGAATAGTCTCTGGCCACTTGCTGTAGAAACAGGTAGCCACTAGCACGTTTCGGTTTTTCGGGGGTGCATTGGCAAGCGGGCGCATAATGTGGAGGAAAATGTTTGCCAGTGGCTTTATTGAGTACACGAAAGGTTGGACTGGGGCATTCAGAGACCTCGCAATCTTATCGGATTTTTGAAAGGCGTAGCATTCCCGAATAACCGCCTTGACGCTGGAATTCAACTTCAGTTACCAATAGTATTGTTGCATCCGACCTTTTGTTCGCATAATCCCTGGATGACCTTCATGCGCACATTCAACCACCATAGGAACAATGTTTGCAGGGACCACGAACTGTTTGCCTCCAATAATGCCGTTGTTTACATTTAAAAGCTCTTGCCGCAGAGCATAATATGGAAGTATCTCAGGTTGTATCTTGGTACGACTGGCCATGAAGTGGATATGTACTCACGAAGGTTAACTAGAACAGGGTTTTTGTCCGTGTGTTATCGTTTAAGTCGAGGTTTTTGTAGGTGTTCCGTCTAAGAGACTTGATATCATTTTACCTCCTTCTAGTCCTCATTTTCCCTATCCTTGGATAGTTCGATTAGACACAACGAAACATTAAGTAGACCATGCGTTTGGTAAAATCCGCACCCACGAATAACTGCTGGCGTTTATTGTATCAGTGAAAATGACACCGGATACTCTTTAGCAATTCAGTCTTCAGGTATAGTGGGCGCCACTGTGCTACATGGAATCTTTGGTCGTATGACGAGCAATGGAACAGTGGAACATTGATGTATTACTGGTTGAATAAACTGCTTAGCAAGTCCCATGAGACGGAAGCTATTGCAAAAATAAAATTTCGTGATAAAATAAAAAGTGTTTATTAGACCCCGCATAGAATTAAGTGGAATTACAATGTTCGCGTATTAAAAGTAAAATTCCATCGGTTACGAGTTTACTAGGACACCAAATGATTACCTATGTAGACTCCTGACTAACAAGATAGAAAATGAAATACAAGTAAGAAAACCTATAGTCAGTTAGACTGTTAAATTTCGCCAGATTCGGAGCGCAGACGAAATAATTATGGAGGACGTTCTAAAGCTGACACACGCGGAGGAAACATAAAATTCTGCTGCATTCAAGCTGGCTATACTGTATTGTCAGTTTCAAAGCATGACCTCTTGGGTTAGTATTGTGGTTCAATTCTAGCAACAGATGGCAAAGGTGGCTTGGATTCTGCAGAACCCGATAAAACATGTTGAGGTCCCAACGCATACGCCGTTAACAACTACTGTACATTCTTAGAGGGTTCATTATACGCAGGTAGGGCGGATAAAGTTGACACTGACGTTCTTCTTAGCACTTCGTTAAGAAGTCTCGACAGCAACTGGATTATGGTTCTGTCACGGTTGATACGCTTTAATAACATATTACAGTGGGGTTGCACGTAGTCCTTAAGGTTTTTGGTAGATTTAGGGTAAACACCGACAGAATGCTCTGCCAAGATGACCTAAGATTTGATTGCCGGTCCTCCACGCCTTCTCCGCTTGTTTTAAGCATCCGAGATCTTCCTGTGCCAGGGAACCCGGAGCACGCTCCTGAGAGGCCTTCTGCAAAGTGTGGTCTCTGTGCTTGTAGACGCTCACCGGCTGGTGACGCAGATCGATCACCTTGCACCTCTGTTGAACAGAAACATGTTCCTTGTTGAAAATACATAAACGTAATCTAGGTCATATTAGAGTATATAGTGATTTTTGTTGTTACTAATCATCCGCCATGTCTTTTAATCATCGACGAGCAAGAAATATAAGGAAATACATTTTACTAGGTCGTTGATAAACCACAGGAAATAGCCCGGTTCCAACATCGAGCCCAGTGTGACACCACATGCCACCGCAATCGGGGTAGAGATTGATCCCCTCACAAGCACTCGAAGATTTTGTTGCTGCAGAAAGCTGCCGTTCCAACCAAAATGATTATCTTTGATTCCCTGGCTCTGCAGTCTGTGAAGTAGGATGCAGTGATTTAGACGGTCGAAAGCTTTGGAGAAGTTCAGAGATAACGTCAACTTCCACCCCATCATCAGCCACTTCCGTCCAACTACCCCGTGCAAACAGTAGGTCGGTGGTGCCTTACCGGTGTTCACGGAAGCCACGCTGCTCCGGTAATAAGATGTCGCATTTTTCCAAATAGTGCATTATAGCCTAAGAGACAACCGCTTCCATCATCTTTGGGAGCACTAGGGGTAGGGTCGCTCGGCGCTTGTTTGGCAGAATCTAAACGGATACCGCCTTTAATAATTGGACTGATAATGCCACGCTTCCACAAAGTGGGAACTTGCTGTTCATCGGAAGACTTTTGGAAGGACTGCGACGGTGCTATAGCTGGTGGCCGCAGCGTTCAGTGTTTTGGGAGGATGTTCTCTAATTCTAAAGAGCTATGATCGCGCATTGAGGGTCACTTACTAAGCACAATTGTGAGGTTGGAAGTGATACGTGTACGTATTAGATTTGGTAATGGAGTTTAAGGTACTTGACACGAAGAGGCAGCGAGTTCGAAAATGGGGAGTATTGTAGCCGCAGGACATTGGATGCCTCTTTGGCGCTTTGTATTCTACCGCCTGTCTTGAAAAGTACGGGGATGCCATGATTCAATTTATGAAGGATGTTAGCAAGTACACACAGTAGTATGTGGTTTGCCAGCGATTGTTTGGCATGGCACGGTTTATGAGTTAACAATTCCTCACGGATACATAGAGTGTGATGTTTTTTGATCAGGAAATTGCCCCAGTTCTCTGCTACGGGGTTAGCAGTGTAAGCACGGCATGCTACATCCCTTATCGACATGCATATTTTAGTCCAGCTCCTTAGAATTGAAGGCAATTTGCGGGACGAAGTGCTTGATCTCTGATGCTCTGTTGTGAATGTCGCTGAATATTTCAACTAACTCTGTCCAAACATTGTCAAGAGTTTTGTTGTTTGAGAATTCCCTAGCAGAGGCTTCGACGAGTTCTCTAAAGAAGTAGTAATGTATGATTGTATGGGTTACTTCTGAGTGTTCTGATAGATACCCTGCACGCCACATATAGTTGAATGTTGTTACTACTTGGTCGCTGATACATAATAGAATATCCGTCAATAACTTGTAAACAATGAGCTCTTCCTTTTTGAGCCCGAGATCAAAAATGGACGTTCTCTTTGTTTTGCTAAATCTAACGAGCGAGTTGACATGATTTAAATGGAAAGAATGGCAAAAAGTTCATGCAAGTCTGCTTGACCTGTTCACTGTTTGATGTGGCTTCCTCCAGCTTGTGTAGATTGAAGTCACCGGAAATGATAATGTGGTTAAACCTAGTGCGCAATACACTAAAGCGGGAATCAATTTTCAATGTTGGCATGGGGGGCGGCAAAAGAGAGCTACGTGACATGATTCGTTGATGTTTAGTTGGAGACGGCAACAGAGGGAGTCGGTAACTTGAGTTTCCAGATCGTCAACTATTGCACATTTCGGGTCGCTGGGGCGATCGTTTTGGATGAGTGACATTCCTGCTATCTCAATCTCATTATCAGTCACCTATTGGTGTAACCACTTTGCTTAGTAGAAATTAGGTCCCAAGTTTTCGCAATCTGAAGTAGCCGAAGTTCGGTAAGTTTGCTGAAGAATACTTGGGCGTTTGTGGAAATGCATGAAATTTTCTCAGGTTTGAACAATATTTTAGAGGTTGTGCAATTCGTACGTGAAGTTTCGCTGAACAGTGAGTGGCCGGCGACTAATCATTTTTTCGATGTATACATAGTGAAGGCTTAACGTCTTATTAATCGTCCACGTACTTAGTCCCGTGTGTAATCATCTACATACAGTGTAACGTGTCTGGTCAATATCATTTTCTACAGGTTGTATGGGCTTATTCGACACACTACTTGTGGATTTGGTTCCTTGAGTGTCATATCCTCTCTAGGAGGCATATCGCTGACGGTCTTCAGCCGAAGCTCAGATCTTAACCTGCAACGGAACATATACCAGCAGTTTAGCGGCCGAACCACTTATGTTTTGACTGTGGGACCAGTTACAACTTATCGGGCCACAACATTTGTAGCAGCCGTGACACGGATTTCTATAGTACATCACGCAAACAGTTCTTCACGAATATAACACCGTCGTTTGTAATAAAGGGTTATCCAATTATGTTCAACAAATGCTTCCGTTTCAGGAAGCGCGTGACGGATTATGGTTATGATCAAAGTTTCTTCTGGTAGTTCTCTAACGCACGGTTAACCCAATAACGCTCGCCTCGTGGGATGTGTGGCTAGGTACGGATGAAGCAATATTCAATTCTGAGTCAAGCTGTCAAAAGTAGCACTGATACTAATTCAATGTTGGAATTCAGTACAAAATGTGGAATTATTGGCGCTCTGTAATGTTTAAAGTGGTGTGCCGCGTAGGTGTACTGGTTTCACTACAATTGATTAGGTTATTAATAATGTCTCACTTTATGATGTCATTGAATTGGCTGCTTGCTACTTTAGTGGACTTTGCTTCTAGGATATTTAAGCATAGTTCCCTCAGTACAGATAGTTTTTCATTTGCAACTTTCGACATGCCTCGGTTAGTGGTAAAATTACTCGGAGATGTACCGCAGAAAACCGGGGGTGCTTGCACCAATACAACACCGCTACGCTCCTCAGTTTCCGACCCAGTTGAGATGATCTTAATTTTAAATGACGGCTCTTCTTGGAAAAACCGTAAACCAACTTTCGCTTGTATCGGATTGCTCGCTTTCTAGACATCCCTTCAGAATATTGGAACTAGCCTTACTCCGATCGAACTGAGAACCGCATTAGTCAAATGTGAGCCACGCGTGGCAGTGGAACTTCAGTTGCTTTTCTGGGCTTTTGGTGTCGTTTTGCTTACGGTGTTACTAGCCGTTCTCCTCAGGATAGAAGCAGCAGTTACTGGGTGGCTTGGGTTGCACATACCGCAATGCTTACCCCATTCGTAGTGATTTTGGTAGTCACTGTTTCCTCAAACTTGGCTAGCAGCTGGCACTAATGCTGATAGCAACATGGTTGCACGCAGCAGTTGGACAGAAGCAGCCAACGAAGGTAGAGGAACCGATGTCAATTACCCCGATATCGCCATGGCCTTCGACTGACCGGATCACCGCATTCCGCTTCACAACCTCAAAAGCTTTGGAGCTGGGGAATCTGTTAATCTGTGTATCAGTTATTTCCTGCAGTACGGGCAACTGTATGTTAGAGCTAGGAGTGCGCTCTAGGATAAGATTCGTGTAGATTTTGGAGGTCTAAAAGATCCGTTCTGAGTCCGCTTCAGTTGCTCGTATTCAAGAATAAGTTTACGCGACTAAACGCCTACAATTTCTAGTTTATCGCTGATAATGTTGCGATATGGTGGGCGATTACCGGCCGAAGAAATCAATATGCACCTGAATGGGACCAAGAATTGGCGTATGAATGGTCATTCCGTAATCAGCACCTGCATAATTCATCTAATTGTGAAATAGTTCACATTCATCGCTAGTCGAATATCAGGTAAAAGCTTGATGTCCATGTCCTGCAAGGAGACAAAAGGCTTAATCTTGGTGATGCTAATCCAGGCTGATCTGTGCTGCCCAAAACCATTTGTGAAGACATTTAATGATGGAAACCAAAAACTTGGCATGCTGTGGTGATGATTCGGACTGTTTGGTCCATACGTTTGCCCGCAACTGTTTAACAAATACGTGCATACGTAAAACTCGCAATTCCGGCATGGCAGCCCTGCCACAAGTAAGATTTCACAGCAATTGAGGCTCCGCAGTGAAAAGACAGGAAGTCCGTCAAAGGATTGCTTCACTTTTTATATGAACTTAGGTTGAGGATCTGAGTGCATAGTGGTCAGTATCGGCGCCTACGTCGCAACCTACTAATGGCCTAGCAGAGTTTGAGGAAATCCAACCGCGTCTGCCGCCACATACTGCAACTCAGTAACTACACAAATTTCTGGGACCACCAGCTCAAGGTAGCCAGGAAGTAGAGTAGGTTAGACTGTCGGCAAACTATCACTTTCTTGTAATTTTCCAACCTTGCAATGCTTTCCCAAATTATATTGTTTCCGCCCCCACTTTATCTGCGCTTAATAAGCGACTTGACGTTACCTTAACCCGACCACATTATGATATATGACTTGGGCACATTGCAAAATTTGCACAACCAGAACTAACCTTCATATTCGAGGTAGCGTCCTATCAGTATGCCTTTGTGTGGACACTATGGTAAGTCTACCTAAACACTTCGCATCCTATCACATGTTACTAGTTTGTGGTCCATGTACTTGCCATCTAACGGCAATTGTTAAGCAGTTGCAATTTACAAGGAATACCCCGTTGTTTCATTTAAAGTGATGCTTTGCTGCCGTGTAACCACAATGGACTTTGGAATTAAAATTAAAATTAAAGAGAATACTTAAATTAATGTCATATAATCACATGTTCTGGGTTAAAGTGCCTAGAGCATTACAATAACTGCAAGTAAATAAACCACTTATCCCTAACGGATTGAATTGTTAATATTAGGAGAGTTAAAGCTTGTTTACTGTTACTATGCGCTGGCCAAATCGTAGTCTTTTTCATCTGCCAAGATCTAGGAAGGATTTTAAACCCTTAAATAGCTTATAAATCCAAAGGCATTTAGAGGTCGTCGTACTTTCTCTCGTCATATCATAGAACAATGACATAAGAAGCAGAAAATCGCAGTGCGATGAAACTTATTCACACACTGCTACTTAGCTGATCTAGCCGAGGTGACTTTGCATTCCTAATTATGTCGTATCTGCTCCCAATCTCGCGATATTTAAAAAACGTGTTGACGATGCATTGTCTCACTTACATTTTATGTTCTGACTTGTTAGCCAGGGGCTACAAAACGCAATCAAACGGTTTCTTGCCAAACGCCTAACCAATGGATTGATGGATTTATACGTTTAATACGCAAACATCTCCGCTATTCCACATAAGTCTATGGTGAGTCCACCACAACGCTTTTCACTTTATTATGCAATTGATTTTTGCAATAATTTCCATCCCACGGGACTTGTTAAGCGATGCTTTTTTACCCGTAATAAACCATTGTTCCATTGTTCCATTATACGGACACAGCCTTAAGTGATCGTTGACTCTAAAAATACCTTTGATGTAGCAAAAAGCGTATTAGAAAGTTGGAGGAGAACACCGTTAGGAAATGCTTTAAAATGCAGAGAACACAGCTGTCCATTGGACTAGCTACAAATGGAAAACATCGAGTTGTAGGTTACGAGTGAAATGTTACTGCATCAGACGAAAATGGTCATACCCCTACTAACCTTTCGCGAAATGATTACATGGACAAAATTTGGTTTGTTCTCTAACTCTGGTGGATCCAGGAATTGTGATAACTTGACAAGTAATGTGAACTTCTGTTTTTATATATTTGCCCTCTTGAAAACCTTTGTTTCCATGCTGACAGCTTTTTCTCTCCCTAACTGAAATGGCTACTCTAAATTAATGCGAAAGCATTTAAAGAAAAAAGTGATACCAAAGTAAGATCTCTCACACGTCGTATCAAGTAGGAGTTACACCGTCTTAATAAAATATATGCAGTCTGTTTTTGGGAACCGCCGTTTTCGTGAACACTGGAGGATGCTGAAAACGCTTACATGAGTTACTCGAGGTTCGTGCTACTTTGATGTGGACGTAGATAAATTGAATCCGCAGTTCTGCTAGTGTAATAAGACTACAACTCCAGAGTAGGGTGCATTCTAAGCAATATCATGAGATAGAGACGTTGAGCAGCTGCTTGGTGGAAATCAATATCCCCTGCATTGTTCTTCCAGAGTTGGAGTGGCCCTTCCCACCCTGCACAAATGTCTGGCGCCGCTTCTCTCATATGACATGCAATACGAGTCTATAAAAATCAGTTTTGCTGTAGGGTTACCAAATAGCTCAATAGTATTACAGAAAATTTTGCGCCGTTTGCTTCAGGGTACGCTGCATATACCTTGTCTCCGTCTACTCAGATTTAGGATAGAACAATACTCGAGGATAGTGGAGGTCGGGTTGGAATCGCGAAACGTAGCTAGCGACTGTCGACTCACGTTTTACTACTTATTACCGCTTTCCGTTCTAAGATCCTCATCAGTCGTCCTGTGCTTCGTTCGAGAATTTACGGGACATGAATCACAGTGAACACCAGCTGCATGTTTGCCGTACACTCCTAGACGGTGTACCGTTTCAACCTCCATCAAAGGCTTCATTTTATATTGCACTTGAGTATAAGACGATGCAATTGATCTAGCAGAAGTCATTTCGTCGACGCTGTGTTCTGTATGAAAGATTGGTTGGCGGTTGTAACCGTAGGTCTTTTTATTATATTTGGGAGCATATTCAAGTCTCATAATCGATCCTATATCTTACCAACTATCGTTATGCATTGCGGTGGCATATTAAAATTTCCTAGTGCTGATTTAGCAAATCTTGTTGTTCAGATTGAAGGAGCCACTCCACTTAACTCTTTGAGCTGATTGTCGCCGCGTTAGTTGTTTCGTAGCCAAGGCAAACATTATATTCAACGCGGTTTCCGATACCACTGTTCACGGTACTTCACACAACGAGCTGGTTTCGTGTTGTTGATGATGAGCTTGATGATTATGACCTTAAATTTGAAGTCTATTATTATCTCCTGGTAGCATAATTTTAGGACCCGGCGGAGAATTTTTCTTTATTGTGACACTCATGTACGTCGACATGTAAGGTGGTGCGTTTGCAATGGGTTGCATCATTATGGGTTAGCCACGCGCACGTTGCATCATAACATTTATGTTATTTATCCAAAAGGCACGAAATCGCAGTATTAGAGTTAGTAATTTTCATTTTGCGACTAGTTCAATTGACCGAATCATAATAGGCGTATGATGAAGCTTTCCCATAAACAGCGGAACTACAGTGTCTCTCGATGTTATTATTTGGATGCTGCACGCGCTTTTGCATGATTTGCACATTTTAGGTGCAGGGATATCCCGATGTAATTGTGACAACCTCTCTTATTCGTGGCCTTTAATGCAATACATTAGTTTCATTAGCAATATATCTATACAATATAGCATTGCTCAAAAGCGACTCGACTAATACAAGCATCATAAAGTCACGCAGAAATATAAAGAGGATCTCGCTGTTGAATCGTCGAACACTACGCTGCATATACTAAGGATATTGGTGCAAAACGTCATTATTATACGTTGAGGACATTGCTCATATCTGCAAGCAAACCCGAGTGATTGGAAAAGTATAATGGTTATTGACGTTTGGTAGGAAGTAGCAGATGCAGCAATTGGTCGCCAACTGGAAAGTAAGTGCAAAATTCTTTTGCTCAACTCTCGGCGAACCAATTTAATTTGTGCTTCTAACAGCTAGCAACTATCGGAGCATGTACCATTTGGGCAAATAAGTCAACGAAATGCGTTAAGTACAGGTTTGTCGTAGAATTCGGCCAGGTTTGTAGGTCTATTCTTCGTTGAAATTTGGCGGCCTTATCTGTAAAGATGTCAAGAATCATAAGAGGGCACTGTGTGCTCTTGTGTTTAAAATTTTTATATATTATGCGTTGCCTTACCCACCTATAATTATCTTAGTTTGATTTACTGTATAAAAGTAATCTATGCTGATGCATTTGCTTAGACAACAACCATATGTTTAGATAAAGTTGCCGCATGTTTCCTCGTAGTACTGTAAATCACTGCGCGCAAATCTGCTACATATTTACATTCATAGCATGCGTGCCTGATTTCCTTTTAGCCATGCAACATCAATTATCATTGCCAATTTACGGTGTAGAAATTAGTTTGACTAACCACACTCTCGTAATAATCTAACGTGAAGCTCAAAGGTGCTAGAATAACAAATGTTCTACCTGAATAAGGGAAAATCATTTTTCTTTGCACCTGACCCTCATTTATTTACCACATTTTTCTACAGCTTCCAGAGCAAAATTTCCTCAATGTAAGTTGCTTCCCTGCCGGAACATCTGGATTACAACTGTCGCTTACGCCATCACCACCAACGCTATCTATCATGAGAACAAACGAGAGTTCTATGGACGATAATTTTCAGTTGTTATCACCATACGCTTCATCAAGCACTGAAGCTACAATTCTAGACACACCGCCTCTCCTATCATTCTATGGCACTGAAAGCCAGCTACCATCTTTTGACGAAATATAACAAATGGATGAGAATAAACTTTTCCACACAAGCTGTGATACACTTTCACGAGACTTCTGTGAGTACACGCAGGTGCTCCGTTGCAGCATATTCTGACTGCTGCATGCCAAAAGACTTGTCAGTCCCCAGTAGCTGCGTGGAATTAAAACACATACCTAAAGATAAACCAGTGATGCTCTCTTTGTTTCTCTAATCGGTGTAAAAGTATGTCTATTCCAGAATTGAGCCTTGTTACCATTAAGTTTCCCAGCTCTCTAGGTGGCTAACAGGAAGCGTTTCATCCAATGTCCTACGAACACACATACTCCCATGTAATCAACCTGTTAACAATTACATTATAGTTGGGGACATATGTTAGCAGCATATAGGTCTAAATGTGTGTACAGTGCATGTAATTTAATTTGCTTATATTACAACGAAGAGTTCATAGCTTAGGGCAAAATGCATAATCAGCACATCACTCTTGTTTATTTACACGCAAAATACTCGGGTATCAAAACGTTTTTCTATACAAATCGTTTCTCTGTTGATACCGAGTGGATGACTTGCAATATTTCAATAACAGTGCCGAGCACCGCAAATGTTCCAAAGTCTCTTTCCTAGGCTAATGACAGTGGACCAGCGCATTTATCCATTTTTACCTGGTTATCCCACGGATTTGAATATAGAGGTCTTAGTTTTAGCCAAGGTTCTATATATTCTTGCTGCACTCCCCCAGGAATTGTGCATCCGATATTTCCATATAACTACTATTCGTTGCCACTTCCGCCGGGGTAGGTACTCTCCTCGAGGGATCGCATGAATTCATGAACTAATGCGGTTCGTGCTTCATGTAAAGCACAAATGAATAAGTCAACACGGACAAAAAGTTATTGATTGAAATAATTATCAATTTCAATTCTTTACTATCTGTCGGATTTTGTTTGTTAATTGATCTGCTCTAGTTACGCCACTCGTAGTAATTCGGGGAGGATGGTCATATCCCATGAATTAACCGCATAATAGGAGCCGTTTCACACTAGCGCTCGCCCTTGCGTTCCGATTAGCGACGCCTGATCGCCCAATCTGTTTTTGCGCTGTTAGAATTCTCTCTTGTTTATCAACGGACAAACCGGAATCGTTTAGCTGAAAATTTCGGCATCATTCATTTTGAGTTCCGTTATAAAACTTTTATTCCTTTTTCATGGAGAACCTTTCGCGTATTTCAGAGATGCCTATTGCAAGTCTGTCTTAAAAGTTTACGTCCGTTTCACACACTTTTCCAGCATATCAAAAATACCATTTTTGGTTCCTATTCAAAAAATGCTGGACACAGAGCAACGGCTTTTATGTGATTAAATAGCGGTGCTAGTATTCAAATTTCGTTTACTAGATTATCTGCCAATTCCTATCGTCTCTTAACATACTACATGATTCCATGAATTTTGTGCAGTGATTATCGTATTCAAATGCAACCAGTTATACTTATAACATCAACCGATGCAGGTCACGACCAAAAGCTTTTGTGTCCCAAAACTAGTTTGGATATTATCTAAAGTTTAACCCAGGCTTCCTGCCATTCTTTTTCATCTGATAACTCTCTTTGGCCATCCTGTTTCTGGAGATACGACACGTACTGATGCTAATGATTCATTGACTTTGAGCTCTGGTATCCATACAGACCCATATACATGACCGGTAGTTGAGGTGATATCGGAAACACATTGAGAGAAGAAGCCACGAAACGAAGTGTAGTTTCTAGATATTGATCAATACCAAGTGTGGTCAATTTAGACTCGAGTCTACTCTCCTCATGCAGAAACCGCTTTGACTGAGAAGTGGCGATCCAATTTGTTGCTTTGCACACGCCCGAGTCCAACGAATTAAGTCCTCATGCATGCTATGATCATGACGTCGAGCTTTGCAGATTTTGGTTGCTAGGCCCTTCCATGGGGGCGGCGATGGAGTGAAAGTGAGGTAGGTCATCCGATACTCAAAACTACTATTAAACTGTACCAGCTTATGTAAGTAAGTTTTGTAGACGAAACCATCTCGAAGCTAATATAGTCGCAGTTTAGTGAACTACGAAGTAAGTGGGTGCATATTCGTCCGGATAGAGATTCATTTATCTGAAAGCACCAACAAAGCGACATCATCTTTATACAGCGGCGCAACGTTGAGAGATATCCTTCGTATTGCAGATTTTTGGGTGATTAAAAAGAAAGTAATTTCTGATATATTGTTCATCTACTCTTCATGCACGCCGGGTAGTTGCTACCACGGCCTGCGTATAGACTTTATCAACTCCTGCAGGCTTATGAACAAGCGCAATGGTCTGTGCCGCTTAGTTGCTTTCAAGCTGCTATATGTAATTTGACCAGCATAGATTTGGTTTGCGGTCAGGTATTCACTCAGGAAGTTGAGTTTAGTGTTTACATTTCCTTCCACTTTGTTAAGCTTTCGAATGTCCTCAGTGACATATCGTTCTAAATCTGGTCTCCCCAATTTTGGACACTTGTGAGTCCGTACCCAAACGAGATCCTTTGTAGCAGTTATGATACTCGATCCACCTCATGCGCGCAGAGCTGCTCGTGGGTGCAATTTATCGTAGTACACTGTGTCACCATTTAGAAATGTTGCCGCATCTCAATGACCGCATTAGTTGCTCTCTAATTCTTCGAATATGCTGGGCTTATGCTCAGCAAATCACCCAAAATTGTGAAGTCAAAGCAGTTCGCTAACATGGTACTTGAAACTGGAGCAGCACAACACATCTAGAATCGTTGCCCATCACAACGCGCTCGCACTGAGACTTGATGTTAGCCAGTTGTAAACATATGTATGAGCTTCGGCTCCTTTAGACTAGGAGAGTCAGCGACCACTTAGTCATTATCCCCAAGTTGACTTGCCACCGCGGGTCTGTTGTTTGATGGATATTATTGAATGACCGATTTTGGCAGCCTAACATCTGCCGCAAACTAAATGGACTGGCACCTGACGCAATCGGATTTCACTGAAGCTTGCTTGTAAACAATAAAGAATGGAAATTATTTTTTGAGTAACCGGTTTGTACTGCTCAAGTCTCGAAAGTCGGATGATCCAAGTCACATCTGTGTGAAAATGAATGTATAGAAAACCGGAATGCCTCTACCTGTGATACTTTTGCACCACTCAGTGATCTCCTGACTGTGATTCTTACGAACATTCACCGCTCTCTTTCTTTTCTTAAAGCAATTTTGTTTACCCTGACTCAATGCATATTATTTGATCGGGTTAAGTTTATAAAGATTCCGGTGCCAGCTCACATTTTTGTTCTCTCCATTGAAAACGCGTTTAATCAAGGCTTCCAAGCGAGATATCGCTCACAATGGGTATGGACAGCTGACGGGATGGCGGCGAAGGCAGTTGGACAGTCTCTTTTACTATATATCGGTCGACAATCACAAGGTACATAGAAACCCGTGAATCCTCTAATACGTTGTGCAGGCGAGTAAGCACCGGCAATTTAAAAGTAGCCTGCAATCGCAGCAAAGACAACCCCGAAGAGAAATTTCGGGAAGCCGTGTTTGTCGCTTTTAGGTATCCAACCAGTGACGGCAGGGGCGCACGGAGAGACCTTATCCTATAGCACTAAACGTGCGTCCGCAATGGCGTTACACTTTGCTCCCATGTTGGTAGGTGACCAGGTGTCCGTACCGAGTTTGGTGTGCACCGCCGTTGCCGAATTAGAGAACTTGGGTTATGATGTGGCATTGTTAGGTTACCTATTCGCAAACCTTGACGGTACCAAGCGAAGCTAGTCTACTGGCAACCACACTCTGATTCTGAAATCCCAATTTGTCATTATCTAGCCTAGTGTGACTAGCCTGATCTATTGGTCAGGTTCCAATATTTCATTGTCGATTGATTAAACATTCACTGTGCTAAGGCAGATTCTAGAATATCCTGAGCTTCGCGAAGTAAAAAGTACAAACTGACTTGTTTTACACATAAGTTGGCCCAGGTTGCCGCGATGATTTTAAAGAACTTTGTGTCACTATCGATCCGTTCAAATATCCGCGCAGCATTACTTCATGCCACGTGGTTCAAACATCACAAGGCTGCTCATGACGAGGCATAAACAGTTACAGGCAATGAACAATGGGACGTCATTTGAAGTGATTTACCTCGATTTCAGAAAACTTTCGACAACTTGGAACATAAGTCCTCCCTCGAAAGCTGAGATATGGCGGCTCAATTCACCGGTGGATCTGTCAGTTTCTCCTCGGATGAAAGTGGAGAGTACCATTTGATACCCAACCAACCAACCACTGCGCTGCAGCTTACACGCTTCATGAATTGTCCGGACTATCTAAGTTAGTTACCTCGGTCGGTTTGTATACTGTTTGTAGACGAATAGCAGATGTGGCGATTGATGATCTCATGCTTGGTAGAATTGGTGGCCGTCGAATGTACACAATTTACGGCCAACTGCCTCATCACACCAATATGTATGGAAAGAAGTTTGTGTATTTTTAAGTTGCGACATAAAGTCAATTAACAACACGCATAAGCACATGGAAACGACTTACTCATGTTCTAGGCGTTCAAACCCAGCTTCTGTATCTGCTATGAACAGGTTCTATCCATTGAGGAGGTTCATCAAAAATATAGACATCCAGGCAGCGACCACACATCCAGTTAAGCGCAAAAATACTGTATCGTTCTATTGGACCCGTCGGTAGGGCACACTCGACGAATCCCAAGTCGAACTGAAGACCTTACACCTACGAATCAGCAAATCATTCCTCTGAGCCATAGGTGACAGCAGTGGAGCGCCATGACTGATAAATTACTGGGATTTAGCCCCGCTAAGCATACATTGTCATAAGACTGTGAAGGTGTACTTCTAAGGACTGGCATTCAGAGATGTGACTTCCTTCACATAATTCACCGGTTTTTAGTTGTAATTTCATGTGTTGAGTAAAGCAAGTTTAGGTAGGCGCCCGTTGCTGACGAGTCCAATGCTGCGAAACTGCTTTATATCGCTTTCCTAGATCTGTGGTGGCATTATGGCTGCGTTCAGCTGAGATGAATTTTTTCAAGAGCACATTAAATCTCCTAGTGTTCACTAAGATTTCTATTAGTTCTTTTGAGAGAATGTCGTAGATAGCAGTTGACCAACTCAAAATTAAATTTCGATGGGCTATTTGATAAATCCCAGTTATTTCGCTCTGCCGCGGTCGACTGGGGTCTGGTTTTAAGCGCCGTCAAGTGATTCTCAGATGGGAGATTGTTACCATAATTGCGCCAATTCTGGAGTGCTTCTTCCTCCATCAGTTTGAACCGAAGCACAATTTTAACACTTTTGCGCCACATCCTTTAAGTTTGATCCTAATGGCAGCTTTGAGATTGATTTGGCCACTAAATTTTGGAGTGCGAACAATTTAGTTGTATAACTCTCTCCTCCCAGTCATGGGATTGGGCTTCCTGTACATCCGATACTTAAACATCCGGACATAATGAATAAACACCGAAGTTTCGTTCATCAACTGCCGGTGGTCAACCGTTTTCTCTTTTATTTGCTGGCGTTCGCACCAAGGGAATAAGGGATAAATACGAATACCACCTTATGTAGTTCGAAGACGAGTGGCTGACAAGATAACCGCTTCAATCATGTTTGTTGATTGTAGCATCACACGTAATATCTGTGATTTACCGTAGTGGGGTACGTTTGTGTACTGTACGATGCTCACCATGCCGGTCGGTTCGATGTGGACGCTTATTAGGCTTTATAAATAGTCTCACTATATATTGGAATTTGCAGTAGATTCAGGGACCTGGCGGAACATAAAATTGGCAATGCCCCTTAGACTGGTCTAAAGCTGGTCGACTTGAGAGCGATTTTAGTCTGAGTTGTTGATGATGCGATTTGCGCAGGTGTGGTACTTTTGGTGCCATTTGCTTTACTGCCTGGTTTAGGCTGAGGTGTTTATCCATGTGCGTGAGCAGCTGAAACGAGGACGTACGAAGTTACGTATTCGGCTGTCCAGCGTTGATTCTGGTGCGCCATGGTAGAATAAGCCCCGTATTTGTTCGCAGGCATCAGCTCTTGGGCTCAGGCGGGATTCGTCGGAAAACGTGAAACATAGCTGTTTCCTCCTTGTCGGGTTACAGCTAAAGTTGTTGGCGTACTTGGCTGCACATTGTTAATCCCAAACCTTGTTTATCCCCCTTATGCGTCTGCGGCTGCAGGAGATCAGTGTTCGACTGTTTCATTTTTGACGGGAGCATATGTCGAGTTGCGCCATTCTGTCGCGTATTTTTGGTGACGGTCGAAATTGTTTATATTACAGCTTGACTACCAGAGACCAGCCTAAATCCAGCTTACGAGCTGCCAGGGAGTAATGATGAGAAGTCGACGGTGACATTGAAACTGGTGAATCTGGGAAAACAAGCCTTGTACACATCCTTTTGTTTTAGCCTGTCACTCTATCTAGCTTCATCCTCTCTTCTATTGAATCAAGACAAGCGTTCGTCCTCTGTTCGGCTCCTTCTAGCAACCGAACGTATTTATGGACTAGTTCTAGAACACAATGGACGAATGGTGTGGTAAATATGTAGGACAAAGCTAAAAATTACCTAACGATCTGCTCCGCTCTCTCGCATTTGAATAAGAAGATATATCGCAATTGGGATAGTAATGGTTATAACAGAACACACATGATACCTCAGTTTTCCCAAGACGTTTAGATTTGGTATCCCCCAATATGTGCGTAAGTGCGACGCCGCTAATTTGGTATTGCTGATTACTTCCGTGTTTGCAGTTGACCTATCACTGCGTCCGGGATAGGTGAAGTTCCAGGGCAGTGGATATTGCAATATATGTCGTATAACCCATCCGTATGTGTGGATAATCGCGGGTAAATTTAAGGTAGGTTTTATGTCGCTTATTTCTTGGGCTCCGCGTTAAATTAATAGACAGGTTTGAAACTTCGTGTGGGAATCAGGCAACACATGCCGCAATGGGGGATCCCCACAGAGTATATCTAAGAGTTGGTGTGTAATGGATAGATGGATCGAATGAAGCTAGGAACGGAATACGGCGAGCAGAATTGCTAGCATATTTCCAAAATTAATAAAGAGGCAGAACGTGCCCTCCACATGTACCGTTACCTCGCATGGCGAGTTGATCTTAGTATATAACACAAAAAATGCGCATGCACTGGGCACTCAAAAGCAACTTCTCTACTTGTTCTGAAGAGGTTGCCGCTTGCGTTTTTTCTTTTCCAGCATGTGAATAAATTTCTAGTATAATTCGCTCGTATACTGCCCAAAAACTTGTGCTGATGTACAGAAGAATGAATGGGTTCAGTAACCCATCTCCCTAGATTGTAAAAGACCACCTACTGCGCTGATCATCGGAGGGGATCACCCAAGTAATTTTTCGGAAGTTTAAGCACGTAGACAGTTTCATCAGAATCTTTTGAATCTTTTGAATATATCATAACAAATTTTATAGCAAAATATCGTGGCGCTTCTGCTAACAATCTCTACCCAACTCCCCGACGCGACACCAGTCTCTGAAGGGTAGACTGTACAACGCGACGTACGTTTGACACTGCTGTACGTAAATGAAACCTGGACTATTATTTCGGCAAACATAACGTAGCTAGTTGCACTGAAACACCGGTGCCATCGCAGTTTGACTCATAACTGGTAGAAACATGTAATCAAAGACCGCGTTCGATGCTTTGTTTATAGAAGATAAGGAGGAATCGAATAACACAGCATCGTTATTTGTGTTTCCTTAAAGTTTATATTACCATAAACATGCCTAGGCAGGGGTGTATCATATTGTCAAGAAAAAATCAGTTATCTATTTATTTATCTATTTTTCTCGCACCCGATTGCGCATGTATTGCGTATGTCAACACTCCGACTCCCACGACGTGCGTCATTTGCGCGCACAGGCGCGTGCGATGAGAATAGTGGAAATAATTGCGAAAAGAGTTAGAGGGCTGGAAATTGCAATCTTGTGGTACGATATTGCGGCGCGTTGCCTCGAGCTTTTGTCTAAATAGACTGACCCGAAATGTAGTGGGGTTAATGAAGGTTCTCTAGAGGTTCTCCACTTGGAGCCGTTCGTTCAATGGCCTGAACCACAATGCAGTAGATGGCAAGTTCTTCTGGGGAGAGTATTTGTAGAAACCCATTAGAATCTGATGGAGGTCCGTCACACACAACCTTTAAAGAATCAGAACAATGCGCACGTGTTTTACGACCGTTTTACGCACCTCCGACCACGTCCAGCCGCAGGCGGGCGTCGGCGATTTTGCAACATTATAACCAGGGGCTGTCTGAATGTATGCGGGTGGTAGCTAAATATTAAGCACTGGAAGCTCTGTGCCGCTCGTGATCTGCACTTGGGATACTCAAACATTTCGACTCCTGGACCCCTTCTTAGTGGAGTCTTGCAAGTTGGAGCCCCGATATATTGTAAAACAGAGGGTGTAAATAAAATGAAAAAGGAAGCGGTGGAACCAGTAACATTTTTTGCAGCATACTTGTGTTCACACGGGTGTTCATTAATGGTAGGAGGAAATGAAGGCTGTTGAATTTAGGTAGAAAGGACAATGTTTGTCAGAGCTTACTTTGCGTGACTAAATAGTTGCTGACATTTGGCGCTGGAGCTTGGTGTTATTAAGGAAAGATGCGGCCTTACATTTGGCTCAGCTTCAAGTCTATTGTGGTAAATGTCTTTGTACAGGCCTGTTGCTATAATGCACTATCACATAAATAATTTTCACAAATGGGTAAATCGCGGCGACAGCTGTCATCACTGACATATTACGCGTCCTTCATTTTACACGGAAAATTAGACAATGAAAAATTGTGATGCTAACCGAAAAAAGGCAAACTCTGATATCATGTCAACGAAATTCCCATAGATAATGGATAGAAAAGGCGTCTTTTTCCTGCAAGTAAACGGGTTCATGACCAGTCAAAACGCTTTCAGTATGTTCTTATATTCGCTGGTGGAAAGCAGACACAAGCCTTTTAACACAATATCTAAAGGCTGCAAAATTTCCTCGAACAGATGAAATAAAATCTCTGTGCCCTCCTTCATCTCTTCCAAACTATCAATTTATGTCACAAAATCCAACTTATCCACTGCTAACAGAAATTGCTCTATTTGTTTACTCTTTTTAACACTCAAATTTTAGCATTTGCACTGCATATAGCTGCAAGGTTTCTTTGCATCTTTAGCCTTACATTGCATAGTTTAGAGTAGATTACCGACAAGTTTTGCCAACCACATTCAGTCAGTCATTTGGAAGCGTAATTCAGAATAGGGATCCACTAGAAAAGCCATGACTTCTGTAAGCAATTCTAACCAACACATTAATAATTTGCCACATGTTAGATCAGTAACTGTGTTTGTATACTCACTATCCCCCAGAATATGGAAAATTCGATAGTTCAAAGGCTAAAGTTAAACAAATATAATAATACGCCTTGCCTTAACCAGGACAATTCTGAGATGGCGTAGAATCAGTTAGTACACTTACATCGAACACTTCAGATTCTGTATTATCAGAATGCTCATTAAATGGCAAAAAATTTGCTTCATCTGATTTCGACAATGCGCATTTCTGTTCCAGTCTTCAGTGAACGGTCTATGTTGGTGTCATATATACAAACGTTGAAATGGAAAGATATAAGGCAAAAGAATTGTCCAGATACCTCGAATATGATTAAAATGTTAAGCCAGCTTTTGAATGAAATACATAATAGGGTAAAACAAACAGCACTGCATTGACTAGTGATGCGTACCTGCAATGTGGACACACGAGGTGAAAAACCAATTTACATACATACCTTATAAGGCAAAAGAATTGTCCAGATACACCTAGAACTTGATTAAAATCTTAAGCTAGCTTTTGAATGAAGTAAATAATAGGGTAAAATAAACAGCACTGCATTGACTAGTGGCACGTACCTGCAATGTGCACACATGGGGAAAAAAGCAATTTACAAAGCGGGTAGTCATTCAGACTCAGCTGATTATCTTCCAGTGATCCCGCTGCCAGTTCTTTTCCAATTATAGAGGTTATCGTTGCCGACACAACCATGTGTTACCTGGAAGGCTTTGATCACAATGTTCAGAAGTTACACGGATTTCGCCAAAATCAGTCGTGCGCAACCAACCTATTGCAAGCAATCGGTAGTCGAAACCGAAACGGTGGACGCTTGTGCAAGAGCTGCTGTGGCTTACCTCGATGTCTTTAAGGCATTCGATCAGTTGGATAATCGTAAACTTTTCGCCGAAATTTAAGGATGTGTCATTTGAGACCATAACCATGGGTGGATCTACAATTTTCGCGTCAAATGTTAAGAGTTCGAAAATTCATGTCAGACTCCATTCACGTCGATTGCCGTGTGTCACGGGTTTCGGAACTGAGGCACTGTCCATTGTTAATATTCCTTAGCAATCGAGTGAGCCACATTCCATAAAACTGTTTGATCAACGTCAATGTCATCAAATTTTGGCGAGCGATCAGAGCTACAGAAGACGGTATCCAACATCAAAACAGCATTGAAAAAAATTGAAGGATAGTCGGGCCAGAATCCTATTTTTTCGATGTGGCTAAATGTCGAGTGCTCCATTTACGACACCGAATGATTCACACATGCAAGCTGACGGACCAGAATCTGTAACACTGATAACCCGAAAACATTTTGTTGTGCTGATCCACGCAGATGTTGGTTGCTCGAAGCAGCCAAATAAGCACCGCAAAAAGCATCCAAATCTTGCTAGTTTTACAGACACATTTCGGGGAATTCGAAACGACTACGTTCCGGCAAACACTCTACATACGTACACCCTCATTTTAGTTGCAATTCACGCATGTTCCAGGTGGCAAAATTGGGTTATCGCGACCTTCGAGATTCTGCAACTTCGGGTGACCAAACTATCAATGGGCATGAGCCACTTATAATACCAACTGTGCGTCAGACTGATTGGTATTTCAGCGGATGATATCTGCGTTTACTTGGTGACCTAATTATTTTTTACCACCTTTTAAACACTCTAAACAGCAGTGCAACAACTGTTGAAATATCTTTATACAAAATTGGCGAAAAAATATAGCCGGTTTAAGTGTCGAGGAAACTGCTCGCTGAGTGTTTACCACACATAGAATAACCTCACAGAAGCTGTTATTTCAGCTCCTACAATAGCCATGTTTAGAGTTCCTGTCGGCAGTGCACTGGCCATACGACGCCATATTACACAACCCGAACGAACCACAATCACCACAGAGAAACAAAAACAAATCAACCCACGTCCACTTTTGCCCGGAAACCACAGACGATAACCTTGGATAACACATAAAACCATGTGTGAACTGCTCATTCGTGAAAGATCTAACCAGCAAGTTGGCAATTTGTAATTGTTCACAATATTCGTCTGCAAGTTTTGCCTTCATTTTGTTCAATTCCTACCGATCATCCGGTGCAACATGTCAAGCTTCGGGTTTTTTTATCTCCAAAATATACAAATGACCATTGACCATTCGTCCACATGTTCGGCACTCCCGGATTTGACTGTGTGCATCGGTATCGATATCAAATGTGCTGTGGACACAGAGCTTGTCACCTAAACAATCTAGTAGAAGATGTGCGGCGTACACTGCAGCCGCGTCCGCGTACTTCCCGTGCTTTGATTATGTGATACAATATGCTTCGAATTCAGACAGTGAATATCCGAAGGTGTTGAAAACGTCGAGACTGGAGTCATGTCATGCTCCCTTGCGTTATGAAAATAGAAAGATATGGTCACTTTAACGAAGTGGCCCGAATTAGGTTGACAATACCGAGATGAACGAGCTCAAGTCAGTGTGGGATCAAAGGAGCTAGTTACTTAGTGGTTCGATGGCTGCCGTACATTCACAGTGGTGTGACATTCCGGACCTCATTAAGTCGGGTGTGCAACGCTGAGTTCGATCGTCAATTTGTGACGATTCATACAGCATCATTCTAATTATGCTCACTTCAAGTCAGCATAGCAATGTATGTTGAGTGTATAGTCCTTCGACGTGCAGTTGATTATAACGATGCCCTTTAAATTCACTTGTAAAGAGATTATCAACGTCATTGCAGGTGACATTCACTTGTCATTAACTGCTGTGGAATTTACTGGAGTTGTTACAGCATTGGTATTCAAGCTTTCTTTCAAACAATGGGTTTTAACTTACTTTCCAGTAAAGTAAACTAAAAAAATCCAGATTGATTTGCTTCATAAGTTATCACGTTCGCCACGGACATGATGCGCTTGGTGGGATTTCGACGGAGCGACAAACTGGTCGACGCAGACTTCGCACGATCATACAGCATTTCAGCTTCCTTAAAATTAACATCCTTATTAGCTACTTCACTGGCTATGCCTGCAACCTCAGCTGCTGGCTACGAAATGTACGTCCGTAATGCACTTGTATGCGACGCAAGTGATTCCCCTATCTTGGGTGTTAAGTGTCACAGATTTTCCGGACTTTGGGCCAATTTTAAAACGCCCCATACTCATTTATTTCCATTTTCCACATATGTACTTTTGGCGAATTACAGGCATAACTACTTACTTTGAAACCTGTCAGCAGGACTGCACGTGACCTTTCTGTAATCGAGTTATTACGTCACCGCTGCTAAGTAAGTCTACTTGCATGAAACATATGTGGTACAGCTATTCTAGTTCCTAACTTATGTACGTAATATAGGACTATTAAGGAACGACAAAACAGTTAACATCAGAACATGCTGTATGCGATGGTTGTGCTACATTCATCCCATTAGATGGTCTGTCCTGTCACGCAGCATTTATCTCGTGATGTAGGTAGGATAGTGCAACGACAATGCATAGTTTAACTAGGTACCAAATGTTTGAGAATACGCCATAATTTGGTAGGGCATTCCTTGGCTTGCACGCAGAAAGAAAGTAAAAGTTTCGCCAATATTCTAGCCGGCTTTATGGCCTGGCCAAATTGAAATGATGGTCCTTCAAATATGTTTTGTGACTGAGTTGCAGTAGCGGACGGCATCATGCTTGACGTTTGATCTAAATACGTTAGGACGTTGGCTCCTCACTGACGCCAATACGGGCCGTTGCACAACCTTAGACTCCCCGCCCCCATATGAAATGGTGGATGGAATTACTCCTTGGCCTATTTGTCCGATAAAAGCCTCTCCTAGTTTCAAATAATATGAATATATCGTCTTGTGAGAGAATTTCATCAACCCGAATGTTAGCCACTGTCAATGACATTGGAATATATGTTGTGCTCTATCGCAGTTAGTTTGCAAATTTGTAAGCCAAAACGAGGTCCCCATGGCTCATTGGTTTATGCTGCTGGCTAGTTGGCATCTACATCTACCGGACATGGGTTCGCTCCCCATTAGGGGACAGAGGGTATGCACACCACTGACGAGACACAAATGGCAAAACGCGTTTGGTGCTTTGTCGAAGTAGGCTGTGCTAGGTATTTTGTGGAATACCGGGATGAATACCTTAAATAATTTCAACTAACATTTTGCTGCATACGATATATAAAAATCGTATGCAATTACACTTCTCCCAAAGCTGATGCCGTCTACCTGGAAATGCTGGGCTTGGCGGCTGAGTTGCTCTTGAAGCCCTGGTTAATATTCTTTCATGATTGCATGGACTAAGATTAAGTCCATACTACTCGGCATGTGAGTACCAATGGATGGCCCCCAACCCGCTGGGTATCGCCAGTTGACATGCAATGTTACCTTGTCAATTATGGTAAAAAGCACATGAGTTTTATCATGGGGCCTATTTAGAAGAACCTAACATCGTAGCGTTAAAACAGCATAACTTCCATAGACACCAGTCTTGTACTGCGTGTCCATAGTTTGTGTGGAATTTGGAACGAAATGATTGGTACCGATAACAAGGTCAATGTCATGCAACTAGCCCGCTCAAATCATAAAATGCCTGGATTACTGCATCCTTGTTTGCAAGCTCCAATATAAAGGGGTTGGGACATTATATTTGTTGGCTCAATGGTTTGCTTCTTTAGCGAGAAATGCTGGGATGTAACTTAACTGTATGTTCGGTGTTTGGGAGTTCCCTACCTGTAGTTTTCAGTCTAAGTGATTTTAAGCGGAATAAATTTGGCATGGCTTGTTGGAACTAATAACTTGTAAATTACTTTTATATAAATTACACATTGATGACCGGGAGAGGCGAACGCAGACTTCGCAAATGACTTGTCAGTCACGCCTCACGAAATGTTCTTTGTTCATTCACAAGTTTTTGCTGAGAAATCGCATCCGATCAGCATGCTATTAAAATGTTATTTGATTGTACGGAGATATTCATTGTTTGAGGTATATCTACGCACTTTCGCCTGTATTGTCTCAGGTTTCTACTAAATCACAAAATATATTAGGTGAATTGAAGGCATTCCTCTACTAATTTTATCAAAATGTATTCACTGTTGGCTTGTTAATAATCTTACAAAACGATGGGAGCAAATTCTAGATGACCTGTCAAAAGGGATTCCTGTATATCAAAAAATGATGTTTGTGTGCATTAACATTCGCTTTGCGTACGTCACATTTAACCAGTTTTGGGAGCTTTCACATATTGTGGAATCTTGCTATTTCCTTCAATTTGGGAGAATATGTAAATGCCTGAGAAAGCTTTTGCGTTAAGATCACAACGTTGTCAAAGAAACGAAAAAACTGGTTGCGCACAAAACTGTTCACAATGAAAGCCTGCAATTAATGTTCAACCAAAAGCGCACTCAATTTCTTCATGTGAAATCTACGACTCCTCCGTTATATTTCGTCCCGTCTTGTTTGCTGCGTTTTTCTGCAGTCTCACTAGTATCCAATATATTGTGAGGACAGTGTTATAGCCGGTCCACGACGAGGAACCTGGACTCAAGATACGCGAATACCAAAGCTATCCGAAAATAAATTACGATTAAACTACCACCCACGATTAGTCTGAATCATGTAGAAAACATATTTCTATATGCTTTACGATTCAGAACGGGGGATCTGCTAAAACTTTCATTAAGTTCCAGTCTTTTTTTCAGCTTAAACATTATTCCTTTCAAATTCCTCCTTTCCAAATCTAAAATATACCACTCTGTTGCATTTCGTATCATTGTACTTGACGGGATTTCTACAAGTGCTTGGCTAAAAAGGTGTGATGAATGGTGCATTTTAGCACAAACACCATATTAACTATAGCTTCGGAAGCATATCCTTCCTAACTACTGAAAATGGGAGCACCCGGGTACTTCCTGGTTGGAAGTATTACTTTGCGACCGCATGCTTCCTATAGATTTGTCAACCTACGCCTCGCCTTTATTCTACCGTGTCACATGTCATCAGACATTCTTCAATAACTTTGAACGCAAACCGATCACACTGCCATAAGTTACCGATGGAGAGGCGTCCAGAACTGTCGCTCGATTTGGAGCACATGTGTTGACACCGATCATGCACTTGTATGTGTTGACCTGCGGAAGCGCTTTGGCGGAAGCCCACGACGATGTTGCGAGAGCATTGACACCGGCATACTAGGGAAGCCAGCTGTTCTGAATGCCTATCAAATTACGCTGTCATCCGAGTTGGTTAAACGCTCACTGGATGCAATTGAAGCTCACTGGTCTCATATGCAACAGGCCTTACTAGCAGCAGGAAAATCCTCATGTGGCATGTCTAATCGCCAACATGGACATTGGGTCTCTTCACAGTCTCTGGAATTTATAGATGCTAGAAAGCATATTACGGCTGGAAGCGAACACATTGAAACTCGCAATGAGCTCCGGGCGAAACTCCGTGCTTGCCTGAAGAGAGACCGCGAAACTTGCTGGCCTCGTCGTGCAACAGAGATGGAAATGACCGCTGTCCTTGGTAACCATCGTAAGTTATTCCGTCTGGTACGGGAAACGGGCAGCAGGAGACCTGGTGTTAGTGAAACAATTTGTGACGAGAGTGGACAGCTTATCCACAACTTATCAAAACGCTTGGAACGTTGAGCTGAGCACTTTGAAAAGCAATTTAATCGGTCGGGATGGTTAGATTTCTCGCGGAGCATTGATCGCCCTGCTCCGTGGGCTGTTCCTTTGGATCCACCCTCTCGCTCAGAAGTCAAACGTGAGATCGGACTGTTGAAGTTAAATTAAGCCGCGGGACCACATGATCTCCCTCCAGCCCGCTTCAAATTCGGGGGACCTGCTCTTGCGGATGATTTATACGAGTTACTGGTGAAACTGTGGAATAGGAAACTGTCCCAACCGATTGAAGCCGCTCCATCATAGTCCCAATTTTCAACGGTTGTGAAACCTGGCCGCTTAAAAAGCAGCGGACCTGAAGAGGCTAGTTACGTTCGACCACCGGTGCCTTCGTAATTTAGCTCACATCTGGTGGAACACCGCGTGAGCAACGAGCGTGTTCGACACCTCATTTACGGCACAGGAAAAGGACCTGAACCGCTCAGCACCGTTATTTCACGCATCAGACTCCGATGGCTCGGCCACGTGTTACGCATGCCAGCCCACCGATTCCTGCGAAGTGTGTTGTTTGCGCGTGGCAGTAATTAAGCTTAGCGGGCACATAGTCCAGTCAGGATGAGATAATGAATTGTGTCGCACATGTGAACACTGGACCAATGTAGTTGGAATCAAGTAAACGGGTGTTGTCCGTTGAGCAGTAACCGTGTGCGGAAAACAGTGAGGTCGATCGCACTGCGGACCAACCGCACTGACTCTGTGACCTAGCATTTCGAGAAATGAAGTCTTATTGGATAGGTAAGGGTGTCTGCGCTTTTCACGCAGTGAAGCGCCGTTGGTGGCCCTCAAATTGTTAACATCTTGCTGTACACAATTATAACCCATCAGTATCCGTGACGCCATAGGCCACCACGCAATACCGCTTGGTTTTAACACCCAAACCACCAAACGCCGGATTCGCAAGTCATTGTTCTCGTGCGTCCTTCCGATTTTAGACCTATATATCAAAGAATTCTGATAAGAGGAGAAAAACCTGGGTAATGAAAGATTTCGATCCGAACAAAGACGAATGTCCAGGATGTGCTTGGATAACGGATGAAAGTTGCAAAATATATGAGGAAATCCAGGCTAATGTTCGGGCTGTAAGTAAACGATAGATTCCATATATTATTATGTGCATATCTTTGAAACCGACTGTTTAGTATTAACCCTAATCAAACAGTACGTTTTTTGTTTTATTTTGAGATCAATATTAGACACCCTAACGGGTATGCGCCTGTTGTGTACTACACTCGAACCGAGTGCGGCGGCATTTTCATTGGTTTGGTTGTGGAGGTAATGTCGCAAAGTCATCTGTCAGTTTCAGCTTTCTAGTTAACTGTATCGTGTTTTATTATTTGCTCGGAAACTATCACCAACGCTCCGGCTTCCGCGGATCCTCCCATGTTCTAACCCACGAATTCGAGAATTTGTTGATAGGCTTTTAGCTTCTCTTCTTCAAACATCAAGTTAGATTGGTTTGTAGACAGCGAAATTGTGTACCTTTATGATTGGGAGAGGCGTTTTCGCCTTCAAATATATTATGGTGATGAGGGATATTTTTTAATCATCTACTTTGGGGACGAGCAGCCGGAAGACCTCACTTTCCATAAAAATGCGTCATCACTGTCCGCCATGGGAAAGCATTCTTGATTGTACCGTCAATTTATAATTTCCATGTGATATCGATTTGTATAACATGGTGACACTGGTTTCGTTGCTCGATACTACTTAAGGATTTCCAACAGAAAGATCTCCGAACTAAAAACATCCAACATGATTATAGTTCACAACTTATGAATTTCAGATTAAAAATAGCGGGTTGTTTTTTATCTCTTGTAAATGCCCGTGACTGCTTGCATGTGCATAGCTTACTTTCATTCACACCCGAATTCCGTTTGCTTACGCCTTGCATTTAGTGTTTGGCACAACCCGTGGGTTCAAACTTTTCGCCACCACATGCAAACGATCCAGTGTTGCAAACCTTGCATTTGACCGCAGATCGGAAATGTCGATCTAGTTGTAGCACCCATGTCGTTGGTGCGGACAAGTCAGTGAGACAAAGATTGCCTCCGCGAATCCAGCTCGGCCGTCACATCATCAACACCTGGTATTCCGCTCCGTATCCTTCCGAATACGCCAGGTATGTATGCTCTCGAATTCACTGATATTTCATCTTGCAACAAACGACCTCAAGACAATTAAGTACAGTTGATCAGCATTCTGTCCGATGTTTGCACTTTGCTGACTGAATAGGTAATTCTCATTTTTGTATAACTTTAAGGATTGAACAATTCGATGCAATCAAATTGATTTCGTGACTCCTGCTTTTATACTAAATCACCGGATTCATCTTAGATTTTAGACGCTAATTGTTTATGGATTCAGTGCTGAATTTTCACCGCTTGGCATCCAAGCACCTAGCTTTTTACACACCTAGCGTTTTGCTAATAATTAGGAATAGCTTTAGAGCAGTTTTTTGGCCGCATTGTTTTGATTAGTTCTTAAGCCGTTCTAGATAGCTTGTTGCATCTTTAGGTACATCCTTCGCAGTGAGACAAACGCACGTTGAAGCAGGCGGAGGTATGCACTACTATGCTCCATATACTTTAAAGCTATTTCCTTTATTTTACAGGGACAGTTGGCTCATCGGTGGGGTGATGGCCGTCTAAAACCAAAGGACAGAAAACAATTTTTCTGGTGGTATTTAGGCAACCGCACATTTAAAGTCAGACTCCCCTTTAGCATGCGCAGTATAATAAGCGCACTTTGATCGACTAAACTGCAGAACCAACGTTCATATTTGTTAAGTGGCGCTGCAAGACCTTAAGGTTTCGTTGGCTCACTTTTTCGTGGACGGACACAAGCACTTCATTGTAGGCGACTACTTACTTCAGCCCAGTTAATTTTGTCCGTTTCATATTGCAACGTTTTAAATACTGTTGCTATCTTAATCATAAGTGGTACTTCATATTTGGTTTCTTTTTGTAACCCAAAGACTGGCCTATTTTCTGTTTTGATAAGGCGAAGTTGCTTCAGCTGAAGCACAGGGTTGTTACTCGCAAGCACGACTGGATCCCATTGGACGAAACGTGTCTCCGATGGTCATGTATACCGTAAATACAAGTGAATCATTTACATCATTAATTTCCGTGCTACACGATTCTCTGGTAGCCAAACCTCACCGAAATCAAGGATAAATTTTCACATAATGTTGGATTTAATTTAGAAAACATATGTGCCATATAATCAATGGAGGTCGCATTTATCTAGTTGCCCAAGCGAATGACCGAACTGTTAACAATTTTGAAAAACCAATGAGAGCACCTCTTGCCACCGTGACGTCAAACGTGTCAACCTATATTATTACACCACATCCAAGTTTCTGAAATTTAGTCCAGACTTCTGGAAGTGATCGAAATGAACATGCCATGCTTGTTTGTGGTTTCGCCAGATCGCGCGCGCCCTGTGGTGGCTTTGCGTAGCCACACCACGTCAACATTATATCCCGGCATACTGGTGACGGATACATCATATACAAAGTCAATCATTTCAGAACACACCGACCTTTGGCATTCATGCATGAGTGTCAAATTTCATGTATTCGCTTGTCCATTCCAAGGAAGCAGGGTGTTCTAACATCCACTGGATTTTCTTTGATAGCTTGATTATTTAAGTGCTCTGTATTCGGGGCTTTGCCATTACTACTTCTCATTCTGTTTTCGCTGACTCCTACAAATATAAACTTCAAGCGCACCAACTATAACACTAAGTAACTTTTGCCCGTATATATGCGGATTCATTACACTATTAAATACATTGCACTTGAAATTTCACAGTAGATTGTGTGATGGCTACGCTTCAGTTGTAAAACAGACCCTGCTTATCTAAACGACGAAAACCAGTGGAGGTTCGGGGTAGTGCTTGAATCTGAATGTTGCTTAGGTACTTCTTTTGCAAACAACCCTCTTTTAGTTCTATCAACACTGCTAATATGTGCAGTAAGCCAGCCCTAATTTATCTATTAGCGTTTCAACCATGATATCTTGAGCTGTGACGTAGTATCCGAGGCCAATTTTTTCTCAAATAAAAACCCAGTTCAACATATCCATAGATGACGTTTTCCTGGTTCGCAGCCTCAATCCTTAAGTCACGAATAAGAAACTCTATTTTAAACTTGGTTACCATAAATAGAAAGCAACTTTAGGTTGCTATGCCTCAAAGTTACTTGAAAACTATACCAACCATGCCATCCACGGATATTAGCAATTTCCTATTAGTAATTTTCGACTTGCTAGCAGCTGCGTTGCGCAATTCGCTCATTCTGGTACAACGGCATATTTCACCTGATTTCTCATCATTAATGTCACACGAATGTACCACAAACGTTTCGTCTTATTTCTGCGTGGTATATTATTTTCATTATCTGTCCTTCAACCACGTGCCAAAATTTCTTGTCTCTATGTCAAAATATCACTCACGTAGCGGGATAAAATTTTGCCGTTAGCTGAAAGATTGCATTCCTTAGCGCAATTTTGTTTCTGGTTGTTCAATGAACAAGGAGTTGGGCCGGGTAAAAATGTAATTGCTTGACATGTCCAGCAGTCTGGTTGGGGTAAATCTATAATATCAATGGATGTGTGATTTATCTGTTTTAGACTTTATCGCTTAGATTAGCTGCTGAATAACAGTAGCGTACGGATGAATTTATTGTGAGAAATATGGCAACATTGGAGCTGTTATAGTTGCTTCAGGTTGTAAGAAAGTTCCAAAAAACAAATATTCACTTCTGTACCGTCTCCACAGTTTTTTAAAATTTTACCCGAGCATAAATGGTAATTAATATATTCCAACTAACAAGTTTAGGCAACTACGTTTTGCGCGCCAAGGGGCAAGATCCAATAGCTTTACGAAAAATTCTAATTTGGGGGAATGTACAACTATGTTGGGAGAGAGATCCAGGGTCGCTAAAATCGAAGAGAAACTGATTCCCCTAACATTTTAGACGGCTATACTGTTCACACAATTTCAGAGGGTTACCATTGAAATTTGTGTTATGGCTGAGTCACAGATTTCATTGAATTGAGGCTGGACCTTACCTTGGTGCGATGGTTTGTGTGCCTCAGTAATCCATTGAGCTATACTGGGTGGTGCATTTTTGCACCTTCAGAGCCACTCATACCAGATTGGTCAATGGTTAGAGGCCAGACAAACTCAGCCTCCTGGTCCTCCAAATTGGGTGTTGGAATGAGGGTGGCTCCTTATTCCTTAAAAAGGACTACTTGTAGCCCTATGCCAAACCCGCTGCCTTGCGGACAAGTTTTGAAACAATAGCTTTGGTTAAGAACCCCAATCGTTCTCCTGTCTAGGCCTGGGCAACCTGAGAGGATCCTACTCACGCAACGCTATGAATCACGTTTCAAACAAATATCTGATGCTCTGGCCACCGCAGAGTATAATCAACGGTGCCCTATCTGCTGTATCGGGCAGGGTGGATAGGGGTTTGGATGCCATTGCTCAAGCCTTCCCGTTTGCTTATACCCCTTCTTGCGCTTTTTCACCCTTATCGTCCCGTTTCAACTTCACTTGTATCCCCCTGTTTTCAACCCCCACGATTCTTGACCCTACCCCAACATGCTTCAATAGTCGCTTGCCTTTTAGTTTCAACTCATATGTAAACGCGGAGCGTCATTCCTGCAACGTCAACAGGCCCATGTCTAAGCTATCGGCCCATTCCAGTTTATCGGCTTCCATTTGGAGCCCTCGATCCTTCTTCAGATTGGTATGCCTAAATATTCGCACATTGCTTCAGATCGGTCAACAGGCAGCAATTGCCAAAACATTAGAGACACCCTCCATCGATATCTGTTGCTTATCAGAGACCAGCCTGCAAGACTCGAGTTCGGTGCTCACTCTGTTATCCCCTTCAGGTGACACTAGCAGCAGATTCTCCTTGCGCCTATCCAGTGACGATGCAGCTTCGAGCACTGGCTAAGCCGGTGTTGGTATTGACTTGCATCCCCGGGCTGAAGCTACTCTGGTTGATTGGATTCCAATCAGTAGCCGGATGTGTGCGGTCCGATTGGCTGACTCGTTCAAAGCTTCGAAGTCGCGTGGGACTACCAGGTGTCTATTCGTTATCGCTGCATATGCACCGACAAACTGTAGCGGTGACTCGGTAAAAGACTACTTCTGTCGTCAACTGAACAAGCTCCTTCACCACAGAAGAAGCTTGGACACCGTAGTGCTGGCTAGGGATCTGAACGCTCAAGTTTAAAAGTTATCCACAGATTAGTTGTATCTGGGCGGCCAACATGGTATAGGCTCCCGTAATGATAACGGTGAGTGGTTACTTCATTTGTGTGAGGATGCTCGCTTATTTCTTGCGAGCACTAATTTCAGACACAGCACCCGCCGGAGAGTGACTTGGCGCCCACCATCGTCGAAACAGCTATGGACGCAAATTGATCACATTGCGATAAGTTACCGATGGAGAGGCTGCGTCCAGAATTGTCGCTCGATTTGGAATACATTTGTGCACATGTGCTAGCAGGTTGGTAGCTTACAGGAACGATGCCATTCCGTTACCGGTAGCTCAGCCGGCTTGCATCAGTTGCATTATTTGCTCCTTTCTTCTCTGTATTGGGGCATCGTAGCTGAGATGTTCCCCACCTCTAGCTAACGTGTATGATGATAATGCTGATGATGAGTCACAGATTGGGGTCACACAATATTTGGTAGACTAATATGAGTTCACTGGGCAGCCTTCGGTAGTGGCCACTGAAAACTCGCAGCGAATTTAGCCTTTGCTGATAGGACAGCTTTCATATACCCTCGTCGTTCTTTGTGGCCCTGTGTTGCGGAGTACTTAGCACTTCTATTTCATACTATAAAAAGATTGCCAGACTTGGATAGCAAGTTTAACATGAGGGTGCACGTTAGTTTTGTGCATTATGAGGAAGAGGAGTCGAAACTGCAAAAGGCTCCAAGACACAGGCCGAAGTGATTTTTGACACTTTGCACAGCTGCCTTTGACTGCTATGAAAAATTAAGTTCTCTTGGCATGAGTACACTAAGGTCGTGTTCCTGTAAAGAAGTTTGTTATACATTTGGCTCAAGTCTTTACACTTAGTCAGACCTATGGCTCATTTTAGCAGGGTGGTATTTTCCATATTGAATGGTAGTGTATGATGTACTGACCAGTTTTAACTCGTGTTTTGGTCACGCTGGAGCTTTCCGTGGTAGTTAGGTTCTCTGCTTGCTCCTAAAAGCTTGATATCATCTGAAAAGAATAGGAACACGGAAGTAAATTCCTTTTCCAGGTGGTTTATGAATAGCAAAATTAAACCGGGTCCAAGCACCGAGTCGTGTGGTACACCGCACTCCACTGCATTTGCGTCGAATGCTTTTGACGAATATTGCATATTAAAAGCACTGATGGGGCAGCACTGGTTTAGGTCTGAGGTTTGTTTTGGGTGTATTTCGGTGGTCTAAGCGAGCAAACTTTTTTGAGAATTCCAGGCAAATGGCATCGACTCGTGCTCCACCGTCATCTGTTTCAGTCCAACTCAGCGATATCGTCAACACGGCATCAGAGAGTAAGTCCCTAAGTCCCTCAACAATGTCTTCAATTCTAAGGAGCAGGACATGAATATGCCTGGCGATAAGGGATGCAGCATGACGTGCCTACAAGATTAACCCCGACTCAGAGACGTGGGGCAATTACTTGACCCATCGCAACCATTGCACTGCACTTCTCCCTGAGGACAAAGTAACTTATCCACAGTGCCTAGCCAAAATATTCCTGGCAAACAACAAACTGCTGTACAGGCATATCAACAATGTTCGTAAAGTAAACCACGGAATCCCGCCAATTTTCACAAGTACCAGTAGCCGAAAAAGCAGCTAATTCCCTTTGACCACAATACGCCACAATTTCCGAAACCACATCCTTTACGTATCCAGTAATATCATACACCTCACTGACTCCACTGCATACACATATACATTTTAATCCATCAAGGAAAGACGTTACTCTCACTGCGAGACCATGGCTCTTCAGGAGCAGACAACATCCGCCCGAAAGCACTGAAGGCTGCGGCCAACGAGCTAGCTGAACCATTATCGAGGTTATTCCGAAAGTGCTTTGCTAAACAACAAGTCCACACTACGTGGAAGCGTAGCATTATAATCCCAAATTTTAAAGGCGGCATCCGTTCACAGCCTACAAACCATCGCCTGGTGATTCTTCTGTTGTATCAAGAAAGCCGCAGGACGGTAAAAAAGTATCTCGCAAATTCACCAAGTACAAGTGCGTCAATCCCTTTTTAAACGGAGAGTAAAGCGGCAGACACACGACCAATAGTAAGGTAGGAATGAGGCAGCAAGCCAACCAATGAGATTGAGCCAATCGATGTTGCTCACATGGTTAACACATCTCCTACCTGTGCTCGCGAAGTTGATGGAAGCGGTCGTCGCTGAGGCTCGAATGGATTACCTGGAAAATTGCGATATCTTGGCACCCGAGCAGCATGGCTTCCATGAACACCGGTGATGCACCACCAACTTACTGATTGCACAAGGTAGTTGGACGGAAGTGGTTGATGATGAGGTTGGAGTAGACGTCATCTCTCTGGAGTTCTCTAGAGCTTTCGACCGTCTTGATCACCCCACGCTACTTCTACAATTACAGCACTGCGGGATTGGAGATCCTGTTCTTGGTCGGATCGGCGACTTCCTTCACTAACGGAAGCTTCAATACGCCTTTCTGCTTAATATCTAACCCGATTGAGGACGAACGTGTTGTTCCACGAGGCTAACTGCTGGGACTGCGCTAATTCCTCCTGTTTATCAACGACCTGGCAAAAGGTTTCCCCTTAAAATTAATGCGCATGATGTTAATAGATGGCAGGCCATTAGTAACAATGTAGGTCACGATCTACTCTAACATGATCTAGATTGCTTTGATGAATGGCCAAGGATGAACCTGCTTTAGTTGAACATAGCTAAGTGCAAGTTTATCTCTCTGAGTCACAAGCCTACGAGCGCCTACAAGCTTGGAGAAGGTCTCTCAGGAGGGTGACCAGGGTGTATTGGTAGAAAAACATCTAGGGTGTACAAAACAAGCACAGAAGGCGACGCGATCAGGCAAGCAACAATTCGTCCTTCTTCGCAAAGCCATCGGTCTGTTTAAAACCTCATTTTCCCCAAATGTTTAACGCCTACCTCCGACCGCACGTGAAAAGTGTGTTCATGCGTTACAGCCGTGGCAGAAACAGGATCTTGTATCTCTCGAGACTCCTCAACGAATGGCAACCAAATACGTCAGGGGCCACTTTCATTTGCCCTATCAGCAAAGACTGAAATCTCTAAGAATGTACAGCGTTCGCTATCGGCTTTTGTTTGGGGAGCACATAATAGTATATCAGATTCTGAAGTACCGAAAACTCTTTTGCTTTCTGCTGCTGGAATTGAATCACAACACTAAACTACGAGGTCATTTTCTGAAACTGGAAATACGGCATAGCCAGCTTGAATGTCGCAATAATTTCTTCTCCTCGGCGTGTGCTAGCCTTGGAACACCCTACCTAATTATGTAGTATCTGATCCCAAGCTGGCGATAGTTATACAACCAGTTGACGATGCACTGTGTCATTTACATATTGTTTTATGACTTTTTAGCCATGGGCAACGAAAAGCAATCAAACGTTGTCTTACCAAACTCCCAAAAATGGAGTTATGGATTTATATTTTTAATGCGCAAACATCCTTGCCATCCTACATTAGTCTGTGGTAACTTAACCAAAGCGCTTTTTAATTTATCACGTAAGTCACTTGTTGCAATAATTTCCATCTCACGGACATCTTAAGCAATGCTTCTTACCAATAATAAACCATTGCTCCATTGTGCAAGGTTGCTGTATATACTCAGGTTACTGTCGGAGATCTCACTGATTGGTCCTAATGCCGCCTGTATTTGCTATCTTGGAGTTGTTCTACAGCAATCTAACTGGTGTCTGCTAGACCACCATTTTAAACGTCGGCGTTTGGATTCAGCAAACCATGACAGGCATTGCAATGAAGGACTTCCGCATATCCGACAGTCACACTGGCATATACTACTTGCCAACATAAAGCTAAATCCCACCCTTACGAAATGCAGTTGTGGTGAGCACTGCTGTGTAAAACTTGTGAGATTTGGATTAGCATGCAGAAACTGCCGAAAATACCTCCATTTTTGATGTACCCGACTTCGTCTTATATAAATAAAAAATTAATATTACGAACGATTCTCTCTGGTTCTACACTGAGTGTACGTATATTTAACTCTTCAGTTGGATAAATGTGTTGGCGCAGAAGTACGATAGTCTGAGAAGATTGTAGAGTAGGCAGCAGCTGTGAAAGCTTTCCCACATGAACCGGACAAATTAGTGCCTCTACTCGATGCACAAGATCAAGTTTTAATTCAGAACAGTGTAAGAGTAACGATACAGATTTTGCCACCCCGACGCTAGTGGCTTTTCAAAAAGGTGCATTCGTCACACCTTCTTCAATAGAATTACCCGCCACACTGAAAACATTAAAAGAGCGGACAACCAACGTGACTGTTGTTAGTACGCATATAACGGTTGCATCTTTCATCGCAACTCCGCCCGCTGCAAACGAGTTATTACTACCATGGCCACCATGGGACTGATGACTCCAACATTTATCCAACTTAAGAAAGCAGCCACTGATCCCTCCAAAATGGACATGAAACACTACCATGATTCTCTGACTGCTTTTGCTCTAACCTGAGTGAATCCGGAGCAAATTCTATAAAATATAACATAATAGAAGACAAAACGCAGTTGAAATCGCTGCGTTAAATAATAGGGGTTCAAGCTAAACCAGTCAGCGTGATGCGTATCTTCCGTCACCCTAACTCCGTACACTACGGGGAACCGCGGTTATTCCAGGTAACACTTCAGTCCGGTAATGATGCAGAGGCAGTTCTCTTGTTAGCTACTTGTCTCGGTACCACCATATACACTGTAGAAATATTTCCAGATATTTTCAGAGCGAATACCAGAAACGCAAATGAAATCCGGATTACTTCCGTAAACAACGAGACGCAAATCTATCTTTATTCACGGTGTCCCCGAGCTCGAGGTATTAAGTGAGCTAGAGACCAAAGCGAATGACTGGGATGAATGAAGTTTTATTCTTAAAGTTGCTCTCACTCAAAAAGGTTATCGCTAATTCGACATCAAGGTTACCGCTATCATACAAACATAAAAGGAGTGTTACCCGACGGATGAGAGTATCATTGCACTCCGAACTGATGGCAGAACATTTGATCAAAATGTGGCATAAAAAACGCAAAATGATGTCATCAGCAATACATATAAAGGCGATAGACATGGGGACACAGATAGACAGTGTAACTTTGAGCAAACAACTTACCAATACAAATCTGTCACCGTGTAGCTCAGAACGGAGACAATGCCAAAACACACCGACAGCTGAAGGAGGACAGGATGGTCAACCAATTGTTGGCGCTGAGAGATTTATGCACAACCTTAACTGGCCACGTTTATTCATCACACTCACTAATCATCTTGTTAGTGTACTGCAGTTGAAGTTCCAACTATTTGCGAATGATGTCAAACTTTGCATGATAACAGGACTTCGGATAATCAGCTGGCTTTGCAGAACGACTTCGACAGTGCTTATGCGTGGGCATCAGACAAGAGGCTCCAGTTCAACGTGAACAAGTGCAAAGTCGTAAGCATACGCCATCGGCTTATCTATGAATACCGACTTGAGGACCAGCAGTTACAACATGCTTCACAAGAAAACGTCCTTGGTGGAATCGTGCAGTTCGTTCTTGGTTGCTCGATACAGGCTAAAAAGGCATCAAAAAGAGCCAGTCATCATTGTAGACTCTTACGGAAGGCTTTCGGGAATTTTGAGCCATCAATCATTCCGCAAATGCGGAACGCCTACGTGAGGCCACACGCGAAATATGCGATCCAGGCCTGACGGCCCTGGCGCAAACGCGATTTCGATGTACTTGAATTTCCACAACCTAGCGCGAGCAAACTCGTTAGAGGATTGTTTCATTTCTACTTCCAACGCAGGCTGCAGTACCTGAGACTGTACAGTGGTGAATATTAACGTCAGCGTAGTGGCCTTATCATACTTCTTTCTATACTGACGAACCCAACTCATCCATGTCGCAAAATTTTGCAGCTGAGCCAAAATACAAAACTAAGGCCGTTATCTCAAGCCGTCTATGCACAACGTTCGACTTTATTGTCGACAAAACGTTTTCTCCCTCTGTGTCCCGTGCCTCGAATGCCCTTCCGACTCACGTTATTCTTGCTACTACATTAACGCTATACACCAATTGCCTTGATGTGATGCTTTTAAACTAGCATTACTTGATATAGTCCGTTCCACTTGGAGGAGAAATAAAGCAAAACTAACCAGATGCTTAGCGGTCCTCTCCCAAATGAGGAGGTGAGGATACATGCAGAAGTGTCCATGTGATTATCCTGGATGCAGATAAACTGGGTTAACATGCCACATCTGTCGAATGAATAAAGAAAGTAGTGAGAGTTGTTGTTTCCTAGTTTATTTCGCACGCAGTTACTGAAATATGACAGCTCTCTATACTATTTTGCACGAGCACATTCCGTACCCACTTCAAACCATCGTTTTGCATTAGCGCATGTAACTCGTTGGAGGCTGGTAATAATGATTTGCTTATTCGATGATCCTACAAATTTTAATTTTTACTCCAACCATTCTATGGAAATTGTCAAGCACATGTTATTTTACCCGTGATAAATCATTGCGCATTTGTCATTGATACGCGTCGTAGGGCGCAGGATTGGAGTACGCAACACCGAAGTGCTTTATTTATTGTTCGATTCCATTGATCGGAAGAGCACAGGTTGATTTCAAAGATAGCCAAATCCACAATTGAGATTGCCTGTCGTAATCCAAAATACCGTGCAGATACTCCGAAACTCAGAAATGAACTTCCACCTGATACCCAATCATTCAATTGTTACTCAAATACTGAATGTCTGTCTAAACTGGTCACGAATCTAAGCACGAATCTAAGCTACTTGGCTAAACGAATATCAGTCATGAAAACGAAACACACACATCCATAAGCACATTTAGCACACAGTTAATGAATGCCTCACCACAGAAGTCCTTTCATCAATAATGGAAAAACAAATCGATTATGAGGAGCAGAACCAATAAAAGCACATCCTTTGCTGATGTAAATATGTAGGTATTGTCAACAGTTTTACCAAAAGACAGGGTTACACAAACCCATGGAAATCATTGGAAGAATACAGGTTGGATCACCATATCATAATCACGGTGCAAAAGCTGATGATTAGCAACACACTTCAGCTATTGTGCCGTAAGTTAAATTGAACTGATTTGTAATCTTCTCACCAGCCATTTTAGTTGTGTTTAATTGTAAGGCATTTGAAAACTAAGTGTAAACAAATATGTACACAAATCATCCACCGGTTTAAACTACACGACATAACTTGCAATGTTTCTAGTCGTCGGCACTCTTTATGCTTTGGTGCCCAAACAGGCAGGGTTGTGGATCCAATGATAGCAAGACCTGAAATCAGTGATTTCATATGCTGGCATTAAGTGAACGGCTGACCACCGTGCGGTCTCTACTAGCCAAGCTCTGCACTTGCGAAATGGACACAGTAAACACTCAGGTGACATGCGCATACATGACCGAGACATCTTAGCTGACGCAGCAAAAGCAGCTTGTCATGGGACATACTCGCATCCCCTAGGACACGACATCGGACTTCACCATTAAAAGAACGTTGCTACTAACACACACGAGCAATGCTCCTCAAGTAACCATAATCAAACCCGAGAGACGTTGCGTATCAACCACGTAAACTGACCACGAATCACTTCCATATGGCAACACCGCCCTAACACTGGCACTGTACACTTAACCCTTTACTAATGGGAAGACATTCCTAGGATGCCAAAACTGCTTCATTCTGACGAACGCTGACCGAGATTTTGCGATGCGGAGAGAAACTGCTTTTCAATAGAGCCACCAGAAGACAAACCGCTGCCAAGTTAGACAAGGTGATCCATTTGTTCTAGTTGTGTGTCATCTGTATTTAGCACGGGAACGGGTGAATGCCCATCCTGGAGCAGAACCTTACACTTCGATGAGGCGAAGGACAGACTGAACGTAGATGCCTCAATCGCCAAATGGTTTAGACCGGTTTGCATGCTCTGTTATTAGTCGCGAATAAAGCGATGTCATATGCATAATCTAAGTCAGACGCTCACGCCCGACGGTAGTTGTAGCCCAAATGTTTGATAATCTTCCGAACCTCCCAGCAGGACGTCATCAATCGTAAAATTGAAAAGGAAAGGGAACAAGTAGCAGCCTAGCCTTACACCGCTATTGATACCATATGACGTTTGATCGATTAAACCATAGCATTCTCCTTCAGAAGCTTCGGAACTACGGCATTGGCGACCCAATCCTGAGTTGGATTAGCATTTTCTTCAAGCACGACGGCTAGTGGTGAGAGTTCTAGAATCATTGTCTG
Source organism: Dicrocoelium dendriticum (assembly GCA_944474145.2). Classification (NCBI taxonomy): domain Eukaryota; kingdom Metazoa; phylum Platyhelminthes; class Trematoda; order Plagiorchiida; family Dicrocoeliidae; genus Dicrocoelium; species Dicrocoelium dendriticum. The sequence continues at coordinate 27,354,147 of OX104066.1, read as the reverse complement.
ATGCAATCAATGGGGCATATTGGGTACCAAAGGCTCGGTTCTTGAACCTCGTCTATTCTTGGTGTTCGTTAACGATTTGGTTAGATTAATTACTTCCGATTTCCTATTTTTGCTGATGATATCAAGATACGGCGAAGGATCAGAGGGCTGGACGACCATGAACGGCTCCAGTGCGATCTTAACACAGTGTCGAACTGGTCAGTTCAAAACGCCCTAGCATTCAACGTAGACAAATGTCGCGTTGTACAATTACGCCACAGACATAAATACACCTATTTACTTAGGACAAACGGGTTGCAGTATAGCTCCCGGGAACTTGACCTTGGTGTGATGGTACAGAGCTACCTCAACTGTTCAAAACAGGCTGAAGTAGCTGCGAAAAGAGGCAACCAGCACGTTGGCGTGCTGCGAAATGCATTCGGGAGATTTGACCAATCAATCTTCCCAATGATACACAGTTCCTACGTGTGCACGCATCTGGAATACGCTATTCAAGCTTGGCAACCTTGGTTGAAGCGCCACCTAGAAGCGATAGAGGCACCACAACGGAGAGCAACAAAAAATGTGAAAGGCCTGCGCTATCACTCTTACCACCGAACGCTGAAGTTGCTGGGAATTTTCGGCGGACGATATCGAAGGCTGCGCGGTGATCTCATATTAGCGTATCAGATACCGATTGACCCCAATCACGCATGCCGCCATTTGCTGAAACTTAGCTGCAACACATAGCTCAGGGTTAAATGCTTAAAGTTGAAGGAACAATACAGCCGTTTAGAGTGTAGGCGCACTTACTTTTCGCTTCAGGTTTGCCAACCCTGGAACATACTCCCAGACGCAGTTGTATCCTCTCCTAGCTTGGATGTTTTCAAAAAACGATTACATGTTGCTCTTAGCTCCCAGCATTTTGTCACCTTAAACTCCTCTATTGTGCATTAAACCAAGCATAATTTTCAACGGGATTTATGTACAAAATGGACCTAAGTGAGCGAACATATTTTACTTTTCTCACTCCTTAACTCAACGACCACTGCACCCCAGTGTCTTTCTGAACATTTACGCTGGATAATTTTTAAACTGATGGTATCAAATTATTCATCTCGGCAGTCGTTCCGTAGATGACCCAGATATATTTTGATTTCATCATATCCACCTCAACCATTCTACGAGACGTGTCAAGCACTTGCTTTTTCCCGTGATAAATCATTTTGCATTGTTCGTTTAAAACTTTGATAATGATTGGACAACAAAATTTCGATGTCTTCTATTTTAAACTTTGGCATTTTCATTCAAGGTTCAACTAGTTACAAGCTTACAATAGCGTTAGTTTTCCTCTACTTAGGAGCATACTGTTCGGAACTTTAAAAGTGATCACATTTTTTCCTAAACATATAACTTCGTGTACTTCAGAATCAACAGAGGAAATTAACAGCCTTACTTTACAATTAGAACTGCATCCGTTTTCTACACTGGGTTATTGGTGCAGTCAAGCACAATCAGGTGAACTTTGTGGGCTCCAAAGATTGTCAGTGGTTCTCTCATCTCCAAATGTTTTGCTTCTAAAGAAAGCAATTTAGCAGTTATTTCTGCCATGTGCATAGTTGTAGCAGAGGAACAGGTCCTATTTTTATTGGGGCCTCACATTTTATTCGCTTTGCTGTTGGCATGAAAAATTCATTAAACTCAGCTTGCTGAATACGGCAAGACATCAGTGGAGAAATTGCGATCTAAGATTGTAGAGTTTCAGACTCAAGCGCAGTCATATTTAGAAAGTTTTGCTGAATAATCCAAGGGAGATAGTGTTACATAAAAACAAAATAGACAATGATAACAATATTCTATGAGTGATTGGTGCCACAATGTCTTTGCACACAGTTGCTGTATATCATCTGCCTTGTGAATGGAAACTCTGTATATTACAATCATGATCACTAGCTTCCTACAAAAATTGTCGGCCTCTCAAGGTTTCGAATGCTGTTTTGATGCCAAGCAGTGCATGTCTCACTCATGTTCACAATTGGCTCTCGAACATTCGACATCAGTAGAGAACCGGAGAGTCCGTTGCAAACAAATAGACTCGCCGGAGATTTGCGGAGGTATCACTGACTGATCATGTGTGGGGTGAGATTTATTCCTGGCTAATGTTTACATATGCTCGGATCACACATAGGAAACTTCATCGTAACGTCAATTCTGATTTCAAGGGAAGTGAGCATTATTGCAGGATGACAACGGGGAATCCTGCATGTGTTGTGTCTATAACGAATATTTAGCTCTGGTCCCAGCTGCACTTTGCTTGCATTTTTGCTGGACCCGTATGGGTCTCTGATGTAGCCGGTGCTCATAAGCCCATCCAATAATACCTAGCTCAACTATCGTGTGCGTTCATCTCAAAGAAGTATATAAGTACGCGACATGCGTGTGGTCTTGTGATAAATTTTTGCAACAAGCTTTCAACACGGCTAATTTACCGGCTTCGGTTAACCTATTGAGATTTCACCTGCTTCATAAACCTCCATCTGCAGTACACATTTAGTGCCCGGAGGTATCAGGTTGATCTTATGTGTACACATACTTCCGTGCAACATGAGGGCTAGCAGGTTGGTTTTATTTTTTGTGAGCTTATCCTTTTAGGGTGTGCGTAACTTCTTACGCAAATATAAGTTTGCAATATAGTGGACAGTACGTTCACTCATAAAGGAAACAAATCAGAATGGGAAACAAATCTGTCTGTAGGGACAACACGACAGGTAAGTTCACTGGCCCGAAACTGAAAAAATGGGGCATATGGAGACCGGCACGAGAATGCCGATTTTGATGAAATTATTTAGTCTGAAAAAGGTATGTAAGCAATTCTCTCACTGAGCAGACTACGGAAAGAGGAGGATGCTGAACAAACGGTGAATGGTTTACAACCGTTAGATCCTATCGGAACGCGGCTAAATTCGTTAAGGCTGTCTGTTTGAAGGGAAACTGATGCATACTCTTTGATGGGTTCGGCAGAGTTTGACTGGCAATTGCTAATTGCATGCAATCGCTGGATAACCGTTATGACTCATGTAAACATGAAAGGGAAAATGCCTATTACATTTGCCACTTTTGAAAGTTTTGCTGCGACGGATCGCTTGAAATAAAGGTTTTCCGAAAAGCCGTTGTTCGGTCAGTGCGTGTATTTAAAAAGTTTTGTACCGATAAATCACAAGCAAGACTTGGTACATATTCCGTAGTAGCGGACTACAAGTACTTGCAGCCCAGAGACGCTAGATGCGGAACAGGATTTCATACTCATGACAATGGACTGCAACAGGTATCCAACTGCTATCATCGAAAAGCATTTTCAGTTCCGAGATGAGACTAAGACGATTGTACCTTGAGGATAAAAGTTATTTTCCACTCCGTTCCCTACATAATGGACATGGAGTTCTTGCTCTTGAGTAGGAAATACACTTCCGCAGGGAACATAATATACGCGGTCGCCAGAGTCCGCATTCACGCCGAAACCGTTCCGATTATTACCAACAGCCTAGAAGACAGAATTCCGTCCAGTCCGAATCTTTTGTTCTGTAGCTGTTCATATTCACCTGTGGTATGAGGTTCCTCGGACCCACGACCAGAAGCACCTCAACGCGAATAGCTGAACGCTGTCCAGCCTACTTACAGCGTGGCATTACAAGGAATGTTTTCACAGTTACATGGTGGATCTCCTGGTAGAGAGTGGACGTGAGGTACAAAAGAAAGATACCTTCAAACTAGGGCGTATATTAACGAAACGCTGCATAAAAGTCTCAGGAAGCGTCTACTGGCCACAGCATATGTTATTGCGGCCAAGCAACTCAAGCCGGAACAGTGTAAGCGTAGTGAACTTTCGAAAACGATGGATCAGGTGTAAGGAAGAGACAGGCCGCAGCCTAACGAGCATCCTGTATCTTGCACCGGTAAGCCACTAAGAGCCCCGGTACTTCGAATTCTTATTGTGATGAAAGTGCGCAATATTTACAGCCAGTGGCCGACATGCAGCGTGCTGATTTACCAAATGTATAAGGAGTGCAACTTTCACGGGCAGACCGTGCGGCTTAAAACAGCCTATGTTCCGTTCAGCTGAATACTGTCTTCTCTGACTTTTGTTATCCTCTATGCGGAAAGGAAGTACATATTTTTATACACTTCCGCACCATTTTCACACTATCTATCAGCCTCAAGTTGATTAAATTCACAACGGAAATCTCAACTTACTGTATCTAACCTTTAGTAACATATGTTACATACATTACACCAACAATATACATTACAAATATCCTTCGTTGTATGATATTATTCATTTCTTACCCGTTATTATCTACCTATATCTTTCTTTGTTCATACGAAGCTATCGAGGCGTCACTTTGCGAGTGTTAATCTTATCATCATTCACATGATGGAAAACATACGAAACTATAGTTAAACATTTTGTTTTACCTATTGCCGTAGTAGATAACTGCCTACATATTGTTTTCTCTGGCCGCAATACTACTTGAATTACCTAACCTCTATATTTTATAGCCTGTACGCAGATATGCCGCGTTGCTCATTAACAAGTAATGCGCGATGTTCCACTAAATTTGAGTGGAAAACCTTTTATTCTTATGGTTTTAATTCAGTGTTAAATATTCATCTTCTCCCTGGTTTATACATCGCCATGCTTAACGTCTACCAAGCTGCCTTGAGCACAATACTAATAAGAAACTTGGCCCATGCAGTGACCCACTTTGAGTAACAACGACAAATCCGCCATCCTGATTGCGTGTGTAGTGGTGGTGTTACATCCGACATTGATTCCAGTATCGTACAAGACGATCGTCGCGGCTAACCCCTGCGCGCATTGTTCATGCGATACAATGGCGCGGTTGGCGATAATACCCGCAATGCTGTAGTAACCAGAATGCACTCACTAACGCTGGAAATTCGGTGGATGGTATGTGCGTCAGTGGAATGTCCCGATCAAGATATGAACAATGCGTGTTATATTCGGTCTTTGTCGAAAACAACGAAGTTATACATAGATCATAGCGTGCCACGAATCGTTTTTCACTACCCATGTATGCATAAAGAGTGACAGGTAAATATAAAATTTCTTAAAACATGCCTGTGCAGAGTTCAACGCCTCTATCGAGGGCGAATATAACGAATCTAAATAAATATGAGTTGGGTTGTTAGTGTCAGCCATGCGCCATATTAGTCATTCCCCGACTAGATATGCTACATGTCTCCGGAAAAGCACCGGTGGCACCTTCCGTCTTACTGGGACGCGTCAGTGATGCGAATCCATATGCTACATCAGAAACCCAACCCATTACCCATCGATACCAGCGGTTATGCCACTACACCTTGGAGTAAGCTGTGGGGACTGCTCGATAAATGCGATACACTGCAGTTAGCTATCTGACTCAGAGAGGACCACGAAAAAATTTCTATGAATTACGGACATATAATAAAATCAGCTTCAGACAAGTTTAGGCAACTCTATTCCCATAGTTTACTATTAAGTGGAGGTACGTTAAGTTGGAAGAGTTTGTTCCATTCGTGCATGAGTATGTGAACTTCCTGTGAAGCTGTCAAACACTAGGGAGTACGCAGACTAGAAGAACTACGTAAAACAGACAGTCGGATACTGCATTTTCAGTGAAATCTAGATAGCCGTGCTGTGATGCAAAGTATTCGATTGATCAATGTGGCTGGCTTCATAACTGAAGCTGTGGGACTGCATGTGTAATAGTCTCTAGGTGTTAAAACACGCACATTTCACCGTATTCAGTTCCATTCTGCTGAACAACCCTGATCAAGCCACTGAAGGGAGATGGATCCCGTTGGCACAACCCTTGTTCCCGAAATAATGAATAAATGCTGGAAGTTGAGACTATTTTTATACCTAATATAAAACGAGGGAATCAAGTATGAAGTGCCAGTAACTAATCGGGATCGAATGAAAATTAAGAGATAGGTGCAAATAACCGTTTAACTGACCACCACTGACTGCGACACTGCGCAACTAGTGTGCTATCTCAAGGGCCCGTCCATGATGACGGTACACAACATGGCCAAGCTTCTGATCATTTTATCTTACATTCACCTTACCGATTTTCTACCTCGGAATTTCGCACATCTTGGCGCCGTAAATGTGCGCAATGCATGCTGAGTAGGGCGATCAGAGTGCAAATGGCAGACATTGCTTATACATGAAAAGTATTCAGAGAAAAGTATTCACATCGGAGCGTTATCCGCCTTGCCTTTTTCTGAAATATCATACCCATTTAAAATCCCACAGAAACGTTGCCAATACACAAATGCTTAACCGAAGTACTGCTGCTATGAGCTAGTTAGGATGCCATATATATATATGCATATATATATATATATATATGTATATATATTTTGTCACTGGACATGAAGTCAGCTTTAACCTACGTGAAACTGTTCATAATAAAGAACAGATTAGTCTGTGGTGAAACTTGATACGCAGAGGTCACTTGGGAGGAAGTGAATGTTGCTAAGGCTTGGAATAGACGGCAATCCCTTCGTTCATACCTGAAGCTATGCGACTGCGAATGAGATCCCTTTCATCCAATATGGCATAGAGACGTCGCGCAAATGCTGTTACATGCAGTTTATGCAGATTAGTTTTCTGTTTCGTGTATTGGTATGTCTGTGGACCAATTACGCGTAATTCAAGGCATTCAGAGTGACTTTTGTAGACAATTTGTATGCATTGTCAGTCTAAGCTTGGGCGGAGACGAGCCGTAAAGTCTGAAAAGCGGGTCAGTAGAGCGAAGTGCGATGAAATTCGCAGCTCGATTTGTCCGGCACCGCAATCAAATAAACAGACAACACCTAGTACGGTAGCGAATCTATTCCTAACTCGAAGTGCTAATGCTCCCGCAAGCTCGACTTCAACGTCTACGATTGCTTCGATTGACACTAAAGCTCTAGTTTGCAATAAGCAAATTGGTGATAACGAATGGAAAATATAAACACAAAAGAAACCAGCTACAGTGTTCAGCGACCTGAGGCATTGTAGCCTTATGTTCTTTTAAGCACCTGAATCGTGTGATTCCAATCCTCAGATGCGCTATGAAGAAGACGTCGTTTTTGCAAACTCTGATTGATAGACTGCTCGACGTGGATGAGGGCAGGCTGAACCTAAAACAAGTGGTTCCTCTTAGGAAAGAGAATCTTGGGAAAATGTCTAAGTATGCGGCTGACCTTTGTTGAAGGGGCCAGTTCTAAGTTAATATTATCCCTCCCTAATAGGCTGAAAGCTCTTAAATGCACCTGCCGGCTCAGTTAGACCCAGCAGACAGAGAGAAAGGCAAGCATGTGATGAGTAAACTAAAGCAATACACGGACGATGGAGAAACAAATCACCGTATTGTAAATCATCAGGTAGGCACCCGCACTTCTTCGCGAATCCGGACCAACAGGTTTATGATGCTTCAGGCGCGCCCCGCGGTTCCTACCGTGGCCCTAGCGTAGGCTTTACTGGCATCTGCAGTTTGATGAACAAACGAGATGAGCTTTGCTAGTTAGTAACCTCTCAGTGGCCAGACGGATTAGACCTTGCTGCGATATGGTTAAACTCCGACGTAACCGCCCAAGAAGTGGAAATCAGCGGCTACTCGTGCTTCCGCTGTGATAGATCATTCAATGTTCTCGGTGGCGTTCTGTTTTACATAGGAACTTTTTTCTGTGCGAGACTAGTGAGCACATACCTACGCGCTGACCTATGTGAGCAGTTATTTTGTTCGATTTACCGCGGACGCTGCGAGATGCTCATGGGCATGAAATATTGCAATTCTCTGAGCCGCTGCTTGGACTGGTAGCCACGTGTTCGCAACCACATGAGTCACCAGCTGTTCCAGCTCATGGGCGATTTCAACTTACCCCGAATACAATGGCCTGAAGCTGAGGCATCTACATATATATCTCGTCTTGCTGATTCCAATCAGTAACCCTAACATTTGTATACCAATCTCCTTGAGTGACACGTTGGTGAAATCAGTGTTACGGCTACGCGCATCACCGGACTACAAATGATTTGGACCAAGGCTAACGGAAGTAGTCTATTAGTCAACAGAAATTGGAAGGCAAATGAAAAGTTGAAAATATTATGCTGTAGGCTGCTGTCTGTGCTTTGGCTGAAGGCATTGAGCGAGATGATTCTCTAAGAACCAAACGCGATGAGAATTACTCTGGCCCAGTGCACTAACAGTGTGTCTGACGAGTTTATGGAACCTAAGAATCAATAGACTGCCTACTTGCGCTGTCGGTAGGTTGGATATTGGATCACTTGTGAAGCCGATGAATCTAATCTGATGTCTATCGCAAGGGAGTGACACGGAAGCAACATTCAGTGAGCCATACCAGAGTACTGTGTTCAACATATGGTCTTTTTCGCGCCGGTATTCATCGCGCCGTACTCTTTCATGATCAGCCTGAAATAATGTAGGTAGGTTTCATTGTACGGAAGCCTAGGACGTTTAGGAAGCGCATTGCAGAACTAAGTGCGATTGCCGATGTTGTGTTGGAGCCCTGCGACTGCTTCCACCCACTAATGGTCGTGAGAAAACGCAGGACCAGGCACAGCGATACAAAGAGTTCTTTTACCTAGGGAAACCAGTTCGTTGTATAGCATAATGCGCAAGCATGTAAGCCAACCGTAGGATGGGGGCATGCGGAAAATCAAAGTCAATAAGAACGGAGCAAATGACGGACCAATCAAATGCACGCAATGGACGTAAAGCGAGAGCAATAGCGTCAGAGTATGGTTGCGATCTAAAGTCAAAAACTACTACTAGAAATAGCAAATAAGGTTAGCGAATTGATGTGTTACAAAGAACATTGGTGAACCTCATTATCAGTACGGAAGTCTGTAGTCCTGATTGACTACCGTAGCGTACCTGTACTGTACTTGTTCCTTTAACGCAATTTCTTAAAAATGAGTTACCTGGAGGTTCCAGCGCTCCTGGCGCTGATCCACTGTGAAGTGGCTGCACAAGCCTTCAGGTTCTCTTTGGCATGTACATGGCTCCATTTTCCAAGCATTCCATGGGACGAACGTCACCACATGAAGAGGTATTAGGCTTGCCATTGTCCAGCAATTCTTTGACGTCAAATGCATTAACTTTGGGAACGAACGCACCATATAGCTACGGTGATCTTAACTAATTAGCGGGGCGTCTCCATACATGGGTACCAATTTGCACATCATAAATTAACTTGCCTCAACGTCGCACCACCCATCCTGGTCACCAAGCGATCCGGCGTCCTTGATTAACATCCTCGAACACCAATTCGCCCACGTTTAAAATCCTTTATTGGGCCCCATACCGCCTGTTGTACTGACGCTCCATCACAGAATTAGTAAGTTGTAGTGGCGGGCGCTTGGGAGTCAGCGAATCTAGCGTGGTTCTCAATCTTCGACCTATGGGGTCTGCAGCTGGTTCTTTCACGTCTGGTGAATTCGGATTTGGAGTAAATCGAAAGTCCAACAGGAACCGTTCCAATATTTCCTTCAGCGTGACCTCCTCTCTTGACTTTCACAATGCTTGTTTCAGACTATCGACTAATATTTCCGTTTGGCTATTTGATTGCGGATGATCTGGGGCGGTCCTCACGTGCTCGATTCCATTACCTGTGCCAAATTCAGCAAATTGGCAAGACGTAAACTGTGAACCGTTATCTGACACGATTGTTACTGGTAGTCTGTGCTGACTGAAACTATATATCAGCGCAAAGGTTTTGTTGTTTGCCAGCGTGTTTTGCATTACAATTAACTCCGGCCACTTACTGTAAGCGTTAACAACAACGAGGAAATACACTGCTTCTACTGGTCTTGCCAATTCCACGTGTATCCACGAACACGGCGATTCTGGGTTTGGGCAGAATTGTAATGTCGCACGTACCGGTAACTTTGAGGCACTGGTGGATATAAAGCACGAAAGGTCAATGTCTTCAATTTGGCTATTCATTATGGGCCAAATACGTAGCTGCGCACAAGCGCCTTCATGTGAGCGATTCCTGGATGGCCCTTGTGCAGTTGCCGTAACACGCGTGATCCCAGTATTTCTGGAATGACAATGTGATCGCAAAAACAGGCAGGAATCAAAACTTCAGACAAAGATTTGCGTCGTGTGGAAAAAGTGTGCCAGAGCTTCTTTCGGACACTTCTTTGGCCAGCGCCGTCTTGTGTAAGTTAATATATCTTGCAGCGACGCATCCTCTTCAGTGGCTTGCTTAACCATCGTGCCATCCACCGGTAAATTACTCACGGCGTCATGCATCATGTAACTGACATCCGTTTCGGCTGCGATGCTGGCAATGAATGCTTCATCCGACCCACGCTTACCGGTATCTATTAATCTGGATAGAGTGTCAGCTTACCCTATAGAATCAGTAGACAAGTATCGCAAGCTGAAATCATCTCCAAAAAGCAGAGTTACCCATCACTGAAGTCGACTGGCCGTATATGCCGGAATGCCCTTTTTAGATCGAAACATTTTCAGAAGCGGTTTGTGTTCAGGCACAGAGGTGAACCGTCGACATTTACAATCTTATGGAACTTCTGCATGACAAAGATGATAGCCAACGCTTTTTTTGCTCAATCTGACTATAACTATTATCGGATGCCGTCAGCGCTCGTGCAACATGTGTTATCGCCTTTTCGGATCCATCTGGAAACCGATATGAAATGACAACGCCAATTCCATAGCTTGAAGCATCCGTGACCACTTTTGCGAAATTAGAATGAGACAGTTAAGATGACCTATGAAAATATTTGAACTCCATTGAAGATTCGATTAATTTCATAATGAAACTGAGTCCAGGAGCGGTAAACTCCTGTTCTTTGGATAACTGCTTAACAGAAAAAAGGAACTTTATAAACTACAAGGTATCGAATACTAATGGACGCAGATGCGGTACTTAGCTACAGTTCCGCCCACCCGAAACACTGTTTCTCAGAGTATGTGTTCTGTGCACGCAGGAAGAAGATAAGAAAACAGCACCTAGGAAGGCGGTAAAAGCTTAGTACCTATCGGACATCCGAAACGCTTGGTGAAACGACAGCCACAGAAATGTCCCAACCTAAACCCAACACCAACCACAGGGTAGATAGCGACAGTGGGTATTCCGTATTAAGCAGAAAATTTGGACACATTTCGGAATATACTTACTTAGGAGAAGATAATACTAGTTTTCTAAGATAGTCAAACGCTGCGGCTTGCCCAACTGCATGTAAAGCATTCACTTTTTTAAGCAGAACAACTAACTGCATTTACAAACTTTCATGTAGCGTTTGTACGTAGGTGTATACACACCAAATAACGAGGCAAATATGTACAAAGTTTTAAGAACATGGACGCGTAACACGACATCCGAGTAATGAGATAGAAATGAAACTCTGCTCAGAGACTTGGCAATCGCAATTCATGCGCTAGACACAAGGCACGAAATTTACTTCCAACATGTCCAGTTTATCAGGGACGGATTGCTATCGGCCAAACAAAGGCGGATTGCATAACCTATAGAAGTAACCAAGACTACTACCTGCATGATTAGAGAAGACAGAGTAGAACTTTGTAGTACCTGGCGTCCAGTCTTACTCTGGCCTATTTGGTAAGTATCGCCGGATGGATCCCAAACTGGAATGGATTATCAACGCTACCTCCACCAAATTCCTAGGAACTAAATACAAACTTTATCGGTGAACATGTTTCTTCTAACGTACTAATTAAATTTGCTGACCACGCATGTAAATAGCCTTTGATCTTCATTTTCTTTTCACTATCTGACCCTAGCTGAAACAAACCAATGAATACACACGAACCTATTAAAATTTCACAGCTGTTACCGTCAACCAATCAACTGCAATTTTATCGACCTCTGTATGTAGCTTACTAAGGATCCTTATATAATGCCAATGTTAACCTTAATCACTTTGTCTGTAGAAGTTTTGGGTTAAAATGAAAATATTTTTATCGTCGTATAATTACTGGTCGTCTAACAAGCCTTTTTAAATGATGACTTCCCTATCGGTTTCGCAACCATACATACTTATTTCGACTACGTGTACCTTAATTTGGTCTATTTGCTGTTGCAATCCATGCAACCATAACGCTAATACTACTATAGGCTTAGGTTACTATGTGTCCCTCGGGAGATTTTTGACTTTTTGTCATCCATCTTAATAAAAATCATGACGGTGTCTGAAGCGTTTGCGGGTAATCCGCTGAACTCAATCGGGTTCGTGGAATCTTCCCCCGAGGGATCAAAATGGTTGCGCAGTTACGGCTGCTGCTTACATGCTCTTCATCATCCAATGCCAACGATTCTTTGGCGAACCAATTCCGGCCAATGCGTTCACATTGCTTAGATTTGGTCACATTAAATACTCATCTACTATTACTAAATAAATGATCCGAAACCTATACTTTGCTGTCTTGAGCCGTTTATGATCTACAACGACCTAGCTACCAATAGTAATTTCATTACTTTAGAGGTTACTTTTAAACACAAGCGTTTGGTAACATTGCGTCCATATTCGTCCACTGGATACCAACTTACAATGGCCCTCCTCTGCTGAAGAGCCTCACAGTTTCAAAATTCATTCCCATTTATTTGCTGTTTTTTCCAAATTTGAAATCCGATTGATCAATATGCTATAGGTTTTAATCAATAGTTTTCCTGTCGATCATTACGCTTCAACTCATACTAATAGATCACATTTACATCCATCATTGTGATTATTTAGGGTTTCGTAATACACTCTTGCGGGACAGTCGGTTACTTTACCTGCGAGACAAATATACACACCTGTAGCATCCTAAAGAAATCGGGATCACTGGACACTGTGTACATTCTGTATGCACATCAACTCTACGTATAAGGTGTCTTCTATACCAATATGAATGTTAACAATATCTAAGAAAAAGCCATTTATTTATTTACCATTCAAAAGGGACGCGCTTACCGAGTGTCTAACCAGAGGCATTGCGGTAGCAGACAGAATCGACCAAGCAGATTCGTTAAAGTGTGTTCTCGACGGAACAACTTATTCTTTCACATAACAAAGACAAGGTGCTAAAGCTGACCACCTCAATGGTAATTTATCTTTCGCGTGTAAGCATATTCCTCGTCTGTGCCAGCCACAGTCCAACCACTTCGACTGATAAGTTACCACAACATGCTCATATCGACAACGTGATATCAAAGGGCACATCTTATTTCAACATGTCCAGAGTACTTCCAATTTAGGTTTTCGAGGAATTCGATCAGAAGCATGATAAAAAGTTTTGAAAGTAGTACGGAAGTGACATTGTGATTTGGAACAAGTACCATGTGACTTGGATTGGGGCACGCAGGCCCAATTACGGCCCCGGTTGAGTTTGAAGTCAACCTCTATAATATGATAACTGCGACCGACACCGAAGTGGAGGGTTTCGGTGTGGCTCTGCCCCATCCCTACACACCACGATAGACGGGTTTGTGCTAGTTTGGACTCATCAGATAGAGATAGTCGGGCTGGGATTGGAACTCGGCACATAATGCTTGGAGGCTATCAACATGATCACTAGGCCATTGAGCTCTGTGAGCAGTGGTTGATGAAGCGGTTAGAACCGAATTTTCGGGTCTATGGAGCACATGCCGTGTGTCTCTGGTTGCGACATGCGATCTCATTTACAGCATCGTTTGACTTTGAAACCAACCTCTGTCAATACAATCACTGGGACCGTCACCTAAGTGGAGGGTTTCTGTGTGGCTCTCTCTTATTCCTGCTCTTCACGACAGGCTGTTTTGTCCTGGTTTGGACTCATCAGGTAAAGATAGCCGAGCTGTGATTGGAACTGGGCGCATTTTACTTGGCGGATATCGCCACGATCATTAGATAATTGAGCTCTGTGAGCTTGCTTGACATAACATATAGGAAGTAAATCATATTGGCATGAGTTGACTTGAAATTCAACCGAGGCAGCAAATGAGGTTCTCTGTCGCAATCCGAAACACGGTGGGTGCTCCAAAACCCGAAAATCAACTCCTTAACCTCTGTGCCAAGTACGGCTTGCGGAGCCCAATGGATTAGTAATCATGGCGATAGCTGTCAAGCATATTCCCCCAAGGGGAACACCCAACTCGGCTATCTCAAACTGATGAGTTCAAACAAAAATGGAACCGTCAGTCGTGAAATGCAGGGATCGGAGAAAGTCACACAGAATGAATGTGGTTACTGAGAAACGGTCAAATGAATTTATGCACCTAATCTGGAACCAAATATTGGGTCATGCCCGCATGCGGGGTTATCTCTCGACACTTCCATACCCCTTTTGGCTTCGCGCCAGTGTTGCACGATAGCAAGCAAACTAACTCCATTTAAGCATGTTTTCAGTGCTGTTTTAGGCATATTGAATCAAAAGCTCCCAGAGATCACTGTGGTCTACTTAATTTATTTTATAAAGTTTTAAACCATTCAACCTAGCTTGCCTTCTGACTCATTCTAGTCTGAATAAGTTGATGTTGGTAAAACTACATTAAATTCCAGATCAAATACGTCGCAGCACAAGACACAATAGAGACCCTCATGGAATACTATGAAAGCAGTAACTTCATCTTACCAGAGCACCGCGGTTTCCACCAAAACGACTCATATACCACCAACCTCTTGTCAGGCAGTGCCAGCTGGACGAACTCCGTTTATGTTGATGAGGGTGTTGGCGCAAAATGGTCTATGGTCACTGGTATCGCGAAGAACAAAGGTTGACTTTTGAAATTTTCGCTGGATATTTGGTCAGGGAATAGCAATATGAAGGCAAAAATTGCGAAAGAAAAGTTAGAACAGCCACAAATTGCCAACTTGCTAATTACGTCGTTCCTGAATGAGTATGTCACACATGATATTTGGTATTATCCTAGGTTATCGTATGTGGTTTCCGAGAAAATATGGAGGTAGGTTAATTTGTTTTAATTTGCTGCTGTTAGTGTGGGTCGTTTGGTTAGTGTAATATTGTGTAATTTGCCCAATGCCCTACCGACAACAGCTGCAACGCGGTTAAGGTAGTATCTGAAATAACTCTTTCTGTGAGGGTATTCCGATTGTGGCAAACATTCAGCGAGAATAACTTTCTTCGGCTCTCAAACCAGCTTAATTGTTTCGCCACCTTTGTACAGAGATCTTTCAGATGGTTGTTGTGGGTCAGCCTCAACAGTTGTTGTACTGCCGATTTGAGGTATTTAAAATACGGTAAACAATGATTAGGTCACCACACAAAAGCAGATAGCGTCTGCTGATATATCAATCAATCCGACAAGCTGTTGGTATTAGAAGTGCTTCCAGCCCATTGCTAGTTTGATCACCTAACGTTGCGGAATGGCGAAGGCCGCGATAACCCATTTTAGCCATGTCGCCATGAGGGAACTGCATATTCAACATGTGGGCGTAGGTAAGTAGAAAATATTTGTTTGAACGTAGACGGTTCGCATTGGCCGAAAGTTGTTTGTAAATGAAGCAGAATTTGGATACTTTCTTCGGTGCTTATTTTGACTGGTCCGAGCAGCTGAGATCTGCCTTTACCAGCCCACCGAGATCTTTTTCAGGAGAACAGTGTTACAGATCTTGGTCCGCCAGCTAGTAGGTGTGAACCATTCGGTGTTGTCAATAGAGCACTAGACATTTAGTCACATGGAATAAAAGGCGATTTTGTACCGAACATCCATTAATTTTGTCAATGCCGTTTTGAAGTTGGATACAGTTTTCTGTAGCTCTGATCGCTAGCCAAACGTTGATGGCATCGGCTTACATTAACGAATTTTACTGCACGTAGCTCACTAGATCGCTTACGAATACCAACGATGGACAGTGCTTCAGCTGCGAACCCTGTGGTGCACCGCATTCGACGTGATGTGAGTCTGACATTAATTCACCAACTCTCGACATCAGACGCCAGTGCGAGCGATAATTGCAGACACACCCGAGGTCATGGTCTCCAATGCCACATCCTTACATTTTGGTGAAAATTATACGATATTCCAACTGATCAATTGCCTAGGAGTAATCAAGCCAAGCGATATTTGCATCCACATCCACCGTTTCGGTCGAGCCATATCTTGCTAACAATATGTAAGTGGTGCATGAATAAACCTGGCGGAGGCTGTTTTGCTGCTGAAAATGAGAGCAAAGCCTTCCTGAGAAGATATGGGTTGGTCGGAAACCATAGCCTCCATAAATTCCAAACGTACTGGCAGCAGAATCACTGGTCGCTAATCAGCTGAGTTTGAACAACTACCTTATTTTAAATGGTAGTTATATTCCAGTGTTTCCAGATTGCGGGTAGGTGCCACTAGTCAATGCAGTGCTGTGTGCTTTAACTTATTTTGTACTTCATTCAAAATCTAACTTACTATGGTAATCAAATTCGATGTGTGTCTAAAAGCTTCTTTTGCCTTATATCTTTTCATTTCAGCTTTTTGGATATATGGCATCAACGTGCAGCGTTGACTGAAGACTGGAACAGAAATACTCATCGTCAAAATCAGATGAAATAACCTTTGAGCAATGTAATGCGTCTTCTGATAATGCAGGATCTGAAATGTTCGATGTATGTGTACTGACTGATTCTACCGAATCTCAGAACGGTCCTGTTTAAGCAAATGCAAATAATTATTTTCGTTTAATTTTGGCCTTTGAACTACCGATTTTTTGAAATGCCGTGGGAAAATGGGAAGTTTTCACACACATTTATTTATTTAACATGTGGCAAACTATTACTCTGTTGGGTAGAATTGCTTACAGACTTTTTCGCTTTCTGTATGGTCTACCATTTTGACTTACACTTCCGAATGACTGACTGAAAGTTGTAGGCAACACTTGCCGGTTATCTACTCTAAAGTGTACGAAGTTAGGCTAAAGCCACAAAGAAACTCTGCAGCAACATAAAGTGCAAACACTAAAATGTGAGGGTTCAAAATAGTAAAACTTTTGGGCAATTTCTGTTCGCAGTGAATATCTCGACAGCTTTACGACATTCAAAGATAATTTGAAAGAGATAAAGAAGAGCACAAAGGTTTTAGATCATCTGTCCGAAGACATTTTGCAGCATTTGGTTATCGTAGTAGAAGCCTTTTGTCGGTATTGCCTCAGCGAAGACGAATAAATGTTTGAAAACATTTTTGTTGGTCATAAACCCATTTACTTGCACGAAAAAGCCAGCTTTTTCATTTAAACGCTATGAGAAATTTGTCGACATGATATCAGATTTTTCCTTCTTTCAGTGAGCATAACCAATATTTGCTATCTGAATTCCAGTGTAAAATGAAGGACGCGTATCCAACCATTGTGATGACAGCTGCCGCCGGTATCCCCTATTTGTTACAACCTATTTCTGTGAAAGTCCGTTATCGCAATATGTTTGAAAAAAGCGTTACCCCAATAGAGTTGAAGCTGAGCCAAATGTAAGGCTGCAGCTTTCTTTAATAACACCAATCATCAAACAAGTCAGCGCTGTATGTCAGAAACATAATAAACCCTGGCGAAGATTGTCCTCTCCACCTACATGCAATTACCTTCATTTTCAAATAATATATTTGAGCACGCGTGTGAACTCCGGTGTGCTGCAAAAAACGTTTACAGGTTACACCGCTTCCATCTCATTTTATTAAAGCCAAGTCCGTTGGTTTACAATATTTCAGGGCACACTTTGGGAGACCATTAGAAGGGGTCCAATAGTCAAAATGCTTAAGTAACCCAGGTGCAGATCAGGAGGGCTACACAGAATCCAGTGCTTAATTCTGCGCTACTACCCACATAAAGTCAGACAGCCCTTAGTCATAAATTTGCAAACCCGCCAACGCCCGCCTGTGGCTGGACGTGGTCGCAGGTGTGTAACATATTAGGGTCGTAAAACGCGTGTACATAGTTCCAATTCCTCAAAGGTTGTATATGACTGACCTCCATCAGATTCCAATGGGTCTCTATAATTACTCTCCAAGGATGGACTTGCCTTGTGGTTCAGCCTGTTGAATCAAAGTCCTCGAGTGGAATACCTCAAGCAAACCTTCATTAATCCCACCACCTCCTGGTCAAAATTTTGAGTCAAAAGCTAGAGGAAAGGCACCGCAATGTCGTACCACAAGATTGCAATTTCCAGCCCGCTAACTCTTTGAAATTATTTCCAAAATTCTCATCGCATTCGCCTGTGTGCGCAAATGACGCACGTCGCGAAAGTTGGTGTGTTGACGTGCGCAATCATACCCAACCTGTTGCGAGAAAAATAGATAAAAATATAGATAACTGTCTTTTCTCGAAAATACTATATATTCCTGCATAGGCAAGTTTATGGTGATAGAAAATTTAAGGAAACACAAATGACGGTGCTATGAGATCCAACTGTTTCTCATTTGCTAGCAACAAAGCATCGAACGCGCTCCTTGATCACATGTTATTTCTACCAAGTATGACTCAAACTGTAATGGCGTGGGTGTTTCTATTTAACTAGAATCTTAGTATTTGCACAACTAATGGTCTAGGTTTCACAATTACTACAGCAGAGTCAAAAGTACAGCTGTCTTGTACACTCTATCCTTCAGAGAGAGGTGTCGCACCAGCGCCATAGGTGGCGATGTTTAGAAGAAGCGGCTCGAGATTTTTCTATAAAATGTGTAATGATATCTTCGATTGCAAAGACTGATGCAACTGCCAAGGGGCATAAACCGAACGACTAGTAGCTAAGGCCCATCGATGATCAGCTCAGGAGGCGGTCCTTGATAATCTTTGAACAAAGAACAATGATATATTACAGGTAAAAAAGCGATTGATTTTCAAGTCCCGTAGGATGTTTGTAGTGAAAGCAAACAAGTGTAAACCGTCAATTTAAGCGTCTAGTGATTCAGATGCCTCATAATCATATAAACATTTTAGAATGTGCACTGAATTGTTACCGTAGAGTAATTTGGGAAACAATATGGAGAAGGTATGTCTTAAGAACAAAAGAAACGACAACGCTTACGCGTGCGCCGCTTTTTTGCACCGATGTAATTTATGAATTCCTTTCTAGTGTCTCCGAACCATATTCCACATCAGCAGCTTGTAAGTAGTGAAGCACGTAGGCTAAAAATTAGCACCGTTTGTTCACGTTTGGTTGACGTAGACATCACTGATTATATAGCGTAATGTAAGTAGATATGCGAACCATCCAGACGTCTTTTTAATACCGTTAGCGTTGTGGAAGAAACAGCATATGTGGGAAGAGCGTTCCAGTGTTTGCACACACGAAGGAAAAAGAAATTCCGGCGGCTATCCAACTGGCTATATTGTGTGGCTAGCTTTATATGGTTTCCTCTGAGTGTGGTATTACCATTCAGATTTAGTAGGTGACGATAAGAATTGTTTAGAATCCTCAGGATCTACAAGTCATCATCAAGTCGCCACGCAGGCGTCGATATTGTCCACCGTAGAACCCGAGGGTTTTCAGCCTCAATCGGTAAGGGAAATGAAACAAGCCCTTTACGTACTTTGTCGCCCTTCCTTGTGGCAGTTCAACAGCGGTAAGGTATTGCTTTCGCCAAGGCTGCAAGGCGTGGATGGCGTACTCAGAATGAGGAAGAATGTAGGCGTTGAGCATCTGAGAAAATATGGAAAGATCGAAGCGCCCGAACGCCTTCCGCAAAAGGCCAAGTTGTTGGTTTGCTTTTTTGGATGCTTTCTCGTCCTGACGGGAACAGTCCAGATCTTCCTGCACTATCACGTTTAGATCGCATTCCGTTGAAGTGCGCTGCAATATTGGATCCCCCAGTCTGTATTGGAAAGTAATTTTATGGCGTATGCTCAACACCTTGCATTTGTAGCGTTGAACTGAAGCAGGTTCTGGATCAACCATTTGTAGACCCTGTCAAGATTATCCTGAAATACTTCATTGTCGCTGGTTGTTCTAATGGCTCGCCATATCTTGAGCTCATCAGCGAAGAGTAAGTAGTTGGATGTGATCACCTTCGCGAGATCGTTTATGTAAATCAGGAATATTCGCGGACCAAGTATTGAGCCCTGGGGCACTCCGCACTTAACGTCGATTGGGTGAGAGATGACGCCGCGAACTTTTACATTCAGATGTCGTTAAAGCAAGACGTTACCTATCCAACCGAGGATTGGGTCACCAATTCCACGACACTGCAGCTTGTGAAGGAGGATACGGTGGTTCCGACGGTCAAAAGCCTTTGAGATATCCAGATATACTGCATCAACACCTACGCAGCTGTCAACGGTCTTAGTCTAACTGAATCTAGCAAGTAGCAAGTTTGAAGTGCAAGATCGGTTCTTGCGTAATTCACGTTGTTCTTGTGCTATACTATTGCGCTCCTCCAAGGAGTTCTTCAGCGCATTGGCAACAATCGCTTCCATTCCACTTTATAATGACGAGTGTGGTAGCACGAAAGGCGGACCAAATTGACAACTATCACGTTGTACAGCGACCAGAAGGAGTGGTAGTAAAATGTTCTGGTGACTCTTAAAATTATCTTTAAAATAAGACCACCAGAGTTCTTGTGCTATGAGAAGAAAAATAAATGCTCCGAGGAGGTTCAAATACGCTTGACTTTGAAATTTCGTAAGCACAGTTTGCTGGTGGTCGGCGAATGACAGATCCAAAAGATGAACATATTTATTAGGAGTTTGCGGAGCCAAATCGTATGATAGTACGTTGGTCTCTGTGAGAAAATTTCCGACGATTTAAGGGCGAATAACGCAGTCGGACACTTTATTGCGACCACTCGTTGAGTGTCACTTAGTAGAATATACACGGAGGCTGGTCTACCGTGGACTAATGTTTACTGAAGCAATCCGTTCTTCTGTGTTAACCACAGATGTTTGGACAGTATGCCAGCGAAATATACGCTGTAATTGGTCTTATGCTGGAAAAGAAAACGCAAGCGAAGACGTCTTTAGAACAAGTATAAAAGTTGCGTTTGGGTGCCCAAACCATGAGCATTCTGATATAGTAAGCCTGTTTGTCTTATCTCCTAAGAACAACTCGTAGTGGGAGATAACGGTACATGTGGAGGGCATTCCCAGTTCACACCCGAGACTACACATTTTAGCCACGTAGTTATTTTTGGAATTATTCCGGCAATTCTGCTTGCATTATCCCATGCCTATCCTCATTCTATCCAGCTATCTATCTAACTGCAACTCTAGGATCTACACTGCGGATATCACCCTCCACGGCACGTGTCGCCTAAGTCTCACACACAATCTCAAAGTTGTCTTTAATTTTAACGCGCAGCCCGGAAAGCAAGCGACAGCGAAACCTCGCTTAAAGTTCAAGCGCGTCTGTCCACAAATACGACTGGACTATTTGACACATATTGCAGTATCCTCTGCGTAGGACATTCACCTTCTCCAAACGCTGTAATCAAACAACTGCCGACACGGCGGTAATCAGTACCACAAAAATGACAGTGTATTAATCCACGAGACCCCAAACGATGTTTCACTTACGCACATATATGGAGACATCTAATGTAAGCGTCTTGTGAAAGAAGATGTAGCTTGCGCGTTCTGTCCCAAAAATTACCATCCCAAGTGCGATATATCTTCTCTGTAAAAGGCGAGAGTGCGGAGCAGACCGACAGATGCCTTTTGACTTTTCCTAAATATTAACCACGCCATTTGTCAATTGTTTTCTAACACTAGTCCATCAATACGTTTGATTGCTAGAGAAAGCAGAACAGCGGACGAACGCTAGTTTTGATTCGGTAGAAGAGAAGATTCACCTGAAAAGATTGGCAGGCTAAAACCATAAGATGAGTTAAAGACTCGTTTCCCCAGATTCACCAGCCTCAGTGTCTTCATGGACTTCTCCTCACTTCTCCTTGACAGTTGGTAACTTGGATGCAGACATGGCTCTGGTAGTCAAGCAGTAATACAACAAATTTCGGCCGTCAGCTGAAATATTTGACAGATGGGTGCAACTCGAAATATATTCTCGTCAACAATGGAACAGTCTAACACTAATCTTCTGCCGCCGCAGCCGCATATAGTGGCTAAACAAGGTTTCGAGTTAACAGTTTTAACCCAAGTAACTCGACAACTGTAATTGTAACCATACACAGGGAAAACAGCCGTGTTTCACTTTTTCCGGTGACTCGAACCTCACATAAAGAGCTTAAGGTTGAGAGCAAGTGTACGGCCTATTCGACACTGGCAACCAGAACCAACACATGACAGCCGAAGCGTAACTTCGTATGACGCGGTTTCAGCTGCTCACGCACATGGATAAACACCTCACACTAAATCAGGCGGTAGTGCGAAAGGCAGCAAAAGTAACACAAGTGCGGAAATCACACCATCACCAACTTAGATTTAAGCCGCTCTCAAATCGGCCAGCTTTTGTATCGGCGCAAGGGTCACTGGCAATTTTCTGTTCCGTCCCGTCCCTGAATCTACTGCAAACTCCATGAAATATAAGATGCTAAAAGAAAAAATTTACCTGGACTTCTCATGCGATCCAATAAGCGTACACATCAAACAGACAACCATGGTGAGCATCATACAGTACCCAAAATCACCACACTACGGTAAGTCGCGGATCTTAGATTTGACACGACAATCAACGGACGTGTTTGAGGCGGTTTTCTTGTCAGCCACTCGTCTTCGGACTACGTGAAACGGTGTTTGTATTTTCCCGGACGTCTCTTGGTGCGAACGCCAGCAAATAAAGCCGAAACCGATTGACCATCAGCAGCTGAAGAACAGAACAGCGGTATTCATTCATGGTGTCCCGGATCATCTAACTTCAGATATACATGAAGCTTAATCCCATGACTGAGAGGAGGAGAGTTACATAGATGCATTGTTCTTAATCCAAAATTAGATAGCCAAATCAATCTCAAGACTGCAATCAGCATCTAATTACCAAGGATGTGGCACAAAGGTGTTAACAGTTGTGTCTCAGTCCAAACTCATGGCAGAAGAAAGACTCCAGATTTGGCGCAAAGGTTGTAACCAGCGTCCATTGGAGATTCGCTTGAGGGCGCTTAAAACCAGACCCCAGTCGACCGAGGCAGAGGGAAATTAACGAGGTTTATCAAAGACCCCAGCAAACATTAATTTTGAGTTGGACTGCTGCTGTCTGACGTTTTGCATCGACCTAGGATTCGAAATGGCTAAGAAAGTTAATGCCGACGATGGCAAATGGGACTGCAGCAACGATAAATACATAACAAAGCGTTCGCCCAAGACCGAGTTCTGCGGTAAGCGGCCGATGATTCCAGGTATTGATATTGGTATATCGCTAGCAGCCCTAAGGTTTTTCAACAAAGAAGCGGTGGTCTCACCTGGCATTGAGGGAATGGCGCTGACTTCCACCCCAAGCTCAACTATGAACTTGGTCTCGGAAACATAATCCCTAATGTAGTTGGGACGGATTTGGAATTTGCAAAAGTCGTTAGTGGCTATTACGGGCCGGAGTGGCTTAGTATATGTAGCGGAGTAGTTACATGGTTAACCGCACATACAAGCTTTATTTCCGAAACGCGACTGGTAAAAGACTACCCTGGGGCATCATGTTTTTTGCGAAGGGTCGAAGATCTATAGTGACTGCGGTTCTTGCGTTTTAATTTGAGCTCCTCGACCTGGCGTTGAAGCGACGCTAACTGCGATGATAGTGCGTCTATTAGCGACGGCTGGCCATTCGCGAGTGTCGGTGTGGTTGCGCCAGCACAAAGTTGCTTAGGAGCTTTAGCTGCAGTCGTCTACTGGTACCGTTCGATGATACGGTTTGCTAGATCTGCAACTGATGTGATTGGCAAGTATCCTGTCACTGCAATGATTGACTGATCGCTATCAGGTAGGTGTTGCATCCACAGTTTGATAAGAACCCCTATTGTTGCGAAAACGACACGGTAGGGGAGAACGCTGTTTATTGCACGCTGAGAGGTTCACACACATGTCCCACGCACACACACAAATATAGCCGCCTTTCCCACTTACGACGCACCATATTCCGCCGAGTGAAGTGGTGTCCACTAAGCGCCATTAGACTGATCCGACGTCGACATTGAATGTGCCGTTTTCCGCCCACATTTCTGCACCCTTGCGTCGCAGCCTATCCAGACTGGATTCGTACCAAAGGTCTCGACTTGCTTGCTCGGGGCTGTGTTGCTCTGGTCGGGCCGATTCCTGGGGCCGTAGTTAAAGGCATATCACTTGGGAAAATCGAGCTCCCTTTCATGTCGCCTGTTGTTCTTCTCGGCGTGGCCGCGGTATCGTTTATCGCTGACGACCCATTCCCGGCTTGCGTCGTAGGCCACGAGCTGGGTTGACGATTCCCGTTCCCAGTCTCCGCGTTAGTCCCGATCTCCTGCTACCTCCGGGGCATTTCCGTGTGAACTGAGATCCGCGCCCCTTCACTATGTGCATGTTGGACGTGCCAATGAGCTGTCGCGTTTGGCGCAACAAGGCCAAACGCATTCTATCTCCTAGTTGCAGATGACTAAATAGTTGATGCAGACGGACCTTGTCAGAAGGAGTAATCCGCAGAATAATCATCCATTTAAGATTCTCGTATTTCATTAAAACAGGTGGGCAAATTATGAGGTCTCTCACCTTCAGGTATATACTCTGAGGAAGAGGAGATATTGGCTGATTATCCTTGGTATTACTAGAAGGAAAGTGGATGCTAAGTGCAAACCCATTAACGAAAGAACATTCTTCAACAATGGTTGAGTAGTTAATGCAACGATATTGAACATTACAGGTTCTAAGACACTTACAGCACTGGTGGATAGTTTACTCTCTAGATAATCCATTGCACAAAGCGAATAAAACGTGGTAGGTGCTAAAGCGTTGAGCACAAGTACTAAAACAAAGAAACACTAGAACAACCTCACCATAATGAGCATTTAAAATGGCGGGCGGCGTGTTCTGGACAGGGTTCACCAATTGTTCGTTGGCCCCTGGGACACCACTCGGTAATCAATAACATGTAAGCAAGAAGTCAAATGCGGTCCTGTATAGAAGTTAAAGGCAGCTGGAACCAACCTATATTGTGCAACCTGCAGAAATAGAAAGCGAATGAACAAGAGCGAGAAACGGTGCAGGATGTTACTTACTAAAGCAGTTTGTGACAACGGAAGTGCTGTCAGTAAAACAAGTGGACGATTTGAAGGTTAAAACCACTGCAAAATTCAGTGTTGCAGTATATTAAATGTGACTGTTCAGTTACACTACATAATTATTATCAATAGTGGCACAATTCGTATGGCTGAATAGGTCATCCAGCTGCCTTTTAAAATTAAGTACCATCAGCTCAGAAACAACTGCTTTGCGGGATTTGTTTCATTGAAGACCTACATGAAGACATACAATTTGGCTGATTACTGGACGTCTATTCTGTCATGCTTTTTTGTTGCATCTCTTTTGGTCAGTGTTATTGCTGAGCGACAAACATGAGTCGGAACGTTTAGTTCCATGTAAGCCATTGTCATCTAATAATCGTAATGCGACTGTATTTTACCTTTCTGAGAGAGTTTGCGTGTCTCAACGAGCAACTGAGCTGTGCTTGGCAATGCCCTTTATCTTTATAAGCAATCATACACGATTTTTAGTGCTTGAATGTCAGTAAAGGGAACTTTCTGCTATTCCAAGTTGGAAGTTGTAGTGTGGGTGACTACTAATTCTTTAAAACCTTACCTTTATAGAGTACTGCTTGTCTTATAGATTTAGCACACAACCAAACACGGAGGGTTACAATTTTTGCCGACAAACCCACATACCATCAATGTAAGATCCAGTTCATCAGTTACTGTTTGGAACCTTCGTTCTCTTTTCCGTTTGGCATGCTTAACATACGCAGATTGTTGCAGCTCATTCAAAGGCATCAATGGCCTGAGCAGTAGAGAACTGCTCGATTGATATCCGCTGCTCATCGGAAGCAAGCATGCAAGACCTGAGTTCGTTGCTAACTCTAGGATCCGCTTCAGATGGCACAAGCCGTCTTTGCTCTCTGCCTCTATCCGCAGATGATGCATATTCGGAGTGCCGGAGAAGCGGTTGTAGTTATTTTCCTATATCCGCATGTTCCCAGTGGGTAGCCTGAAGTACGTCATCCGACTGGATCGTACGTTCAAATCTTCCTACTCGCAACGGGCTAATGGGTTTCTGTTTGTCATCGCCCTTACGCACCCACAAATTGAGCGCCAACGTGGTGAAAAACGACCTCTATCCACAAATGAACGAACTTATTCGTCAAAGGAATAACCAGCTGGCGATCTAAATTCTCAATTTTTAAAATTATCCACTAATTAGCTGCAACTGGGCGGCCAACAATGTGTGGGCTCCAGTAATGTTATCGGTGAGTGGTTACCCCAGGTGTGTGAAGGTTTTCAATTATTTCCCCCGAGCACGAACTTCCCACATGGCACCCGCCCTATAGTCACATGGTGACTAGAAGCATTGGACCGGCGATGGAAGCAACTCGATCACATCGCGATCAATTATCGCTGGAAAAATGCGCCCAAATTTCTGCTTGATTGCGGGCACACGTGTGGACATTGATCATGTACTTGATTAAGTTGACCTGTATGTGCGGAGGTGCACGAAGGCGCTGTGAGTGCATAGACATCTGCCAACTGGAGAAACTAGTTGTCCTGTATGCTTAGCGAAGTAAATTTATATACGGGCTGAGTACGCGTGCATGAATACAGTTGAATTTCAGTGGTTATATTTTTACTATACCTTATTAGCAGCAGACCATTCTTCATGTGGTAAAATTAATAGTTAATCTGGTCATATGGCCTGTTCTTAGTCTATGAAATGTGCGGATGCTTGCCAGCACATCCTGGCTGCAAGCAAATACAATGAGACTCACAAGGACATTAGGACAAACCCTGCGCTTTCCTGAAAAATCTTGTGTTTGCAGAGTACTTCTGAGATGAAAGTAGACGTTAACCTTGGAAACCATAAGAAGGTATTCTGTCTGATGTGAGCAGCAGGCAAAGTGCTTTTAGCTAGAAGGTAAGCGACGGGAGAAGACGGTCTATCCGTAGCATGTCAAAACGCTTGGCAGGTAGGACTGCGCAATTTGCAAGATAATTAAAGGATTGTCCCTCGATCGGTGACCGAGTTGCTCGCTGGGCCGACTATTTAGCTTCGTCAACTCAATTAGGAGTCGAACGTGAGATCAGACTGATGAAGCAGATGGTCTTCCTCCAACCATCTTCAAATTCGATGCGCCTCCTATTATATATGTTGTACACATGATAATAGTGAAAAGTAAGTTAACAAGAGACCGTCTTAATTGACTGGAGCCGCTCCGCTATGGTTCGTGGCATTCGGTTTCGAATTTGTCTGCCAATGCGGCCAGCCACAGGACAGGAGACGGTCCACACTCTCCGACAGGCAAACACAGGCAAGCTGTATTTGGGAACCAATGGCACATAAGACGGTGGCTGTAACTGAGTCCGCTCCACACTGAGTGCATGGAATCCATCTTCCAGCCTAGAACAGACACAAGGATATTGCACCCCATCTCCGCCAGTAATGACCAACTGTTTGCCTGAGCTAGTATGGAGGAGGTAGTGAGTTATAGACAGGTAGGCACCATGTCA